>CM031236.1:694379777-694495145 GCA_018340775.1 Taxus wallichiana var. yunnanensis | reverse complement strand
CATGATCCTTATATCTCGACATTAATATTAATTTAATTATTTATAATTAAATTAATACCCATCCTCACCCCATTTATTAATTTAATTTAGTTACTTTAATTAAATGGATGCACACCTCACCTAGACACCTCACCATAGACCTATTCATAGCATGTTTCCATAAATGAATAAGACTTAGTTCAACCCTAAAAATCAATGCCTATTATTCCTCTAACCACCTTCCCACTCATAAAAATATAATGTCCATTCTCGATCTGTGAATAAATGAACAGACTTGACCCAAATGATGGAAGATCTATCATTTTTAGTAAACCTAGAGAATCTCGCCTTAATCGAGATAGTCAACCAGAATCTTCGTTGTTACCATATAACCATTATGCTAACCTTGTTTGAGAGGTTAGCCACATTCTCAAATTTTGGAAGAAAAGGAGAGATTTATGTAAGAAAGAACCAGAGATCTTTCACACATCCAACCAGCCATAGCAAACATTGAGATAGATCCAGAGGTATTTGTCTCATGGTAGAATTCTAGGAAGCACCACTATGGCACCAAGCTCCATCCCACCGATCAATCATCACCACCACATAGCCATTGGACCTGCAACACCAGTAAGTATGTTTATCACCTGTGTTATTTCATCCTTGTCCTATTTTAAAGGTTTTTGTCATCTTTGTTGTCATTTTCTACTTGCATTCCCTTTTCCCCACTATTCCTCTTTCTGTAAACTCAACCATTCCTCCACCCACATCATAAAACCACCTATACCCGACATCTACATATCTTTGAGTGTTCCTAAGATCCCCATATACCTCATCATGCCCTATGTCCACTTTTCTTGACCTCAGCTCAAACCCCACAACCAGATCTTATTGATTTTTTTAGCATGCTTCTATCGATGCCGGTCTTTGTGCCTGCTAACACTAGGTAAACCAACAACTAATCTACCTATCAAAACAACCTAAACTCCTTACCCAACCCTCCTAAGACCCCGCTTCATGACCTACAAACCAACTAGACAACCTACAACCTGATCTAAAGACCTTGACCTGCATAGTGTTTAGTAATTAATTGGATCGACGTTGATAGTGATCTGAGGTACCTAAATCATAATACTATCACTAGATTCATTTATGTACATATTTCAGTTATTTTATAATTTTTTTTATAAAAATAGTGGGTTGAAAGCCTTCTATGAAGTATCACACTTCCCAGATCTAGAATACGTTAGGTACCCACTATCATATATTATTTAACTCTTCTTCGTGGTCTTGTTTTCTATTTCAGGTATTTACTCCTAGAAAAAATGAAGCTCTCATAGTGAGCATTGGATCGAGAAGCCTGACACGAACACAACCTCCAAACCAACCATTATATTAGATATTCCTTCTCACCCCTAACATTATCTATTTTATCACATTAAAAATGTAAAGAAAATGGTGAAACATTTTGGAACGGCCGTTGGGACCCTTTTTTGTGGGTTCCCTTCCTTTTCCTATAGGTTACATCTTGTGTGTTTCCTTTCTAAATCGTTATTCACTAAATATTTTTCTCTAATAATCCTCTTTTTCTTTCTAATTGCTCTAAATAAAACATTTCTTTTGGTGCATTTAAAAAGAATCATTCTTCTTGCTTTCTACATTTAGTGAAAGAGCACCCTCCCTCTTGTTCATCATTTTGCTTCATTGAATATCATATTTCAATTTGGGTTTAAAACACTTGCATTGCATTTCTTGTATGCTACATTTAGTTCGCATTAAATTGAGGGAAACCTATATGTTGGAAGTCATGCCAAGTTGATGGATTACGTAAAAGAATCATCGAAAGCACTCTCTTTCTTCTTTCACCAAATTGCACAAATTTAAATATACACACTTTCTTAAATGACATCTTACCTAGGAACACCTATCAATGATCACACAATCAGAGGATTGACAGGTAATCCCCTACCGGTTATCTCTGTCTACTACCCCATTAAAGAGAGCCCCTCTCACCATAACATAACTTGAAACCTCACCTCCTCGATGTTCTTCTTCGTAGGATTACTTCCCAACCAACATAAAGAAAAAAATCACTCTTAGGATCATGTTTTTCTTATCTTTCTTATTGAATTGTTTTTGAGGTGAGGGCTATGATTTTACCTTTTTCTATTCTTCCTCGCACAATCCACTTGTCATAGTTGGAGCTCTAACTTTATCTAAGTGAGTCGGGCCCCATATTTTCATTCTTAAATTTCGAGTTTTAATCTTCACTTGATTTAATTCACAAAATCTAGTTTTCTTCATTCTCTCTAAATTTCACAATAATCGTGTCGATCAAATGACCATCGTTGGTTTACCATAACCAATGTTGGCTTCTGGATTTCTAGTTATTTTTTCCTGGAATAGTCTTCATCACTCCTCCTCTTCTATTTTTGTCCCTCGGGGCACCCTTCTATTTCCCCTTTCTTGATATTTCTATCAGAAATATTTTTCCTATTACACATTCATCAGTCCTATTTCACTTTTTGAAACTGGTGTTTTTCCACAGTAACCGGCATCGGTTGTTGTGACCAACATCGGTTCCCTCGTTAATGCCACCGTCGTCACGACCATCATTAACATCTATGTTTGGTTTTCAAAATCCAAACCTTGAACAAATTCACCCTCCCAACCTAATTTTTCTTTGTACCTATTGTTTTCTATTTCATCTAAAGAATACAGTCTTACCAGGTGAAGACTTATTCACATGGTGTTGAATCATACCCAAACTAACACTCTTATATTTCATGCTAGCCGTCAACCACCCCCAGGTGATCCCTCACCACTTTCTATCATGTCAAGCAATGGATCGACTCCTCCTACCACCATTTCTACATGGGAGATAAGGAGTTCACATGGCTCCTCGATAGGAATCCGCAGCCTTACAATTTTATCTTTCCCACTTATCCACTTAGGATTCCTCAAAGTCGCTTGATATATGGTATGACCATATCCATCTCTTCTTCCCTTTCCCGACTCTGCATGATCCCCTACTAGTTTGACATTACCCTCACCTAATGTTCCCATAATGGTCTCATAGCCTAGCCCCGTACTCCACTATGACCACTACATCTACAACATTCACACCCATCATATCGATTGTTCCTTCATTGACCACCGAGCATAACCCCATCCATGCTCATTATCTCACATATAAAAATTACAACAAAATCACCCATGGTGTCAATGACCCCTACCCCATTCCAAAATCTTGTCCTCTCCATCCTGCAGTCTCTACCCCTAATCGCTACTAGAGTCACTTTGATTGCCCCACCTATATATACATATTATCAACAATCCCCTCTCTTGTTTGTCATTAATTCTGGGTATATTCCATCCATGTCATTCACCTATTCTCCACCTTCCTATTCAGCATCACCATATACTAGAATGCTAACCACGTCACATGTTCAACACCAACCATCTTACACCATGAGAGGTGCCCTCCTATCATAACCTACCATTGGACGTCATCAATGAAATGATGTAGACATTAGAATCATCGGTTTAAGGCCGACACAATTCCTCACCTATGATGAAATATGTAATGAGCCGTTCATCCATCCATTCCTATACACCCATACCCCATACATTGGGAAATGCTAAAATTCAACCACTTCAATAGTAAAGAAGACCCACATAAACATTTTCGATCCTTCAAACATGGTTGTTACCAGATTTCCCATGATTACGCTTTACTCCTACAAACCTTCTCGATGTCCCTAACAAGACCTACATTACAATGGTACGGTGGACTACCCAGAAATTCCATCTACTCATTTAATCAACTATCCCAATCCTTATTAAACCAATTCTCGATCAAAATTTTCAAGAAATTCACCATGAATAATCTCTATTTCACTCAACATTATGACAAAAAGTCTATTACCGACTTTTCCGCTCATTTGTGCAAACCTAATTAACAAAATCACATTTCACTTACCTCAAATTTAGCTCATAGAGTTTTTTGCTTGGGCTTGCACTAGACACATTTCACCAACCCTTTAGGTGCAAAAATTCCACACCTTTGATGAGGTATTCACCATGGCACGAAATTGGAGATTTGTGCTATCAAAGAGAAGAAAATTCATCTACGTAACAAAAAAACCATGTTTAAATAGAATGTTACTTATTCATCTTTGAAAATCTAGAACAAATATTCAAAATCCCAAGGATCTGATAATGCCATGATTCTCAAGGTTGGACCTCTCACCCATCAAACCAAGCCAAACCTTCGCTAATCTCTCACCCATCCAAATTTTCCATTTCATATGAGAAGAATGAAAGTACACCCCAATAGGGGAACCATATTCTTCTATTTTGGAAAAGCAATTTAAGGTTGGTGTCATTACCCTTCCATCTATAAAACCACACACAGGTTTTGACCCTGATCACTCCACACCCGTGTGGTATAAAGAACATGAATTTCACAACTATCATCGTGTCAAAGGTTATATCGATGGTAACTACAACACCTTCAAGAATATCATCCAAGAAATGTTAGAAAACAGAGATTTGGTCTTGGATAACTTTAATGCACCTCGCTAACAAAAACCTACATATCTTTAAAAACCATTCCCTAACCATGCCCTATCTTCCAACCAAACTAGTGACACTTCAAGCAATGATGGTAATGTCCGTGAGTTCCACGATATTTTTGATGACATACCTGTGTTCTTCCTAATTGTCCCCTATTCCTTCCATAGATGAAATCCTCTACCAAACTTCCCTACCTACACAGAACCTATTTCATCTACTCCTCCACCATAAAGGAACCACCTTCATTTTCTCCTTCACCCGTGAAAGAGTCCATAATTATCACTCCATCTCGGCCTCGAAATTTCGAGTAGTCATCGGTAACACCTCTTCTACTCATACGGGACACATGTCCACTCCCTACACCATCGCAAGGATAGTCAACCTCTTTTGGCCCATAATCTCCTTTAACCATAGAGGATCCTATAGAAATATCATTGCCTTTAGATGACCATTCTCCATCAGACTTCCATGATCTTGTTGATCTACTTTCAGCTCCTTACCCATAGAGTCTGAAGTTAACCATTTCCATGTTTCTCAAACACATTTTATGGGAATGTTACTTGATCCACATCGCCCAAACTTAGAGTAGTACCATTTTCAAGCTTGGCGATCACTTGGATTATGTTGATAGAGCCTTACTTTGGGGACATCTTATACTTCCTACTTCAACCCAAATGCAACTGTAACTCACCAACACCTCCACAATTTATCCAAAAGTGTTTCAAGTGACCAAACCAAACACAACCATGACTATTGGAACACCTTCCATGTCATCACCCACAACCCACCACACACCTCTACCCACAACCCAACACACACCTATACCCAAACACCTACCCACACCTATATCATCTCCCTTACCTAAACCCATCACTACCTTAGGGGTCATGTTGACATCGAACCTTACTCATCCACTTGTAAAATTAGATTTAGCCACATCCTCCCAAACCAACACTAAACTCATTCTTGTCCCTAAAAGTAAGATCCAACCTTCTAGGCCTCATACACCAACCTTGCCTACCACACCGTTGTCACTTTCATCCATTCCATCCATCCTACGACCTCACCCCTCAATCCAAGATAAACAACCTTCTTCCACTGGTAAACCAATAATGTCGTAGCTTACCTCCTCATCACGCCCTCAAAATAGCCAAGTGATCCACACAACCCCCATCATCACCCATGACCTTCTTACAACCCATACCACTACTACCTTCCATAACTTCTTCACTACCCATGATACTCTCCTCTTTTACACTCACACCTTCTTCCCAACCTCTACCAATCACGTGCACCACAACTTGGTTACCCCCGTGGGTAATCCATCCTCTTCTACTAGCTAATTTCCCTTCTACATCCCGTACTCCCATGTCACCATTACCCTAGAAAGTGCAACCCAAAGCTAAGAATCCACTACCGTCAATAAGGTAGTCAAACCAACCAAAAATTTCATCATTGGCTCTTCTACCCCACCTTTACCTAATAGATGCCCACAATACCTAAGACCACTCCACATACCAAATTAGTGGACCAACCCATTCCCCCTCCTATAAAGCCTTTCCCTCCACAATAGACCACACCTATACCACAACCCACACTTACCTCCCATTGTGATCCATTAGCGAGGTCCTACACTAAGATTATAAACAATATCTTAGAGACTTGCATCATCACATTACCACCGCTTCGACCTTATGATCCTTTAAAACCCAAACCAAAATAGTTTGATGAGACCAAGATTTGTGCCCGTCATCGTGTGTCAAGATATGATGTTGAAAATTGTAAGGCCTTGAAGACCATTCTTATCCAACTTTTTCCTCCTAAGGATAATTTTGATGACAACAATATTCTTCATGAGGACCGATTTCACCTTCCCCAATCTCCCCAAAACTTCTTCCATTACCCACTTAGTGACCAATGTCTCTACCCAACAACCATTTTATCCACCCCAAAATTTGAGATCAACATGGTCCATATAAGAGAATTGGCCAAACCACCACCCAAATGTCAATGTGCCCTACTCATTTCACAAGAATCTTATCCACCGCTAGGATTTTTCCCTTCATGTCATTATACCTTCCATGGCACACCCTCTCCATCTACCTCCCCTCATATTAACATGGTTCACATTGCCACCCGCGCTCAGAAAGACAAAGGAAAGGAAAAGGCAACTAGCCCATCAACCAACCCTATACCCAACATACCATCTGCACCCACACTTAAAGTCACCATTTGAGGTCCCACATATCCTATTTCTGATGGGGTCACACATTGCACAATGCTAAGACAATTGTACCAATCCTCTCTCAAAATGTCTTTATATGACCTCATTCAAATGTTGGAGTCAAATCTTCAAGCCCTCATGGAGGTCCTCACATCCGTAGCCTCCATCATTACCCCTCATCACATAGCCTCTCTCACTAATTTTTCACCTTCCTCTGCACCTCCACCTACTTGCCAAGTAGTGGCCCTCAACTTTTGGATGAAGAGATCATTCCCTTTCGGTCCGATGACCCTAATCCTTCTCTTTTCATCTACGTCTATATAGATAATATATGCATACGACATGTTATGATAAATGGTTGTGCTAGTATTAACATCATATCCTCTCATGAAAAGAACCAAATGCACATACCGCCAATTACATGAATGGTAACCCATTTATGATGCGCTCCTTGAATGACGCCATGACCTCTACCCTCGGGTACCGTCATTCTCAATTTAAGGGTAGGTCCCACACTATCCCAAAACTATTTTATGTCCTATAAGGGGAGTTATACTATAATCTGTTGCTTGGTTGACCTTGGATCCATGTCATGGGTGGTGTCCCTTCGAGTTTACACCATTTACTAAAATTTGAACAAGGACTTAAATACACCATTCCAATCGACCCATCACCTTTCAAGCCTTGTAACATGTTGTACTAGCCCAATGATATGCTTGTACTAGTCAAAGCATCTACCACTACCCCCATTACACGTTCATCCATAAGCCCATCCAACAAGATGGCCACCGCCTCCCACATCTAACCCTACTATTCCTAATTTTTCCATTGACCTCTCTACAATTGGTGACTCACCTACTTCCCAATCATCTAGCGAGTCATCTATCCCCTGTTATACATATATCAACTACTCATCCCTTAGAAGGTGTCTTTAAAAGTACCTCACATTGGGGGAGTACCACCTATACAATATCGACATGTTCCTCACTCTAAAGTATGGGAACATGCATCAACACCCTAGTTATGAATATTGTGTAGGAAAGGTTTTTCCTTATGGTCATCCCCACCTTTGCACTAATCTAACGTATAGGGGAATTGATATTTCTAATTATTCACCGAACCTCCTTCCCAAACATGATTTTTTTCATTTGACTTTCACTCCCTTACTAACCGCCACTTTTCTCACACTTTCCTTCTTTGTTGCACATGGAAAGGATTTGGCTTCAATTTTACAAAAAGGGTCGCCATCTGTCATCTCTTGTACCACCCATAAACAAAATTACCTGTAGTGGCATTAGCTTTGACACACCACCTCCCAAGAAGACTTGTTTCGACTTCATTTAGGATAACAAACCTTCCCCATCTCATTCAACCCCGTCACCATCTTCACCCACAAAGTCCATAGATCCTAAATCTATTCCTCCTAACTTTTTTTTCATAAACACAATTTTCTTGGAACCTCTAACCTATCAACATGATGGAGAGGATCCTATTTTATTCCATTCTTGTATCCACGACATGATCAATGATGATACACCTTTTATTAATGTTGTTCAATGTCGGGACGATGAGTCCATCCTCACCTAATTTGGTAAAAGATTCTTATATCCACTGGTTGTTACCTCATGATATATAAACCATGTTGAATGAATCAACCATTAAAATCAACATTACCACTCGGGATAACCCACATATTCTAAAGATAGGCCAATATTTAGATCTACTAAGTAAGAAGCTTTTACCTCTTTCCTTTAGGACCATAGCAATGATTTTTCCTTGTGCTAAGCTGATATGCCCGGTATTGACCCAAAACCATGGCCCACAATATTGTAACCATTGCTGAAGCCAAACCCATTAAACAAAAGCTGCAGAAAATGCATCCTCATATTGCTCTTTTAGTGAAAGAAGAGATTTAAAACCTTCTCTTTGATTCCTTCATCTTACCCATTGACTATCCCCAATGGATTTCTAACATCATTCTTGTCCCAAAGGCAATAAGGGGACTCCACATTTGCACGAGACTTCTATTAACTCAACCTCAATTTTCCAAATGATGATTTTCCCCTACAAGGCATTGACCAACTAGTTGGTCTCACCATAGGACATGAAATTCTATCACTCATGGATGGTTTCTCGGGTTACAATCAAATATTACCCGCTCCGTAAGATCAACAAAAGACTACCTTTATCAACCCTTAGGGTACTTTCCGCTATCGAGTCATGCCTTTTGGCCTTAAAAATTCAGCACTACATGCCAACGAGCCATGACTTACATCTTCCATGAAATCATGCATCACATATTAAAAGATTACGTAGATGATATTCTTTCCAAATCCAAACATCGAACTAAACACCTAATTTTCCTTAAGGTCATATTTGACCGCCTCATCAATGTATTATGTTCATCTTCAGCCAAAATACCACATCTTTGTGGTACTTATAGGAAAAATCCTTGGTTTCATCATTTCTTTGCATGGCATAGAAGTCAATCCTGCTAAAGTAAAGGCTATTCTAGAAATTCCTCCGCCTACTAATCTCTGTCAACTTTGAAGCCTACAAGGTAAGTTGCAATCCATTCATCATTTTATCTTGTAGCTTTCCGACCATTGTCAACCATTTCATCATCTTCTCAAGAAGGATGTTTCATTCAAATGGGATGATGAATTCCATAAAGCCTTTGAAGCCTTAAAAAAATACCTTCTTCAACCACTAGTGCTCATTCCTCCTAAAGATGACCAACCCTTTTACCTATATATTTCTGCCACTGACCATTCTTTAGGTAACATGCTTGCTTATCGTGATGAGCAACATAGAGAGGAATCGGTTTATTACAGAAGTTGTACCCTTCTAGAATACGAAACTAGATATACCCATGATGTAAAACTCTACTTAGCCTTAGTTTTCATCACCACCAAACTCCGCCATTACCTACTCAACCAAAAACCTTTGTTATTACTAATACTGACCCCTTACACTATATGTATGCAAAAGCCTCTCAACATCAATGTGCCGCACATTGTCTTATGCTTCTTATCGACCTTGACCTCGAATTTGTTCATCAAAAATCCATCAAGGGCC
Organism: Taxus wallichiana var. yunnanensis; assembly: GCA_018340775.1. Classification (NCBI taxonomy): domain Eukaryota; kingdom Viridiplantae; phylum Streptophyta; class Pinopsida; order Cupressales; family Taxaceae; genus Taxus; species Taxus wallichiana. The sequence continues at coordinate 694,485,286 of CM031236.1, read as the reverse complement.
AAGATATCACTGACCAACTAGTAGATGCACCTCTTTCTCGGGAATCAACCCTCTAACTTTTATTTCCCGAGATGAATACATAGTTACCCTCTCCATAGACGAACCTCGCTTACATAATGACACTCTCATTCGACGGCTCCAAGTGCCAGGCGTGGAGGTGGGGCTGGCGTTATCCTCATTCCTCTTCAAGGTGAACCTATGCATTTGTCTTTGAAACTTGATTTTGATTATATAAAGAATATTACCGAATACGAAGCACTCGTATTGGGTCTCTAGGCTACTTATGCATTATATGTTAAGTCCATTAATATCTTTGGAGATTCCCATCTAGTTGTAAACCAAGTAAATGTTATATACTAGTGTCGTAATGAGACACTTCAAAATTATAAACATCACGTAGATATACTTTTGACCAACTTTTACCATTACAAAATGCAAACCACCCCACATTCTACCAATAAGTTTACAGATAAGATGGCTTGTTTGGCTTCTTAGATACCTACTTCACTAATCGACTCTAAAATCTTTGTCAAAATACAAAGACTACAATCACCCTCTTATTTACCTCATAAGGTCTACTCCGTCGAAACCGTTGCACTCCGACCCACGTGACCTTTGGTATAAGCAATTTACAAACTATCTTTTCCTTTGCATTCTACCCACTTATCTTACTCGTAATGGACAACGTGTTCTTTCTTAAAAGTGTCTCTCGTTATGTTATCATGGGTGGTCTTATTTATAAACGTGGATTTGACGGTATTCTCTTGCGATGCCTTATAATTTTGAAATTCCATATACTATTAAGGAAGTCCACTATGGTGTTTTTGGAGGTAACTTTAGTGGTTTAGCTATAGAAAAATGCATTCTTTACGTTGGCTATTATTGGCACAACCTTAAACCATGATTTTGTTACTATGTCAAACATTCTTTGAAATGCCAACAACATGTCAATATTCATCACACACCTGGTCATGCCTTCAAGGTTGCATGACACCTTTGGCCTTTCTCTTAGTGGGGCTTGAATCTTGTCGGTGATATCAATCCCCATTCCTCATAACATCACAAATGGATTATAATCTGCTATTTGAATATTATAGTAAATGGTTAGAAGCCATCTCCTCATTTCTAAAAATATGAGAAAATACGTGAATTCATCAACCATCACATCATTTTTCTCTTAGGTGTTCCTCACCGCCTCATCACCGATAATGGAAAGTAATTCAAAAAAACCTTATACGATGATTATACGATGATTTTGGAATCCAACTCGGTTTCTCATCACCTTATTACTCACAAACCAATGGCCAAGCATAATCAACCAATAAAACTTTGAACAAAATTCTTATGAAAGTAGTTGACGATACTAACAAGGACTTGCATTAACACAATCCTTTCCCCTTATGGGATTATTACACTATTATTCACACTTTGACTACTTCTATACCTTTATCTATGGTCTCACGGTACCGAGGTTGTCTTATCACTTGATATCCGATTCCATCTCACCACATCTCACTACAAGTGTAAGGCCCCTAAAATCTCCCACTTTAGACCCAAGAACAACCTAGGTTTAGTTAGAAAAATTATGGAATAATTTTTCTATTTTTTAAAAAGTGTTCACAACCAAAAAACAATTTGAGTCCATTACAAAAATTATCAAACCACCTTACAAAACACTAAGAGAGTGAAAGTTATCTTGACCACAGTTAAATTTCCCTTAGGTGATAGTCTAACCATTTAAAATTAGATTAACACTAAGCCAAACAATTCTTAATTAAACTCAGAGGGTAAGAAGAGCAAAAAAAAAAAATACGCTAGGTATTTAATTCTACTAGGTTTCAACAATTCACAAGGTCTAATTGTAAGGGGGAGAATACACATTTAAACTAATAGGGTAAATTATCACTCACCCACTCCTAGAACTCTCTTCCAAGATTCAACCTTATTTTTCTCATGTTTCATGAACTTAAAACTTCCTGAAAACATTTCCATTAGAGAGGAAATTTCCTCCCCTTTCCATTTATATAAGGAAGTTCTTCTAACTCCTAATATTTCTCAAGTTATGGGCTAGCGGGCCTTCGGAGAGAATTTTTCCCAAGAGTGGGCCTGTGGGCCGTAGGAAGGAATACATACACACACACACACACACATATATATATATATATATATATATATATATATTGAGCATGGAAGGTGGGGTACATGGGAAAAAAATTTCTGACCATGAAAAGGCAAGGTGTGGGAATAAATTTTTCCCAAGCGCGTAAAGGCGGGCATGGGAAGAAATTTTTCCCTAGTGTAGAAAGGTTGGTGTGGGAAGAAATTTTTCCTGAGTGTGGAAAGGCATGGTGCAGTAAGAAATTAAGACATTTATATTTTTTGCCTAAAAATATTATGGGATAAAAATGATCCACACCTCTACCAACGTCCGATGATGCCATGTGTAGGGATCTCATTAGGTGTGGGAGGCGGTGCGGCGAGAGAAACTTTTAAATTTTCACCAAAAGATTTTTTTTTTTTTCAAAAGCTAAGTTTGTTAGTGCTATCCTGTGTGCTGAGAAATATATTTTCTAGACGAAGGGTAGGGGTGTGGGGCTGTGGAGAAAGATAGAATTTTTTTCCAAAATTAGAAGAAAGTTAAGCTCTTCTTGGTTAGGCCCGCGTGACCGCATGAGAAATGCTTCCAAAAGTGAAGGGTGGGGTGGCAGGCCGTGGAGAAAAGTTTTCAGATTTTCCTTTTCTAACTTAGATTATTTTGACAAAAAAATATTTTATGAGTGAGCAAAGCAGGGAACTTCATGCCTTTAGCGCTTTTGGGGAAAAAGCACAAAAAGATTTTATTTAGCTTTGTGGGTTCACCCAAGAATATTTTATTCATTAAAATTTGACAGTTAGATTATTTTTTAATCCAAATGAAGTAAAAACTTCATAAGGCCATAAATTTTGATTGGGAACTCTTTTTTTAGAAAACAAGGACTTTATGGAAATATCTCGATGTCCTCTTTGCACAGAAATCTTAAGAATTTGATTTGGATAAAATTTTAAGGGTCAATTTTGAGAAAATATTTTTGTGTCCTTTGAAAAAAGTGAACTGGTATTTTTAACTCACACAATTTGTTAAAACTCACCATTAATTATTTCTCAACATGTCAAATAGGCATGGAGGATTTCTCTTGGGAGATTTTAGGATATATTTCAAGGTTTATTTTTATTGATTTATTTGCATTAGAAATTACCAATGTTTACACAACAAAAAGTCTATAATTTTTCATTTGCTTGATTTGAAAGGTTCTTTTAAAAATAAATTCTTAAGTGTTCTAGTTTTTTGGGGTCATTTTGATCTTACAAGTCTAATTTGGTATTTAATTTTGTCTTTTTATGTTACGGGGTCATTCTATTTAGTTTGCTAATTAATTTGCAGAGTTTGAAATTTATCTAACAGAGATTAGATTCAAATGGGTCTATTTTCATTTATCATCTTCTAAGTTTTATAATTTATTCCAAAACAAATTCTAACCTATTAATTTGATTCAATCAAAGTATTCAAATGTGAAATTACAATTATGATTTATAAAACATTCATTTCTAAAGAACAGAGCATTATGACATTTCTCTATATGTATTCACTTTTTCATTTTTGAATCGAATTTGAAAATACATTCAACAATCAGGTTTCAATACCTAATAATGCCATTTGAGAAAATAATATAATCTTTTATTGATTCAAAAAAATACATTCATTAAAAAATAGAAAACAAAGTATATCTCTTTCAAATTTGAATTACAACCTTCATAGCCAAATCGAACATCTTTCCATCACAATAATGTACAAGGTCATCCACTTCAAGTGGGAAAAGGTTACAATAAGAAATAATATCAACAAGGACTGTCAACTTGTCTTTTTCCTCAGCTCTAGAACAATAGTATGAATTTCCATTGTTCTCCAATTTGATTACAACAGGACAAGGAGAAAGGAAACTCTCTCTACTCAACAAAGATATTCAATGAAAAGGAGAAGGCATCCTTCTTCGTGCGCCCCCAAACACCAAAAAATGTAATAAGAAATTTGTTTCAACTCATTGAATAAGGCTTCAACAACACACAAAAAATTTCACATTTAAAACATAGTTAAAAAAGAATCCAGTTTGCAACCACATTAAAACATAACAAATATAAATCGTGCTTCAATATGCAAGCAAAGGAGCAAGAAATTATGGGGGATGTTGATTATGCCTCCCAAGGGGAAATGGGTATCCCTAACTGAGAAGAAACCACCAAAATAAATCAATTCAAAACCCGACATGCCCTTATGCCTCCCCAAGTACCCCTTATTCCTCCCTGTTTCGTTATGCCTCCCAACCTCTTATGGAACCCCATAACAATTAAACAAATGAAATATACTTATTTGTAAGGTGTAACCCAAATCCTAACTCCCTCCACACATAAACTTCCCTAAAACATTTATGCCTCCCACAAAAATATCCCATAGTCTTCTCCTACACCATCCCTATGCACTCTACCAACCAGCCAACATTAAAACAACACATTCAAACATTCATCCATTCCTAAGTGCATAAAAATGATAAGAGATCCTTTTAGGAGTGAAGCTCCTACCTCTCTATGATGGAGTTTTGTTCAAGGTTCCAAAACAACAAGCTTTCCAATGCAAAACAAATTCCAAGATCAAAAATCTACAAGCATGCAATAGTCTTAAATCTTCTCCAAAAGCAAGAGCTCAAAACCACAAAAGAATTCTCCGCAAATTAATTATGCAAAAGTGAAGTAACCTCCAAAAAACAAGACAAGAAAATTGAATTTATAGAAGACGGAAGAAAAGAGGATGAGGTGTATCCATGTAGGATGCCACTTCACACATCCTCAACTCTAACACCCAAGTTCAACTTCATTCTCCAAAGTATAATAAATAGGTTGATGAATAATATAATAGTTTACTTACACACTCTGTAACAAGTCCACACCCCAAAGGACTAAAATTAAAAATATGTAAGAAAGTGCAATTACAACTTACAACTTGACTTACAAAAATGCATAATAAAGGCTAATTTTAACTCTCCAACCATAGCTAAGGTTGGTATGCAAATTTAAGAGGTATGTGACAACTTTAACTTGTCCCACAAGCCTCCAAAATCAGCCTCCAAGGACATTCGAATTTCAAAAGAAGGTGGAGTGTTTCATACTCCAAAATTAACTTACACATCTCTTACACATTACTTACACATATCTTACAACATTTAATACAAGAGCCAACAACTCCAATAATTACTTTCTTATGTCCCAATTGATTTATTATTTTTTAACAATATGTTTTATCATATTAAGTTACCACAATTTAATTAAATAAAAAGGACGACACATCACTTATAAAATACATACACACTAAACAAAGGATCCAAATAATTAAATAATACAAAACCCTTGGTCACATTTAAAGGTGATCTACCCCACGGGAATCCCTAACATAATTAAACACACAAAAAATACAAGTTGCCATGGTGACCTTGTTGAATTCATATAGAATTCTAATGTGGTTGGTCTCAATCCCCGATGTTTGTTGTGATATTTTTAACCTACAAAATACAAATACCTCCTTCAGCCTCGTGGCCATATCAAAACATCCAAATACATATAAATATAATTCCAAAATCATCTATATATATGAATCACAAAAACATCAAGAAAAACAAAAATATCATTTGTAATTTTATCAACAAATATATCATCATCAATTAAATTCTATTTTCTAGGTCAACTCAAAATATCCAAATATCACATGTCCAAACATCATCTATAATATAACCATTTCAAATAGTATAAAATGTCTCCAATTAACATCACACATGATATATGAATCAAACTCAACAATAATCCATGATCTAACATCTAACATCATACTAAATCAAAACTATAATGATGTCCATAATATAGTCATGTAGTATCAAGATCGTATCAAAAGGTGTTGAAGGGAAGAGAGTACTACAACAAGACATGCTCAACGAAGATGAATTTCACCAAGATCGTTTGTCAAAAATGTGGTTATTAGATGAACACCATCTCAATGATCTTTACCACCTCCAAATCTACCACAAATGTATCAATGTAACATCCTCCCAAGTAGCTGGAACATATGTGGAAACTAAACTCGTAACAATGTAACATCCTCCCAAGTAGATGAAGTCTCATCATATATGTCCCAATGCACTTGCACTTGATCAATCTCTCTAACTCGAAGGTCCAGTGGTCCTGAGATCTATAATGTGAACGACCTCCACCATCACTTTCCCTAATCCCGCACTTGCAAGGAGGTCCATTCTAACACATGAGAAAGATCAGCAATGTATCTCCTAACCTTTGAAACATGAAACACGTCATGTACACTAGACAAGTTAGGTAGCGAATGTCGGATGGTAGGCCAAAGGGCGTATACGCCCAAGATCTCAAAAGGACCCATGAATATAGGAGCTAACTTGGAAAATTTTTCATAATGGATAGGGATCTTATGTGGCCGACACGAAGGAACACCTTCATTCCCACATCAAAACTATGGTCGGTCCTATGTTTATCTACGTACTTATTTTTCCCCTGTCTGTGCCTCCAACAATCTCTACCGATCATAACCACATGCTACTCCATGTCCTACAATAAAGCTGGTCTAAGAGAAACCCTCTCCTCTAACTGTCCCGGCTAAGGGGTATCATGTACTCTCTACCATACAAAGCTTAAAAAGGATCCATGCCTATAGAACTCGAAAAATATTATTGTAGGAAAACTCCACCAAGTATAGGAACTCCTCCCATTTAGGTGATGATCCATAACATACATCTTAAGTATATCCTCTAAGATCTAATTCACCCACTCAATCATTCATCTATCTCGGGTGATATGTTGTGCTAAAATTTATCCTCGTCTTGAGGGCATCTTTGTATGGTAGTCCAAAAATTGAAAGTATACAAATCATCATAGTCATAAATAATCTTCCATAGAATCTTGTAAAGTTTCATAATCTCATGAAGATTAACTCGTACTCAACACACTAGTTGTAGAGGTGGTCTTCACTAGAGAAAAGTGAGAAAATTTTGTCAATTTATCCACCGTTACCATTATGGCATCCTGGTGGTATCTTTACATTGGTAGCCCAACAATGAATTCCATGGAAATGGTGTCCCACTTCACCTCCAAAATAGCATGAGAAAAGAGAAGGCCAACTAAATGTTGAATCTCATCCTTCACTTTCAAGCACTCTAAACAACGTGACACAACCGAGCCACGTCTCTATGAAGTCCTCTCTAATGATACAATTGCCTTAAAGTGGCGTGCATCTTCTTCACCCCGGGGTGGGCTGAATAGGGTGAATGATGTGCCTATGTTATAATATGTTGTCTCAAGCCTCCATCTCTAGGGACATCAATGTGTCCACTATGCCGAGAAGGCCATCTTCATCTAGTGGAAAATCATCAAACTTCCCTTCAAGGGTCTCTAAGACTCGATATCTTCTCTAGCCATAATGTAGAAAATGTCAAGTGGAATTTGCTAAAGAATCATGTTGTGTAAATGTATTCCCACCGAGGTGACCATAGCCACATGTCTCCATCTGCTAAGAGCATCTACAACCACATTATCCTTTCCTTTCACATGCTCTATCTCCATATCATACTCACAAAGTAACTCCATCTAACATTGCTTATGAGTGTTGAGATTGGGCTACGTGAAGAGGTGGTGAAGACTCAAGTGATCTATCTTGAGTGTGAATCTTTGACCAAGAAGAAAGTGTCTCCATCAAACCAAAGCATGAACCATTGCCACAAGCTCAAGATCATGAGTTAGATAATTGAGCTCATAATCTTTGATTTTTCAAGACTCAAAGGCCACTACTCTTCCCTCCTGCATCAACACACCTCCAAGTCCTACCAAAGAAGCATCGTGCATATGAAAAACTCACCCTGTGGATCTAGCACTGCAAGAATGGGTGTTGTTGTGAGGCACTCCTTCAGTGTCCTGAAGGCCTGGTCACATCTATCTCGATTTAATTAAAATTCTTTCGCTTTCCTAAGGGAAGTGATGGGATGTGAAACCGAGAAAATTCTTGATGAAATCTCCTATAATAACCTACTAAACCCATGAAGCAATGCACCTCTATCAAAATAGTGGGTCCTGGCCAATCCATAATAGTTCTAATCTTAAAAGGATCAACTGCGATACCTTCCCTAGAAATAATGTGACCCAAATACTACTCCCTCTATCGAAATAATGCACACTTTTGCAAGTTCCCATAAAGATACTAAAGAACCTAGACAATGTGGACTTCTTTCTTCTCACGCGTATGTGAGTAAATCAAAATATCATATAGGAAGATGAGTATGAAGTGATCTAAGAAATTCCCCTGAATACCTCATTCATCAAACTCAAAAATACTTTTGGGGCATTTGTCAAACCAAAAGGCACCCTTTGTGAACTCATAGTGCCCATATCTCATACAAAAAGTGGTCTTATGAATATCCACTTCCGTAATCCTAAGCTAATGATAGCTTGACTTAAGATCAATCTTAGAGAAAACTATGGCTCCCTTCATTTGATCAAACAAATCATCCATGCGCGGAAGGGGATAATGATTATTGATCATTACCTTGTTCAATTTGGTGGTAATCATTGAACAACCGCAGGATCCATCCTTCTTCTTCACAAAATCACCGGTGCACTCCAAGGAGATACACTAGGATAGATTAGGACTTTCTCCAAAAGGCCCTCAAGCTACAACTTGAGCTCACACGGTTTTGGTGTGGTCATCCGATAAGGTCTAGTGAGATAGGCTCTTCTCCCTGGAACAAGATCTATATGAAAGTCAACCTAACATGGGGACAAGTAACCCTTGTAGCTCCGCTAGAAAAAATTTACAAAATATATCAAGAGGGGATGGTCATCTAGCGATGGTACACTAGTCCCATCCTCGATCGATCCGTGATTGTAACCGCATACATTCGACAAACCGATCGCACACACCACTTACTTTGCATAGCGGAGATGGTGTGAATGGAAATATGTCTCTTGACCCTAGAAATCACCGACTCCTCTCCTAGATCATTAGCACAAGCTATAGTCTTATGGTAACAATCCATCATGGCCTTGTGTGTAGATATCCAGATCTTTACCCAAGATGACTCCATAAGAACCCAATGAAAGGATACAAAGATCGAGGTAGTGTTGAAAGGTCCCAAGTCCACTACACACTCCTTGACTAAGAAGTCTATAGATATCTTGGCTCCAAAAGCCATCTAAACATCCCAAATATGACCCAGTCTAAGCGCCACCAACTGCATTGCTCTACTAAAGATGGTGTAATAAAGGAATCGGAAGAACTAAAATCAAATAGAATAGAGTTAGAATACCACCAATGCTACCTTTGGTATCAATAATTGTACTTTGATGCTCGGCCTAGATTTTTGACCACTACATTAATCCTATTGCACCCCATATCACCAACAATCAGATCGAGATTTGTGTCTTACCCTTGTTAGGGTTCCGAGGGAAATCTCTCCAAAATGCAGTAACACCACAACCAAAACAACTTCCCGATCTCTCCCCATGAGTAGTAGGTCTAGCCGATGGTCTTGAAGTCGGTGTTATGGACCCTATTGATCCGGTTGTGGTCTCTATAATCTCTTATAGTGAGATCCACTTGATTGAGCTCTGGGTCCACCTTGTGTCCTAATGGGACCCCCAGGAGGAGGTCCTGTCATCACCAATCCGGCACTATGATAATTCTTCACCGGGAACTCCTCGTGCTATGATTATTTACTAATGCACAGCCTTTAGTTTGGTGGATGTAATCTGGAAACAAAACAACAACATAACACAAGAATACCATCGACTATGATAAGACAGAATGATGACAAATCTAAAATATCAAAATAAATTATAATATTAACATGAAAGCTATTCTGATCTCACCCATGAGGTACTTCAAGTGTTATTGACTTCACTTGCCTTTCACCAAGACTATGGGAGAAACTTTACAATTACACCTCTTAATGGCTTCTTCAACACACCTTTAAACTGATGGCTTCCTTCGCACACTTCCTACAATATTTCTCACTACTTCCATCTATGATAAATGAGGGGGTGGCCTCTCTATTTATAGAACTTCCAGGCTTATCCATCTTATCTCTAAGATAGGATAAGAAATCCACTCTGACGAATCATATTCCATACCTTAACTCTTATCTCGTACATGTAAGCTTATCTTTTAAGATAAGATAACAAACCTTATCATTTTACATGGGTTCCACATTTTTAGACTTCTTAAAAAATAAAATACACAAAATATTTATGACCTCACTCCTTTTCCTTATTACCATTATAATATTTCTAATTCCTAATCATGTAGACCCTACTTCTCTAATTACCCAAACTTTGACATTTTAACATTACTGGGACCACTTACGACAAATATTTACTTTTTACAACATTCCTATTGTACTTTGACTGTTACAGTACTCCACATTATTGGTGACACTGTCTTGACAAGCGCTGTTATCTTCTATCGACGCTACTACTAATTCTACTTAACAACATCCTATTCTAATACATACATTAATGAAATAGAAATTATGGAGGAAAATTTTAGTGTCGACATCTTCCCCTTCCTAGGTTCTACTCCGTCCTCGGAGTAGACTATTCAGTTCTTGGAAAATCTTCAACTTGTCGTGGTTGACCCATTTTGTAATGGGAGAGCCATCGATTGCTCGATTCGGTACGTACCATTTTCATGCACATGACCTGCTATTTTGTAGGGCCCCATCCATTTTGGAAGAAATTTTCTCTGTCTTCTTTTTTTGTATCTAGAATCATATACTAGAACCAATTCATTCACATGAAATGGAGACCATCGATCTTTTGATCAAAGTATTCCTTCACTTCATTTTCATCTTATGGCTTGTATCCTTTTATATTTCTCTCATTTCCTCTAGCAAATGAAGATGTACCAAGCTTTATTTCATTGAATCACTTTCATCCATCCTTTCATTTTCATAACTCTCACAAAGTGGGTATATCAAACTCAATAGGAATCGATCAGGAAGAACTAAAATCAAATAGAATAGAGTTAAGAATACCACCAATGCTACCTTTGGTATCAATAATTGTACTTTGATGCTCACTTTAGAATTTTTGACCACTACATTAATCCTATGACTGCACCCCATATCACCAACAATGGATCTCGAGATTTCGTGTCTTACCCTTGTTAGGGTTCTCGAGGAAATCTCTCCAAAATGTCCGGTAACACCACAACCAAAACAACTTCCGATCCTCTCCCATGAGTAGCAGGTCTCAGCCGATGGTCTTGAAGTGGTGTTATGGATCCTCTTGATCCAGGTTGTGGTCTCCGCTATAATCTCTTATAGTGAGATCCACTTGATTGAGCTCTGGGTCCACCTTGTGTCCTAATGGGACCCCTAGGAGGAGGCCTGTCATCACCAATCTGGCACTATGATAATTCTTCACCGGGTACTCCTCGTGCTATGATTATTTACTAATGCACAGCCTTTAGTTTGGTGAAAGTAATCTGGAAACAAAACAACAACATAACACAAGAATACCATCGACTATGATAAGACGAGAATGATGACAAATCTGAAATATCAAAATAAATTATAATATTAACATGAAATCATTATATCTCACCCATGAGGTACTTTAAGTGTTATTGACTTCACTTGCCTTTCACCAAGACTATGGGAGAAACTTTACAATTACACCTCTTAATGGCTTCTTCAAGACACACCTTTAAACGATGGCTTCCTTCGCACACTTCCTACAATATTTCTCACTACTTCCTTCTATGATAAATGAGGGGGTGGCCTCTATTTATAGAACTTCCAGTGCTTATCCATCTTATCTCTAAGATAGGATAAGAAATCCACTCCATTATTAATCATATTCCATATCTTAACTCTTATCTCGTACATGTAAGCTTATCTTTTAAGATAAGATAAACCTTATCATTTTACATGGGTTCCACATTTTTAGACTTCTTAAAAATAAAATACACAAAATATTTATGACCTCACTCCTTTTCCTTATTACCATTATAATATTTCTAATTCCTAATCATGTAGACCCTACTTTCTAATTACCCAAACTTTGACATTTTAACATTACCGGACCACTTACGACAAATATTTACTTTTACAACATTCCTATTGTACTTTGACTATTATAGTACTCCACATTATTGGTGACACCGCATCTTGCGTTGTTATCTTCTATCGAGCTATTCTTACTAGTTCTACTTAACAACATCCTATTCCTAATACATACATTAATGAAATAGAAATTATGGAGGAAAATTTTAGTGTCGACATCTTCCCCCTTCCTAGGTTCTACTCCGTCCTCAGAGTAGACTATTCTCAGTTCTTGGAAAATCTTCAACTTGTCGTGGTTGACCCATTTCGTAATGGGAGAGCCATCCAATTGCTCGATTCTGCACGCACTACCATTTTCATGCACAAATTTGCTTATTTTGTAGGGCCCCATCCATTTTGGAAGAAATTTTCTCTGTCTTCTTTTTTTGTATCTAGAATCATATACTAGAACCAATTCATTCACATGAAATGGAGACCACTTTGGATCTTTTGATCAAAGTATTCCTTCTACGCTTCATTTTCATCTTATGGCTTGTATCCTTTTATATTTCTCTCATTTCCTCTAGAAATGAAGATGTACCAAGCTTTATTTTCTTGAATCACTTTCATCCATCCTTTCATTTTTCATAACTCTCACGGTGGGTATATCAAACTCAATAGGAATCAAGAACTAAAATCAAATAGAATAGAGTTAAGAATACCACCAATGCTACCTTTGGTATCAATAATTGTACTTTGATGCTCACCTAGAATTTTTTTGACCACTACATTAATCCTATGTTCGCACCCCATATCACCAACAATCGATTCGAGATCTCGTGTCTTACCCTTGTTAGGGTCCGAGGGAAATCTCTCCAAAAATGTCCAGCAACACCACAACCAAAACAACTTCCCGATCCTCTCCCATGAGTAGCAGTCAGCCGATGGTCTTGAAGTCGGTGTTATGGATCCTATTTGATCCCGGTTGTGGTCTCTGCCCATAATCTCTTATAGTGAGATCCACTTGATTGAGCTCTGGGTCCACCTTGTGTCCTAATGGGACCCCTAGAGGAGGCCTGTCATCACCAATCTGGCACTATGATAATTCTTCACCGGGTACTCCTCGTGCTATGATTATTTACTAATGCATGACCTTTAGTTTGGTGAAAGTAATCTGGAAACAAAACAACAACATAACACAAGAATACCATCGACTATGATAAACGGAATGATGACAAATCTGAAATATCAAAATAAATTATAATATTAACATGAAAGCTGATATAATCTCACCCATGAGGTACTTTTAAGTGTTATTGACTTCACTTGCCTTTCACCAAGACTATGGGAGAAACTTTACAATTACACCTCTTAATGGCTTCTTCAACAGACCTTTAAAGCGATGGCTTCCTTCGCACACTTCCTACAATATTTCTCACTACTTCCTTCTATGATAAATGAGGGGGTGGCCTCTCTATTTATAGAACTTCCGGGCTTATCCATCTTATCTCTAAGATAGGATAAGAAATCCACTCCGACGAATCATATTCCATATCTTAACTCTTATCTTCGTACATGTAAGCTTATCTTTTAAGATAAGATAAACCTTATCATTTTACATGGGTTCCACATTTTTAGACTTCTTAAAAATAAAATACACAAAATATTTATGACCTCACTCCTTTTCCTTATTACCATTATAATATTTCTAATTCCTAATCATGTAGACCCTACTTCTCTAATTACCCAAACTTTGACATTTTAACATTACCGGGACCACTTACGACAAATATTTACTTTTTACAACATTCCTATTGTACTTTGACCTTACTCGTACTCCACATTATTGGTGACACTTGCATCGATTTTTGCGCTATTGTTATCTTCTATCGACGCTACTACTAGTTCTACTTAACAACATCCTATTCCTAATACATACATTAATGAAATAGAAATTATGGAGGAAAATTTTAGTGTCGACATCTTCCTTCCTAGAAGTTCTACTCCGTCCTCAGAGTAGACTATTTCAGTTCTTGGAAAATCTTCAACTTGTCGTGGTTGACCCATTTCAGTAATGGGAGAGCCATCCATTGCTCGATTCGGGTCACGCACTTCCATTTTCACATGCATGACTGCTTTATTTTGTAGGGCCCCATCCATTTTGGAAGAAATTTTCTCATCTTCTTTTTTTGTATCTAGAATCATATACTAGAACCAATTCATTCACATGAAATGGAGACCATAGGATCTTTTGATCAAAGTATTCCTTCTACTTCATTTTCATCTTATGGCTTGTATCCTTTTATATTTCTCTCATTTCCTCTGAAGAAATGAAGATGTACCAAGCTTTATTTTATCGAATCACTTTCATCCATCCTTTCATTTTTCATAACTCTCACAAAGTGGGTATATCAAACTCAATAGGAATCGAAGAACTAAAATCAAATAGAATAGAGTTAGGAATACCACCAATGCTACCTTTGGTATCAATAATTGTACTTTGATGCTCACTCTAGAATTTTTGACCACTACATTAATCCTACGCACCCCATATCACCAACAATGAGATCTCGAGATCTGTGTCTTCCTCATGTTAGGGTTCCGAGGGAAATCTCTCCAAAATGTCTGGTAACACCACAACCAAAACAACTTCGATCCTCTCCCATGAGTAGCAGTGTCTAGCTTATGGTCTTGAAGTCGACTTGTTATGGATCCTACGATCCGGTTGTTCTGCTATAATCTCTTATAGTGAGATCCACTTGATTGAGCTCTCGGGTCCACCTGGAAATAGTGTCCTAATGGGACCCCTAGGAGGAACCCCCTGTCATCACCAACTAAGGCACTATGATAATTCTTCACGGGTACTCCTCGTGCTTTATGATTATTTACTAATGCACAGCCTTTAGTTTGGTGAAAGTAATCTGAAACAAAACAACAACATAACACAAGAATACCATCGACTATGATAAGACAAGAATGATGACAAATCTGAAATATCAAAATAAATTATAATATTAACATGAAATGTTATAATCTCACCCATGAGGTACTTTAAGTGTTATTGACTTCACTTGCCTTTCACCAAGACTATGGGAGAAACTTACAATTACACCTCTTAATGGCTTCTTCAAGAGACCTTTAAACCGATGGCTTCCTTCGCACACTTCCTACAATATTTCTCACTACTTCCTTCTATGATAAATGAGGGGGTGGCCTCTCTATTTATAGAACTTCCAGCTTATCCATCTTATCTCTAAGATAGGATAAGAAATCCACTCCGACGAATCATATTCCATATCTTAACTCTTATCCATACATGTAAGCTTATCTTTTAAGATAAGATAAACCTTATCATTTTACATGGGTTCCACATTTTTAGACTTTTTAAAAATAAAATACACAAAATATTTATGACCTCACTCCTTTTCCTTATTACCATTATAATATTTCTAATTCCTAATCATAGACCCAACCGAAATGGTGAGTATCATGTTCTTGAATTTGATGTTGCCCTATATGCGCACAATGCTTTTGCATGAATCCTTTTATCCCACTTATGCACCTGTAAGGCCGCATCTTTTGCTATAATTTGACACAACACAAAATTTGTTTGTTCCACTGCCCATTTGTGCTTGGCTTCAGATGTTGTTTCCTTCCTATGCTTAATAGAAAACTTATTGACTAGGGCTTCTACCACCTCATTAATGAAGTGGCTTTCGATGACTACAATTTCTAATGGGCAACCAAATTTGGTGACAATGGGTTCATATATGAACCTTGTTACTTCATCCATGGAAGAAGCTGTTTTCAATGGCCTAACTTCAACCCACTTGGTTAAATAACATGTGGCAACTACAATATACTTATTTTGGCGTGAGGTAGTTGGAAGTGGACTCACAATGTCTATTCCCCACTTTTCAAAGGGAACAAGTGGAAGAATAGGCATAATGGAGCGATGAAGTCTTACGGTTACCATGTGTTTGATAAATATCACATGTCTTACAATAATTATAACAATCTTTAAAAAGAGTGGACCAAGTTGATAACTCCGCATCCAAGATCCTTCGCTTTGTAAGTTGTCCAGGAGAAGTGCCCTCCACATGTACCATTGTGGAATTCTTCATGCAGTTCCTTCCTTGATCACGTCCAATGCCTCAGATGCTCCATCGTGTCCTATTCGAAATAATACTCCATGCAGTAATAGAATATGGACGATCTGCTTCGAGTAATCTTTCTCTTAGTCTTTGCATTGGCACCATCAGAAACTTGAATTCATTCAGATAATTCCAAATATCTATGTATTCACTAGGATTGTGTCAAGGGATAACAATCTTTCAGATCGGGAAATCATCATCATCACAAGATGATCCTAAACCATCATAGGCTCGAGAGAGTGCATCTGCATTGACATGCTTCTTTCTTGGCCTATCTATAATATCAAATTCAAATTCTTGTAGCAAAATTATCCATCTTGCTATCCTCCCTGATGGGTTAGGCTTATTTACAATATATTTTAGAGCCTGATGATCTGTTACAACTAGAAATTTTTTCCCTAGCAAGTAATTTCTAAACTTCTTTACAGCAAAAATGATAGCAGAGCCTCTTTTTGATTACTGAGATAATTTACCTCAGCATTGCTCATTTGTCTGCTCCCAAAGTAAATTGGATGTTCATTCCCATTTTCATCCTTTTGGCTCAAAGTACTTCCTAGTGCTGCATCTGAGGCATCAGTGTACACAATGAATGGCTTGCTCCAATCTAGATTCTTCAAAACAGGTGAAGACACCAGGGCTTCCTTCAGTTGTCCAAAAGCTTCATGCGCCTTATTTCCGGTTCATAAGTAACATCCTTCTTCAAGAACTGGGTTAGTGGGCTGTGCAATCTTTGAGAAATTCTTGATGAACCTTCTATAGTAACCCACATGGCCTAAAAATGATCTCAACTTACTTCTATTCATAGGAAATGGTAAATCTTTGATTTTTGAAACTTTATCAGGATCAGTACCAATACCATCTCTGGATACAACATGCCCTAACAAAACACCTTTAGAACATCCAAAGACACACTTTGTAGGGTTTAGTGAGGCTTGTGCTTCATCTAACCTTTGAAATGTTGTCTCCATTTGGTGCAGGTGGTCCAACTTGCTCCCATAGATGCAAAAATCATCCAGAAATACTCTGATGAAGGTCCCAATGTAGGGTTTGAACACCCTATTCATCAAACGCTGGAATGTTGCTGGAGCATTACACAACCCAAAAGGCATAACTCTATAAGCAAATGTTCCCCAAGGAGTGGTGAACGTGGTCTTCAGCTGATCTTTCTCTGCTATACGAACTTGGTTGTAGCCGCTATATCCATCAAAGCAAAACTATAGCACTCTGGCCAGCCTACTTCATCCAAGATCTGATCTCAAAATGGAAGAGGGTAATGATCCTTCTTTTATTGCCTTATTGAGCTTTACGAAGCAGTAATAAACACAAATGTGTAGCTTCCCATTCTTTTTATTGAGATCACAATGGGAGAAACTCATTCTCGAATTCTCCACAAAGAAATATGAATCTCGCATCAAGCAACTTATCTATTTCTTCTTTTATAGTCTTGGAAAAATTAGGATTCATTCTATATGGCATTTGCTTTATGGGCTTAGCACCATCTACCAGCTCAATACAATGTTCTACCCAACTTACTTGACGGAGTTCCTTGTAATCAAAAGTGAATAGGTGTATGTACCTTCGAAAGAGCTGGAGGTAGGATTCCTTCTCACTCTCCATCACATAGATCACCAATCTTTATTTGTTGGAGACGATCATCAACTTCTTCTTCGTATAATTTTATGGGGTCATGAGTTGGTGTGACTGGAAGGATATCCATGACTGAAACATCCACCTCGCTTTCTTCATCTTCAGTGTCCACTTCACTGGTACTAGAGTAATCAGAGGATGTCCAATCATTAGTTTCATCACTTGAATCCACAGGTTCTACCTTATGATGTCGAGGGATCACATTTATCTTCACCCTCTCTCTACCACGTCCAAGTGTCATGAAACCTTCATTCCAGTAGTTTCTTGCATGAACTCTCCTTAGCCATGGTCTTCCCAGCAACATTGGGTACGCAACAATACCATTTTTCATCACCTGAAAGTCTACCACACATACCACACCCATAATAGATATTGCCACATTTGAAACTACACCTTCTGGTTTAGTTTTTCCTTTATTTAATGACCTTAACATAAGTGTTGAAGGGCGATCAATTTTTAAACCCAACATATTCATTACAGACTTGGTCATTACATTAATCGTAGCACCTCCATCAACTAAGACATCATGAATTGAAATAACATTACATAATACCTCGGGTTTGTGGAGCATAGGGATCTACCTCTGCCTCCAAAACAGGGACCTCAACCTCCTTCCTTCTTCGAGCATTGAGTCCACCTCGCAACTCCCGCCTCTTCTCAGAAGACATAGCCAAGAGTTGACCATATGTAATATTTGCAGTGCCTTTTGGATAGATCTTCAAGATGGAGTATGGTCCTTGCCCCCGTGAAATCAGAAAATCCCGCACACCCAACTTTCTTCTCCTATGTTTCTTACTAGTTTCTTCTTTCATCTTCTTAGGATCATTTCCATCTTGATTATCTTTTTCTTTCTTTCTTTTTGTTACAAACACATCTACTTCATTATTTCTGCTCTTATCTACTACATCAAAAGAATTCATAGGTGCTTTTCCTTTATCATTATCTCCTTTACCAAGATGTAGAAGCTCTATCGGGACAATTATACTTATAATGACCCTTTTATAACAACCATAACAAACAACTTTAGAAATATTTCTTTTTGGACCTCTATCTCCTCCCTGAGAACTAAATTCCTTTCCTTGAAGAAGATTAATAGTTAACTGACCCATATTTTTGAGCAGATCTTCATACTCAGTAGATGTACTAGGAGAAATATTTGTGCTCACCGGGAGTGGTTGTGGATTCTGGACCAAAGGTGCTGGTGTAGGCTCTACTTTAGCAACAATTTCTTTGGGCTCCTCTTCCATGCTTTCTTCTTGCCTTCTTGCAATCTCCTTTGCTTGTTCAATGGTAGCCGGGTGGTCATAATTCACTCGTTTCCAATCTCTGGCTTCATCCCAAGAATGAAGTGCTTACAGAGGAGATTATCCACGCTATTCATCAACCCATCTACTAGTCCTTCCTTCCGAATCTGGGCATCGAGCTTCCTCCTTAGCTCTAGAACACGAGCATGATAATCCCTTATCTTCTCCTTCTCTCCTTGGGATAGCTTTGTGATCTCGATCATGAGGTCAGCATATTTCGTTGTTCACCAAATTCTTCAAGAAAACTTTCAGCTAATAAATCCCATGAATTTTTCACATTATCACCTAGTGTTTCAAACCACCTAAGTCTTTGAACCATCCAAAAAGGTAGGAAAAATTCAGTCCATTGTTCCCTTCTTATAAGGCCATTACAAATACAAGATCGCTTAAAACTCTTGAATGAAAGAAGAAGCATCTTCATTAGATTGAGCTGAAAAAATAGGAATCTTTCCCATTTTCAAAAGTAACCACCATGAAATACTAACTCACAAGTACAATCAACAAGACTTATGTATAAAAATAATTGGAATCACTATACTAGAAAATGAATTTACACCTTTCTACGGTAAAATAGAAATGACCACGGTAAACTATGGTAAAACTTGACTTACCGCGGTAAAACCGACTTTACTTGTGGTAAACACTATTCACGGTAAAAAGTGAAGTCTACTCGGTAATTACTATTCACGGTAAAAAGTGACTTTATCTTTGCGGTATATACTATTCCGAGTAAAAATGACTTTACCATGGTAACTATTATTCATGGCAAAAATAACTTTACCATGGTAAGCTACTATGCACAATAAAAACAAGGTTACCCTCTAATTTATTTTCGACTAAGTGGGAATATCTCTCCATAAAATCCACTAACGAGGAATGGTCCCAGAACGGAACCAAAATGTCATCACCAATCCGCACTATGATAATTCTTCACCGGAACTCCTTGTCTTTATGATTATTTACTAATGCACACGACCTTTAGTTTGGTGGATGTGATCCGAAACAAAACAACAACATAACACAAG
Organism: Taxus wallichiana var. yunnanensis; assembly: GCA_018340775.1. NCBI lineage: Eukaryota > Viridiplantae > Streptophyta > Pinopsida > Cupressales > Taxaceae > Taxus > Taxus wallichiana. The sequence goes on along the minus strand of CM031236.1, from coordinate 694,465,019 downwards.
AATACCATCGACTATGATAAGACAAGAATGATGACAAATCTAAATATCAAAATAAATTATAATATTAACATGAAATGTTATAATCTCACCCATGAGGTACTTCAAGTGTTATTGACTTCACTTGCCTTTCACCAAGACTATGGGAGAAACTTTACAATTACACCTCTTAATGGCTTCTTCAACACACCTTTAAACTCGATGGCTTCCTTCGCACACTTCCTACAATATTTCTCACTACTTCCTTCTATGCTAAATGAGGGGGTGGCCTCTATTTATAGAACTTCCGTGCTTATCCATCTTATTTCTAAGATAGGATAAGAAATCCACTACGACGAATCATATTCCATACCTTAACTCTTATCTCGTACATGTAAGCTTATCTTTTAAGATAAGATAAACCTTATCATTTTACATGGGTTCCACATTTTTAGACTTTTTACAAATAAAATATACAAAAATATTTATGACCTCACTCCTTGTCCTTATTACCAATATAATATTTCTAATTCCTAATCATGTAGACCCTACTTCTCTAATTACCCAAAATTTGACATTTTAACATTACTTGGACCACTTACGACAAATATTTACTTTTACAACATTCCTATTGTACTTTTGACTATTACCGTACTTCACATTATTGGTGGCACCGCATCGACGGCGCTTTGTTATTTTCTATATTAAACGCTACTACTAATTCTACTTAACGACATCCTATTCCTAATACATACATTAATGAAATAGAAATTATGGAGGAAAATTTTAGTGTCGATAGCCCCATACTCCAACCCCTCGTGCATCAACTCTTAGTGGAGGTGCAGTAAGGTGGGTGGGATTGTTGTTGCTGTTGTGGTCTAAATGATGAATGTGATGAACCTTATCCACCATGAGGATAAGGAGCTGACCCTCAATCTATTGTCATGCATCTTTTGTATGCGGCCCAGGACTCGGTCTTTATCCTTCTAGGTATTCCCTTGAGTCTCCTCTCTACTATGTAGGCCTTCTCAACAACCTCAGCTAAAGTCTATGGGAAATGGATCTCGAGCCGCACCACTAATATCTAGATTCAGGCCCCGGATGAACTTGTGGATCTACACCTGTTCATCCTACATGTACTCAACATACTAGAGTAGATCCATAAATCTACTCTCATACTCAACCACCGTAAGAGATTCCTTCCGGAGGTCATGAAACTCATCTATCCTCTAATGTATGAACATCTCGTGACAAATATTTGCTCCTAAAATGCTCCTCAAAGAGCTCCCAAGTAACTATATCAGAATCAACATGGAGGTTTTACTCCTCTCGGTCTCCATCAGACACCTCCTCCATCCCTCGGTAGATGGATCACAACATGAGATTTTGTGTTGCTAGAACAAGAACAGAGCTTGAGGCACCCACCCAAACTCACTTACTAGGCCTCCCGAAATCCACCTGTGTCACTAGAGTAATGAGATGAATGTAGCTATATTCTCCGGCAACCTTAGGCCTCTCTACATGCTCATCCCTAAGCCTATGGCTACAAGATCTATGTCTATTTCCTAGACTCGGTTACCCTATCCCTTCTACGGTGACTCTACTCGCCTAACTCGCATGGGAGTTATTTGATCTATTCTCCTCGCTATGTATAGGAGATGGATAGGAATCCATGGATGGTTCCCCATCCTATCTAACTAAATGTCCTCCAACATACGCTCCTCGTAAAGCAACATTAACATCCCAAATTTTCTACAAAATCTATGGTAGGATGGCTGCTCTAGCATGATTCAAAGTGGTGTTAAATATAATTCTTCGTGAAAGGATCCCTAGCCTGGTCCAGCCCCTTACAAAACTAGGGTGATGGTTAGTTCATTATTCTAAGTTTCATTTGGTTTTCCATGTTTACTAATATACACAATTTTCAACAAGTTTTTAGATTAAAAAGTGTGTTGGGTTGAACATTCTACTAGGTTTAAAGTTCATGTCTCAAGTTTTCTCTTTGTGCCCAATGGTCAAAGATTTTAAACCCATGACTTTGATACCAAGTGTAACGCCTCTAAAATCTCCCACTTGAGACCCAAGAACAACCTAGGTTTAGTTAGAAAAATTATGGAATAATTTTTCTTTTTAAAAAAAAAAAGTGTTCACAACAAAAAGAATTTCAGATTCCATTACAACAATTATCAAATCACCTTACAAAACACTAAGAGAGTGAAAGTTATCCCGAGCACAGCTAAATTTCCCTTAGGTGATAATCTAACCATTTAAAATTAGATTAACACTAAGCCAAACAATTCTTAATTAAACTCAGAGGTAAGAAGAGCCAAAACAATTAAATACCCTAGGTATTTAATTCTACAAGGTTTCAACAATTAACAAGGTCTAATTGTAAGGGGAGAATACACATTTAAACTAATAGGGTAAATTCTCACTTACCCACTCCCAGAACTCTCTTAAAAGATTCAACCTGATTTTTCTCATGTTTTATGAACTTTAAACTTCCTTAAAACATACCCATTAGAGAGAAATTTCTTGCCCTTTTCATTGATATAAGGAATTCCTCCTAATTCCTTAAGACATTTAGATTTTTTCCAAAAATGTTTGGGAGAAATGATCTGCCTTTGCCAATACTAGATGATGCCACGTGTAGGGATCTCATTGGTTGCGGGTGGCGGGGTTTTTTTTAAATTTTTGCAAGAAGAGGCAAGGCAAAAAGTTATTTTTCTTGAGTAAGAATGTGGGGCACCCGTAAAAAGATTTTCCCAAGTAAAACAAAGTCAAGAGCGCGGAAATGCGGGGCAGAAAAGATATATTTTTTTGCCAAAATTAGAAAAAATTTTTCCCAAGTGGTAAAGGCCCGTGTGGAAGAAATTTTTTTCCAAAAGCAAAGGGCGGGGCACGGGAAGAAAATTTTCGAAAGTTTCTTTTTTTCAAAGTTAGATTATTTTTGACAAAAAAATTGTTTGTGGATGAGCGGAGCAGCGGGGAACTTCATACCTTTAGTGCTTTTGGTAAAAATGTGCAAAAGTAAATATTTAGCTCATGGGTTGCCCATGAATATTCTATTCATTTAAATTTGATTAGATTATTTTTGAAACCAAATGAAGTAAAAACTTCAAAAGGCCATAACTTTTGATGGGAATTTGGGAAAATGCAAGGACTTTATGGAAAACTCTCGATGTCCTCTTTGCACAACAATCTTAATAATTTTATTTTGATAAATATTTAAGGGTAAATTTTGAGAAAATATTTTTCTGTCACTTAAAAAGTGAACTAGTATTTTTAACTTGCACAATTTGGTCAAATTTATGATTAATTCTTTCTCAACATGCCAAACAGGCATGGAGGATTTATCTTGGGAGATTTTAGGATAGATTGCAAGGTTAATTTTTCTTGATTTATTGGCATTTGAAATTACCAATGTTTACACAACAAAAATCCTGCAATTTTTCCTTTGCTCGATTTAAAAGGTTCTTTTAAAAAAATTTATTAAGTGTTTTAGTTTTTTTGGGGTTGTTTTGATCTTACAAGTCCAATTTGGTATTTAATTTTGTATTTTGATGTTGCAGGGTCATTATGTTCAATTTTCTAATTAATTTACAGAGTTTGAAATTTATCTAATAGAGATCAGATTCGAAATGGGTCTATTTTCATTTATCATCTTCTAAGTTTTAAAATTCATTCCAAAACCAATTCTAACCTATTAAGTTGATTCAAGAAAAGTATTCAAATGCCAAATTACAATTCTGATTTCTAAAACATTCATTTCTAAAGAATAGAGCATTATGACATTTCTCCATATGTATTCACTTTTTCATCTTTCCAATCAGAATTTCAAAATACATTCAACAATCAGATTTCAATACCTAATAATGCCATTTGAAAAAGTAATACAATCTTTTATTGATTCAAAAAAATACCTTTACAACTTCTTCTTTCATTTCCTAATTACAATATACAGAATACAATTTCTTTCACATTCATTCAAAAACAAAAAACAAAGTATATCTCTTTCACATTTGAATTACAACTTTCATAGCCAAAAATCAGAACATCTTTCCATCACAATAATGTACAAGGTCATCCACTTCAAGTGGGAAAAGGTTACAATAAGAAATAATCTCAACAAGGACTGTCAACTTTTCTTTTTTTCTCAACTCCAAAATAACAATATGAATTTCCATCATTCTCCAATTTGATCACAACATGATAGGGGGAAAGGAAACACTCTCCACCCAACCAAGACATCCAATGAAAAGGAGAATCCATCCTTCTTCATTGGGCCCCAAGCCCCTAACCACAATGCAATAAGAAATGTGTTTCAACTCATGGCAACAAAAGGCTTCCACAACACACAAGAAAAATTTCACATTTAAAACACAATTAAAAATAGAATGTAGTTTGCAACCACATTAAAACATAAAAAATAGAACTCAGGCTTCATCATGCAAGCCAAAGGAGCAAGAAACTATGGGGGATGTTGCTTATGCCTCCCAAGGGGAAATGGGTATCACCACCTGAGAACAAACCACCAAAATATATCATTTCAAAACCCTAACATGCCCTTATGCCTCCCCAAGTACCCCTTATTCCTCCCATTTCCTTATGCCTCCCCAACCTCTTATGGCACCCCATAACGAGTAAAGAAATGCAAGATATTTCTTTTTAAGGTGGAACCCAAATCCCAACTCCCTCCACACTTATACCTCCCCAAAACACTTATGCCTCCCCCAAAATACCCCATATTCTTCTCCTACACCATCCCTAGGCAGTCTACCCAACCAACCAACAATAAAACAACACATTCAAACATTCAACCATTCACATATGTGCATAAAATGAAAAGAGATCCTTTTCAAGAGCCAAGCTCTACCTCTCCATGATGGAGTTTTGTTCCAAGTTTCAAAATACAAGCTTTCAAATGCAAAACAACCAAGAGATCAACAATCTACAATATGCAACAATCTCCAATCTTCTCCAAAAGCAAGACTCTTAAAACACAAAAGAATTCACCCAAAATGAAGTATGCAAAAGTGAAGCAACCCAAAAACAAGCCAAGGAAATTCAAATTTATAGAAGAGGGAAGAGAAGAGGATGAGGTGGATCCATGTAGGATGCCACTTCACACATCCTCAACTCCAACACCCAAAAGTCAACTTCATTCTCCAATGCATAATAAATAGGTGGGTGAATAATATGACAATTTACTTACACACTCCAAAACAAGCCCACACCCCAAAGGACTGAAATTAAAAATATGTAAGAAAGTGCAATTACAACTTACAACTTGACTTACAAAAATGCATAATGAAGGCTAATTTTAACTCTCCAACCATAGGTAAGGTTGGTATGCAAATTTAAGAGGTATGGGACAAGTTTAACTTGTCCCACAAGCCTCCAAAATCAGCCTCCAAGGAAAATTGAATTTCAAAGAAGGTGGAGTGTTTCATACTCAAAAATTAACTTACACATCTCTTACACATTACTTACACATATCTTACAACATTTAATACAAGAGCCAACAACTCTAATAATTACTTTCTTATGTCCCAATTGATTTATTATTATTTTTAACAATATGTTTTCTCACATTAATTTACCACAATTTACTTAAATAAAAAGGGGACACATCACTTATAAAATACATACACACTAAACAAAGGAACCAAATAAATAAATAATACACATAACCCTTGGTCACATTTAAAGGTGATCCCCCATGGGAATCCCTAACACAATCAAACACACACAAACAAATACAAGTTGCCATGGTGACCTTGTTGAATTCATCTAGAATTCCAATGTGGTTGGTCTCAATCCCCCGATGTTTGTTGTGATATTTTTAACCTATAAAATACAAATACCTCCTTCGGCCTCGTGGCCATATCAAACATCCAAAATACATATAAATATAATTCCAAAATCATCTATATATATGAATCACAACAACATCAAGGAAACAACAATATCATTTGTAATTTTATCAACAACTATATGATCATCAAATTAATTCCATTTTCTAGGTCTACTCAATATATCCAAATATCACATGTCCGAACAACATCCATAATATAACCATGTCGAACAAGTATATCAACATCAATATATAAAATGTCTCTAATAATCATCATGCATCATATATGAATCAAAGTCAACAATAATCCATGATCTAACATCTAACATCATACTAAATCAAAACTATAATAATGTCCATAATATAGTCAGCAGTATCATGATCAATATCAAAAGGTGTCAAAGGGAAGTGGGCACTACATCCCCCTCCCCTTAGACTCGAATTCCTCCTGGAAGTCACTGGAACAGATGTGGAACTAAACTCATAACAATGTAGCATCCTCCCAAGTAGCTGCAGTCTCATCATATATGTCCCACTGCACTCGCACCTAATCAATATCTCTTCCTCGAAGGCCCAGGTCTTGTGATATATAATGTGAACGGGCTCCACCATCACCTGCCCCTAATCCTGTACCTACAATGAGGTCCAATACAACACATGAGAAGGATCAACAATATATCTCCTAAGTAGTTGAAACATGAAACACATCATGTACATGAGATAAGCTATGTGACAATGTTAGACGATAGGTGAAAGGGCCGATATGCTCTAAGATCTCAAAAGGACCCATGAATCTAGGACCTAACTTAGAATATTTTCCATAATAGATAGGAATTTTATGTGGCACGACACGAAGGAACACCTTCATGCCCACATCAAAACTAAGGTTGGTCCTATGTTGATCTACGTAATTTTTCTTTTCATGTGCCTCCATGTAGTCTCTACCCGATCATAACCACCTCTTTGCTCCATGTCCTATAATAAAGTTGGTCCAAGAGAAACCTGTCCTCTAATCTGTCCACCAAAGAGGTGTCTGCACTCTCTACCATAAAAATCCTGAAAAGGATCCATGCCTATAGAACTATGAAAATTATTATTGTAGGAAAACTCCACCAAGTATAGGTACTCCTCCCATCTAGATTGATGATCCATAATACATCTAAGCATGTCCTCTAAGATTTGATTCACCCTTAGTCTATCCATCTGTCTGGGGTGATATGTTGTGCTGAAATTAATCCTCGTCCCAGGGAATGTTGCATGGTAGTCCAAAAATGTGAAGTATACAAAGGATCTCGTCACAAATAATCTTCACGTGGAATCTCGTGCAACCTAACAATATCATTCAACATAGACCCATGCCACCACACATAGTCTATATAAGTGGTATTCACCGAGAGAAAAATGAGCCACTTTTGTCAATTTATCCACCGTGACCATGATGGTGTCATGGTGGTATCTCGACATGGTATCCCAATAATGAAGTCCATGGAAATGGTGTCCCACTTCCACTTTGGAATAACATGAGGAAAGAGAAGGCCAACTAGATGTTGGCTTTTTCACTTTTAGAACTCTAAATAGTGTGACACACAACCGAGCCATGTCTCTGCTGAAGTCCTCTCGAGCAACTTGTCTCTATGCATCTTCTTCAGTCCTCTGAATAATGATCTGAATATCCTATCTCAAGCCTTTCTCTAGGAAATAGCCTGCTTCTGAGAAGGCCATCTACCTGAAAAACCATCTTCACCCTGAAGGATGGGATGAATAGGGTGCACAATGTTCCTCTGTGAAAAATATGTTCCACAAATCTTTCTCTGAAGTGGCATTCATCTATGTTGACATAAATCTAGCATTCTATTCCTTCACATGCCATCTCCATATCATACTAGTGTAAAAACTATCAATACTCCCTTGGGCTACGTGAAGAGGTGGTCTCGACACTAGATCTCGAGTGTGAATCTCTAGCCACAATGAAGAAACTCCATCAAAGCATTTGTACAAGCTCAAGATCATGAGTCGGATAATTGAGCTCATAATCTTTGAGTTTGAGAGACTCAAAGGCCACTACTTTCCCTCTTGCATCAACACACCTCCAACTCCTACCAAAGAAGAATCGTGCATATGAAAAACTCACCCGTGGATCCATCACTATAAGAATGAGTGTTATCATGAGGAACTCTTTTAGTGTCTTGAAGGCCTACTCGTATCTTTTCGACCAATCAAACTTCTTCCTTTCTTTGAAGGAAGTGATGGGATGCACAACCCGAGAGAAGTCTGAACAAATATCCTATATTAACCTACTAATCCACATGAAGCTCCACACCTATGTCACAATAGTAGGGTGTTGGTTAATCCATAATAGCTCTAATCTTTGGAAGGATCAACTATGATACCTTCCCTAGAAATGATATGACCCAAATACTACACCTCTTTCTGAAAGAATGCACACTTCTCCAAGTTCCCGTAAAGTTGTTGTTCATAAAGACACTAAAGAACCTGGTTAAGGTTCCCTTTGTGCTCCTCACACATACATGAGTAAATAAAAATGTCATCTAAGAAGATGAGCACAAAGCGATCTAAGAAAGTCCTGAATACCCCATTCATCAAACTCATAAACATTGTGGAGGCATTTGTTCAAACCAAAAGGCACCACTATGAACTCATAGTGCCCATATATCTCATAAAAAGTGGTCTTATGAATACCTTCCGTAATCCCCAGCTTATGATAGCTTGACTTAAGATCTATCTTAGAGAAAATGGTGGTTCCTTCATCGATCAAACAAATCATCTAAGTGCGAAAGGGATAATGATTCTTGATCATTACTTTTCAATTGGTGGTAATCAATACACAACCGTAAGGATCCATCCTTCTTCTTCATAAAAAATCACTAGTGTACCCCAAGGGGATACACTAGGATGGATAAGGCCTTTCTCAAAAAGGCCCTCAAGTTGCTAAACTTGAGCTCACGGAGCTATTTGGGTGGTCATCCGATAAGGTTCTCATGAGATAGGCTCTGCTCCGGAACTAGATCTATATGAAATCAATCTCACGTGGGGTGGTAACCTTAGTAGCTCCCCTAGAAAAACATTTTCAAACTCTCTCAAAATGGGATGGTCATCTAGCGATGGTCCACTAGACCCATCCTTAGATCGGTCACTAACTGTAACCACATACATATGACAACCTCATCACACACACCACTTAAGATGCATAGCGGAGATGGTGTGAATGGAAATGGGTCTCTGACCCCCAGAAATCATTGACTCCACTCCTTGATCATCAACACAAGATATAGTCTTATGGTAATAATCCATCCTGGCCATGTGTGCAGATAACTAATCCATACCCAAGATGACTCCATAAGAACCCAACGGAAGGATATGAAGATCCGAGGTAGTGGTGAAAGGTCCCAAATCCACTAAACACTCCTTCACTAAGGAGTCTATAGAGATCTTGGCTCCAGAAGCCATATCAACATCCCAATTAAGACACTTCCTAATTACCACTAGCCTGCATCACTCTACTAAAGATGGTGCAATAAAGGAATCAAAAGAACCAGAATTAAATAGAATAGAGGTAGGAATACCACCAATGCTACCTATGGTCTTAATAACTATACTCGATGCTCATACTGGTAGTTCTTGACCGCTACATAAATCCTATGACTATGCCTCATGTCACTAATAGTTGGCTCTGAGATCTATGTCTTACCCTTATTAGGGTTCTGAGGGCAATCTCTGAAAAATTTCAAAGCAACACCACAACCAAAATAACCACCTGATGCTCTCCCATGAGTAGCAGGTCCATCTAGTGCTTTGGAAGTTGATGAAGTGGATCTTGATGATCCGATTGTGGTCTATTATTATCTCTGCTAGAGAGCTCCTGCTGACTAAGCTCTAGGTCCACCCTATGTCCTAATGGGACCCCTAGGAGGAGGCCCATACTCTGACCCCTGTGTGCATCAAATCTTGATGGAGGTCAGTAAGGTCAGTGGGATTGTTGTTGCTGTTGTTATGGTCTAAATGATGTTTGTGATGAATCCTATCCACCACGAGGAGGATGAGTTGAACCCCTCGATCTACTATCATGCATCTGTTGTATGAGGGTCTGGACTCGGTCTCTATCCTACTGGGTCTTCCCCCGAGTCTCCCCTGCTATATAGGCATTCTCAACATCCTCAGCTAAAGTCTGTGGGAAATGGATTAGAATCACACCCCCAATGTCTAGATTTAGGCCCTAGATGAACCTGTGGATCCACACCTGCTCATCTTGCATGTACTCAACAGAATGGACTAGACCCAAAAATCTACTCTTATACTCACCCACTATAAGAGATGCCTACTGGGAGGTCATGAAACTCATCTATCCTCTAGTGTATGAACCTCGTGACAAATATCTTCTCTGAAATGCTACTCAAAGAGTTCCCAAGGTAGCTATCTCATAATCAACATGGAGCTTCTTCTCCTCTATCCTCCATCAGACACCTACTCCATCCCTTATTAGATAGATCGCAACACAAGCTTTCGTGTTGCTAGAACATGGACAAAGCTTGAAGAACCCACCCAAAATCACTAACAGGCCTCTTCCTAAAATCCACTGTATCACCAGAGTAATGAGACAGCCACAACTTCGTGGATCTCCTGATGTGATCTCTGTAGTTATAGTATGGCAACCCTAGGCCTCTCTGCATGCTCATCCCTAAGCCTAGGGCTCTGAGATCTATCTCTATGTCCTTGACTCTAGTCACCCTATCCCTATGTGGTGACTCTTCTATACCTGACTCCGCATGGGATTTCTCTTATCTATGATCCTTGTTGTGTTCAAGGAGATGTATGGGCATCCAGGATGGCTTCCCATCCTATCTAGCTAAATGTCCTCCAATGGACCCTCCGCATAAAGCAGTATTAACATCCTGAATTTTCTGGAAAATCTATGTTTGGATGGCTTCTATAGCATGATCCAGTGGTGATAAATATAATTCTATGTGAATGGACCCCTGCTTGGTCCACGCCCTAAAAAACTAGGGAAAGGGTTAGTTCATTATTCTAGGTTTCATTCAGTTTTCCATGTTTACTAATATACACAATTTTCAACAATTTTGTTTTCTAGATTTAAAATGTGTGTTGGGTTTAACATTATACTAGCTTTAAATTTCATGTCTCAAGTTTTCTAGTGTGCCCAAGGGTCCAAGATTTTGAACCCATGGCTCTGATACCAAGTGTAAAACCCTCTAAAATCTCCCACTTGAGACCCAAGAACAACCTAGGTTTAGTTAGAAAAATTATGGAATATTTTTTTTTCTTTAAAAGTGTTCACAATAAAAAAATTCAAATTCCATTACAACAATTATCAAATCACCTTACAAAACACTAAGAGAGTGAAATTTATCCAAGCACAACTAAATTTCCCTTAGGTGATAATCTAACCATTTAAAATTAGATTAACACTAAGACAAACAATTCTTAATTAAAATCAAAGGGTAAGAAGAGCCAAAACAATTAAATACCCTAGGTATTTAATTCTACAAGGTTTCAACAATTAACAAGGTCTAATTGTAAGGGGGAGAATACACATTTAAACTAACAGGGTAAATTCTCACTTACCCACTCCTAGAACTCTCTTAAAAGATTCAACCTGATTTTTCTCATGTTTAACAAACTTAAAACTTCCTTAAAACATTTCCATTAGATATGAAATTTCCACCACTTTTAGTGATCTAAAGAAGTCCTCCTAACTCCTCATGTTTCTCAAGTTATGGGCCGGCAGACCTTGGGAGAAAATGTTTCCCAAGAGTGGGCCTACGGGGCATTTGGAAGGAATTTTTTTTTTTTTTTTTTGTTTTTGTGGAAGGTTGGTTTGTGGGATGAAATTTTTCTTGAGTGAGGAAAGGTGGGGCATGGGAATAAATTTTTACCGAGTGAAAGGTGGGGCACGGGAAGAAAGTTTTCCCAAGCAAGGATGGGCACGGGAAGAAATTTTTCCTGAGCTTAGAAATACGGGCGGGAAGAAATTTTTCCCGGAAGAAATTAATAAATTTAGAATTTTTGCCAAAAACATTTAAGGGATAAAATGATCCACACCTCCGTTGACGTCGACATGCCACATGTAGGGATCTCATTGGGTGTGGGTGGCGAGAGAATATTTTAAATTTTCACCAAATTTTTTTTTTCAAAAAGTTAAGTTTGTTACTTGTGATCCCTCATGCCCATGAAAGAGATTTTTTCAAAAGACGAAGGAAATGGGTGTGGGGCTGTGGAGAAAGATAGACATTTTTCCAAAATTCAAAAAAGTTAAGTTAGTTGTTGTGGGCCAACCCACCCCTGTGAGAATGCTTCCAAAAGCGAAGGGTGGGGCGGTGGGGCCATAGGGAAATTTTCCAAATTTTCCATTTTTGAACATAGATTATTTTTGACAAAAAAATGGTTTGTGGGTTAGTGGAGTGGTAGGAAACTTCATTCCTTTAGCACTTTTGGGAAAAGAGCACAAAAAGGAAAATGTTTAGCCCATAGTCTACCCAAGAATATTTTATTCATTTAAATTTGACAATTAGATTATTTTTGAAACCAAATGAAGTAAAAACTTCAAAAGGCCATAACTTTTTATTGGGATCTTGGTTTTTGGAAAACAAGGACTTTATGGAAATCTCTCAACATCCTCTTTGTATAGAAACCTTAAGAATTTGATTTGGATAAAGTTTTAAGGGTCAATTTGGAGAAAATGATTTTTGTCACTTAAAAAAGTGAACTGGTATTTTTAACTTGCACAATTTGTTTCAAATTTTCCATTAATTCTTTCTCAAATTCCAAACATGCATGGAGGATTTATCTTTGGAGATTTTAGGATAAATTCAAGGTTAAGTTGTTTTGATTTTTGCATTTCAAATTACCAATGTTTACACAACAAAAATCCTGCAATTTTTCCTTTTCTCGATTTGAAAGGTTCTTTAAAAAAATTTCTTAAGTGTTTTAGTTTGTTTGGGGTCATTTTGATCTTACAAGTCCAATTTGGTATTTAATTTTGTCTTTTGATGTTTAGGTCATTCATTCAATTTGCTAATTAATTTGAGAGTTTGAAATTTATCTAATAGATCTCGATTCAAATGGGTCTATTTTCATTTATCATCTTCTAAGTTTTAAAATTCATTCCAAAACCAATTCTAGCCTATTAAGTTGATTCAAACAAATTATTCAAATGAAAAATAATAATTCTAATTTCTAAAACATTCATTTCTAAATAACATAAAGCATTATGACATTTCTCCATACGTATTAAATATTTCATCTTTCCAATCTGAATTTCAAAATACATTCAAAATCATATTTCAATACCTAATAATTTCATTTGAGAAAAGTAATATAATATTTTATTGATTTAAAAAAATACCTTTACAACTTCTTCTCTCATTCCCCAATTCTGATATACAAAATACAATTTCTTTCACATTCATTCATAAATAGAAAACAAAGTATATTTCTTTCACATTTGAATTACAAATTTCATAGCCAAATCAGAACATATTTCCATCACAATAATGTACAAGGTCATCCACTTCAAGTGGGAAAAGGTTACAATAAGAAATAATCTCAATAAGGACTATCAACTTGTCTTTTTTTTCAGCTCCATAACAACAAGTATGAATTTACATCATTCTCCAATTTGATCAAAACATGACAGAGGGGAAAGGAAATGCTCTCCACCCAACCAAGACATCCAATGAAAAGGAGAAGCCATCCTTCTTCATTGGCCCCCAAGCCCCAACCATAATGTAATAAGAAATGTGTTTCAACTCATGGCAACAAGGCTTCCATAACCCACAAGTATAATTTCACATTTAAAACATAGTTCAAAATAGAATGTAGTTTACAACCACATTAAAACATAAAAAACATAACTCAGGCTTCATCATGCAAGCCAAAGGAAAAGAAACTATGGAGGATGTTGCTTATTCCTGCCCCTAAGGGAAATGTGTATCACCACCTAAGAACAAACCACCAAAATATATCATTTCAAAACCTTGAGATGCCCTTATGCCCCCACCCCCAAGTACCCCTTACCCCTTATTCCTCCCATTTCCTTATGCCTCCCCAACCTCTTATGGCACCCCATAATGAGTAAAGAAATGCAAGTTATTTATTTGTACAAGGTGGAACCAAATCCCAACTCCCATTTCACTTATACCTCCCCAAAACACTTATGCCTGCCACAAAAATACCCCATAGTCTTCTCCTACACCATCCTAGGAACTCTAACCAACCATCCAACAAAAAACAACACATTCAAACATTCAACCATTCCTATGCATAAGAATGATAAGATGTCATTTCAAGAGCAATCTCCTACCTCTCCATGATGGAGTTTTGTTCCAAGGTTCCAAAACAACAAGCTTTCAAATGCAAAACACATTCCAAAAGATCAAAATATACAAGCACGCAATAATCTCCAATCTTCTCTGAAAGAAAGAGCTCAAAACTACAAAAGAATTCACCCTAAATGAAGTATGCAAAAGTGAAGCAACCCCAAAAACAAGCCAAGGAAATTTGAATTTATAGAAGAGGGAAGAGAAGAGGATGAGGTGGATCCATGTAGGATGCCACTTCACACATCCTCAACTCCAACACCCAAGTCAACTTCATTCTCCAAAGAATAATAAATATGTGGGTGAATAATATAACAGTTTACTTATACACTCCAAAAAAGCCCACACCCCAAAGGACTGAAATTAAAATATGTAAGAAAGTGCAATTACAACTTACAACTTGACTTACAAAAATGCATAATGAAGGCTAATTTTAACTCTCCAACCATAGGTAAGGTTGGTATGAAAATTTAAGAGGTATGAGACAAGTTTAACTTGTCCCACAAGCCTCCAAAATCAGCCTCCAAGGAAAAATTTGAATTTAAAAAGGAGTGTTTCATACTCCAAAATTTAACTTACACATTACTTACACATATCTTACAACATTTAATGCAAGAGCCAACAACTCAATAATTATTTCTTATGTTCCAATTGATTTATTAATTTATTTAACAATATGTTTTCTCACATTAATTTACCATAATTTACTTAAATAAAAATGGGGACACATCACTTATAAAATACATACATACTAAACAAAGGAACCAAATAAATAAACAATACACATAACCCTTGGTCACATTTAAAGGTGATCCCCCCATGGGAATCCCTAACATAATCAAACACACACAAACAAATACAAGTTGCCATGGTGACCTCGTTGAATTCATCTAGAATTCCAATGTGGTTGGTCTCCAATCCCCCGATGTTTTTGTGATATTTTTAACTCCGCAAAATACAAATACCTCTTTCAGCCTTGTGGCCATATCAAAACATCCAAAAGACATATAAATATAATTCCAAACTCATTTATATATATGAATCACAACAACATCAAGGAAAAAAAGAATATAATTTTTAATTTTATCAACTATATCATCATCAATTAAATTCCATTTTCTAGGTCTACTCAAAATATATAAATATCACATTTCTAAACAACATCTATAATATAACCATGTCAAACAAAAGTATATTTTCATCAATGTATAAAATGTATCCAATAAACATCATACATCATATATGATTCAAAGTCAACAATAATCTATGATCGAGCATATAACATCATACTAAATCAAAACTATAATGTTTTCCATAATCTAGTCAGCAGTATCGGGATCAATATCAAAAGGTGTCTAAGGGAAGTAGGTACTACAACAAGACTTTCTCAACGATGATGAATTTTGCCAAAATCGTTCGTGTGCAACTTTAGTTATTACATAAACACCATATCAATGCTCTTGACCACCTACAAATATGCCAAAAACATATCAAACGTGCCACAAAAAATGTGTTCACGATAGAACCTTTCAATTTGGAGACCTCATCCTAAAAGAAAATCAGCATGTAACCAAAGAAGAGAAAACTAAGCGGGGAAAATTTTCTCCTAATTGGCTTCGACCCTCTATCATTACCCATGCCTATGGATCAGGTGCTTATCATTTGTCTTCACTCGAAGGTAAACCCAAACCTGATCCTCTCAATGCCTGCATCTTCGGCTATTTTATTGTTGAAATCAAGTCCTATATCACTTTATGTCAGTGGATTACTCATCCTTGAGCATTGTTCACCTTCCATATTACTGCGTTTTTGAGGATCCATGACTAAACAAGAATTTTTGATTACCCATCACCTTTCAACCTTATCTTCAATATGATTACCGTGGCTTTACTCATAATATGATTCTCATGGGTATTTTCTCTCTTTTCCAAGATGGAATGCCATGGTCATTCATCACTCGAAATGACCCCTTTCATAGTTAACCAAAGTGTACTACAATTTTGTCTTGAACAAGAGACGACTCTTCCTCTATAGTCTTGTCCATGACTTAAATGTCCAAGAATAAAAAGGAATTCAACTCCTTGAGTTAAACTTCCAACAAAAGATGACTCCCTCAAAAAGGGACATCTCTTCACTCTGTTTCCACCACTATAAATAGACTGTTCCCTTGAATGATAGCTATATAAATCCATTGCAAAAATACAATAAATGTATCCAGAAGCTTCTCACATCAATCAACTTCACAAAGACCTCAAGGAGATAATATACTCTCCCATATATACTTCCCGCATTGATGAGTATATTAAAAATAGAAAATAAAAATAAAAAATGAATGACAAATGAAGAAAAGGATGAAATTTACGTCATGGACTTACCTATTGTTGATCATGGGTTTCTTGGTAAGAAAAGCATGATGTCGTAAACTAATTTACGATAAACCACCCACTCTCACCTCATTTCCTTTTCATCCTAATTTCCTTTCTACTCAAGGGACTTGCCACAACCGTGACATTTCGTGATCATGTGAATTTATTAACCTTTAGAATAGTTCATTATGTAAGGCATTTAGTGTCTTACATTCATAAGTCCATTTGGGGTATGGTCGACTCATTATGGATCTTATGAATGAAGAAGATCTTTTCCACCTCTTCCTATTCGCCTTCCTCATTACTTATTGATTATCTTTCATGGGACCAGATCATCGACACCTATATTTAAAACAACTCAGCCATTCCTATGAGCCACACCCAATCATGCCTATGACCTACATTCAACCATGCCTAACACCTACCAACCTATTCCTCTACTTCATCATATTCTTCCCTAGCTTATGGGAGAACTACATCGTCTTGAGGCCCCTTTTGGTCGGGATATGTAGGAAAATCTTCAAGGGAATGGGGCCCTTAAAGGTTAGCTTGACCACTCTTTACCCTAACTTATTTTCCCTTTCTTTCCCTATTCCCATCCTACCTTAATTCATTCCCATTTTATGTCAATAATTGGAAATTAAACAAAACAAACAACAATTGATGAACGTTTTTACCCCACCATCACATCATTCATTTATTATTCTCACATTTCCACTACAACAAATATTGAGAAACTTAAACCATAAAATGCATATAAATCAACCTAACTCAATCATGCCTAAATAAACCTAACTCCACCATGCCTAAATCAACCTAACTCAATCATACATAAATCAACCTAACTCGGTCATGCATAAACCAACCTAACTCCACGATACATAAATCAACCTGACCTAATCATGCCTAAACCCACCTAAATCCACAATGCCTAAATCAACCTAACTCAATCAAAACTAAACCTACCTAAATCAACCATGCCTATTGACCTCACTTTTCCATGCCTACACGAACTTGACTCAATCATGCCTAATTCAGCTAGTTTCCATCACATACGAAATAATAATGGAAACTTAAAACAAGTGGACCATCCATACTATAAATATCATCATATATAAATAAGAAATTTTGTGTATACATATATATGTACACGAGATACAAATAAATACAAAAATATCAAAAATCTCATGTACATCCTTTCTATCTTGAGAATGCAAGACAATATATGCCAAAAATACACAAAAATGAAGGTACATGTGTAACTATTAGGAATCCCCTCATCAGATAACCTCCATGCTTGTCTCACCTATCTCGTCCTCCTCCTTTTCTCTTGTTTAGCATCCCGCTGCCAAAGCATCTTATCACCCTCCATGGGCCTTGGCACGACCTCTACCGGTACCTCACTAGGAGCTAGCCTCGTGTCTTGGTGGCCTCACCCTAACCCTCTCTCGGGGATGGTTGGCACCCCGTACTTTCCACACTATGCATACAAGACCTGGTCCTCTCACTTTGAAGACCTATTGTGCTCTATACTCTTCATTGGAAGGGACATCTATCCCTGTAGCCATTAGATGATCCTGATAATATCTCACCTCTCCTTAGGAATCCTTGAACCTAGCCATGGGTATTGTCTACAATGGTGCAATCGACCTCACGATCTGTACCTTTCCCAAGGGACCTTGTCCTTCCCTTGTGCCCTGCAAAATAACCCTCTCCTTAAGCTTTGTGTGGGTTCCTGTGTAGTGGCTAACTAGCCCTACAAACCTATAACCTACACCTGTATGGTAGCAACCATTACTCCATCTCCATCTCTACCTTGTGTAGGTACATAGGCTTGTGGGGATGCCACATGTTCCTGTAATGTGGCAACTTGTGCCTCGACCTCGACTGTTAGCTATCCCAACACTATCCCTAATTGTGTAACTAGAGTTGCCACCTACCCCTGTAGGGCATCTCTCCGAAACCCGTGATAGTAGCTAGGTTGGGCTTCCACGGCCTCAGTGGTACTTCTTATAGCTACTGCCCACCACTATCTGCACCTTTCTATAACCCCGTAATCATTAATCCATCGATCTACCACCTGCTCCTCCTACCTTATAGGCACCATCGGCTATGGTAGAGGCATAAGCCTCTCCACATCATCCCTCCTGTACTATGGAAATGGTGGAGGTACATCTTGTAGTAACCCAAACTACCATCTAACCCTGTCAACCGGTATCATCTCATGCTCTCTGCATGACGGCCCTCTATCCATCTCAAAGTTGCATCCCCCTCCAGCTCATCTTTCATCTACCTATATGATGGGAAGCCCACATACAACCTCCAAATGATGTCCATACTGGACAACCCCTCTAATACATGCATGTAATATGCTACATCATGTGTAGCCCTTGCAGCTCGATGCTTTCCAATAGTAGGTACCCATCGCTTTGTAGCACACCTAAACCATTCCCGCCTCAAATGCATCAAGTTAGGGCATGCCCATTGGATGCACACACATGATGTGATCATATGCCCAATAGTGAAGAAGGAAGGTGTAACATAAACTGAACCACTTTGTAATCACCCATAGGCCCATAACTATCTGTAAAACTACACCAAGAATGCTAGTGCCCACCCAAATGGGTCTTTTCATGCATCATATCATGAAAAATCCCCATCAATTCCTATGGGAATCTCCCACCATCTGCATCTAGCAATGCAAAATAACACACTACCTCCATCATCAGAACTACTAGCCTCATCTCCTTAGGATGGGCCTAGTACATATCTCCATAACTCATGTTGGTGCTATGGAACCTCAACTCCACCAGCCCCTCACTGAACACTATCAACATCAACTCCTTAGATGTCTTTGAAGAAATCTAAAATACCTGTGTTCTTACTATCAACAACTATAGAATCCTATAAACATCCTCTAAGGTGATGGTCATCTCACCTGTCAGAAAATAAAATGTGTTGGTCACCGAATCCCATCTATCGATGAGGGTGACCATCAAACTCAAGCTCCTAGACAACGTGCCAATAGTGTCTAACCCTAATTAGGCCCACATCTGTAACATGGTGCCACTCCTTGAACGTTGCACTAACTCGATCTTGCTAATAGCATGGGAGGTATGCTATCCCGCATGTCTGCAACTAGCACCTCACCTACATCCAACAAACCATAACATCATTAGACCCCAACCATACCCAACTTCATCCGCAACCACCCAACCTATTCCCAAGACCTTTCCCACTCATGACCTCTCTTCCCCACCCCAACCCTAACAAACTACCTTTCTCCCCCTATCTCAAGTTCACACCCCTTGACCATACCTATTTGTACCCCTTCCCAAGCTATTTTCAGTCAACAATACCTTCCTATCACATGACCTATCTCCCCCACCCACCCTATCTCATCTCCTAGCCTATTTTCACTAATTTTGACTGCATCGGTGATTATTAAGCGACACACGGTCTCCTAAAATTGGCAACGGTCACCCCATCCATGATCGATGTTTCCTAACTCCCACCGATGTTTTCCAACCCTTGGTCGACGTTGGTCTTTGTTATGGTGATCCTCTGCAAAACCCTACCCTATTTCTCTAAAAATTCACCATTTCTACCTAACTACCCCCCATTCCTACCCAAATCTCCCCTCAACCCATCCCCACCCCTCCTTAACCTACATACACCTTCCTCCCTATTGGTACCCAAATTGATTCTCCCTTTGTGGTCGAGAAGCAACATGGTTATAACGGGATGTTTAGAGGTAGATAAATCGAGTGTGAGTCATTTTGTATACTGGGAGGAATTTAGATGACTACTCATTCACTTAGGCATGGAAGAAATGGATAACACTCGTGAACAGGTTTTGACCTACCTTGACTACTTTAGGTTGTGTCTTTAACCAGGTGAGAGGAACCATTTTATAACCCATAATGGCGAAGGATATCAATTGATCCTTACGTGCACAATCTTCATGAAAAACCTTGAGAAAATATGATCAATACAACACAATCTAACTCTCACAAGTCATCACACTAGAGGGTGGAGATGTTTCCTGGACAAGGTTTAGGTCACTAAAGACAATAACTGAAATTTGATAGTTTCTACATATTTTGGAAGTGGAATTTGTTAAATCTTTGTGGATACACAAGACAAACAGGGGTAGTTCATGTAGGATTTATAATTTGAGAATTTTCTTTTGGGAATTTAAACAAGATAAATTTGTTTATAGAAGATATTTGAGAACCTTTATAGATATTGGAACACTCACGAAACAATGCTTGAAATAGCTAAAATATTCCTTAAACTAGAATGTGTGTATCAATGGAGGACCGAGAGATGCATGATTTCATACACTCTTCAAGAAGTCAACACAAAGGCTTATGTCAAAGACTCAATTAAACTTTAGAAGACCCCTGCTATATCATGCTCATGATACACTCATGAACTAACAAACAATCTATATCACTAAAATGCAAGTAAAGTGAATTTAAATCACTTATTTCATTATGAAATGAAAGCTCTCTTCATAATGTAATTGCAAATGCCACAATACTTGTCACAAAGACAAGATTTAATGTGATTTCAAAGGATTTCTAATGTAAGACTGCAACAGGCACATATAAAACTATTTAAAAACACTGATAAATAAAAGAAAACACAACTATGCACATGATCAACAAAAATTCATGCAAGGTTCGTTAGATTCATCAACAAGGGAAATTTTCTTCAATAATATCAGTGCTTGTCAATGGCTGTAGACTTGCAAACCATCTTGACATGATTAAATCTACAAACACAGGAAAATAATAAGGTTTCTCATATGGTCTCTTGAAAAAATTATTTTTCTCAAAATTTCTCAGAAAAATTAACCTCTCTTCTGCAAGAGTATTCTCGTTGCATTTACACAATTTCACTCACTCGCTCATTCTAAATTTTCCCCCCAAAAGTCTAAAGCTTCAAGAGGGTATTCCTCTTTACAACATACCATTTAATCATGTTTATTCCATTGAAAACATCTTACTTTCTATTACTAGGTGGATAAATCAAGAACTGATCATATTTCTCATATCCTCAACTATGACCGAGATGCCATGTCATAACTTTTGTGATATTTTTAATCATTCTTTTATATTGTCATGTAAGAAATTCCCTTTTAATAATTCTCAAGTGGCTCCACATGGATTGATCTAACAAAAAATCCTTTTCTCCTTTAA
This sequence comes from Taxus wallichiana var. yunnanensis, assembly GCA_018340775.1. Lineage (NCBI taxonomy): Eukaryota > Viridiplantae > Streptophyta > Pinopsida > Cupressales > Taxaceae > Taxus > Taxus wallichiana. The sequence continues at coordinate 694,443,259 of CM031236.1, read as the reverse complement.
GAATACACCTTCAGGAATAGATACCTACATTAGTTACTCTCGAAATGAGTGTCCTCTCATGGATTATATCACATATATGTGTTGTGAGTATTATTCGGAAAAATATAAAGAGGAGCCAGTGGAAACTTCTATGTGTCTCCTCGGCACAAGCTGCAAAGGTGAAGTCAAAAGGAAAGACCTTAAACAAGCACAATATTTTCATGTGTCCGGACAAAGAAAGTTACCTCGGTAGTCGAAAAGTCTTAGTATAAATAAGAGCCAATAGAAGTATCCACGTGTGTCTTTAGCGCTCTTTCAAAAGTAAAATTTAGGGGCAGGTCCCCAAACAAGTGTGGGCCCCGCCACGTCGTCAAAACCTGAGAGAGTTACATTGGCCATTTAAATGTCTCGATATAAAGAGGGGCCATCTCGAAACCTTCACGTGTCTCTTAAGCACAAATATAAAGGTAAGATCGAGAGGTGGGACATTAAATGAGTCCAGGCTCCCCATGTGTCCTGGTCCCAAGAAAATTTCCTCAAGCAATTGAAAAGTTTGAGCATGGGTAGAGCCATTGGAAGCTTCCATGTGTCTCTTTGGCACTCTTTCAAAAGTAAAATTCAAGGGTAGGTCTCCAAACAAGTGTGGGCCATCCACGTGGTCAAAACATGAGAGAGTTACATTGGATGTTGAAAAGTCTCAGCATGAGTAGAGCCAGCAGAAGCCTCCACGTGTCTTCATGGCACAACTCCAAAGGTCAAAACCAGAGGTAGATCCTCAAATGAGTGCAAGCCCTCCACGTGTCCTTTTGCGGGTCTTAGGCATTTACCTTATACTTTCAATCCCTTTGCCATAATGCATCAAAATATCAAATAGACCCACCACACCACATCCAATCAGAAAATACCACATATCCACAGATTTTGGGACAGGATTTACAAAGGAGACACAATCGTCGAAGACTATAAATAATACCAAGACTCAATGTGATCCATGACCCAAGGAAAGGACTTGACAATGACATCTAAATGAAGGAGAAATTTTTCATGCATCCATATAGGGAGACAGAAAATACTTCTAACCATGCAGATTGAGAAATTTTAAATGAAAAAGGGGCAAGATTACAATTGAGCACCAACACCGGCTCTGACTCGGGGATGGGCACTCCTAGTGAGTGCCACAAGAAAAACATAACAGACCATGTGCCAAAAAATCCATTGGGAAACAAAGTCAAGAACAAGCTTGCAAAGAAAAATAATAGTTTCCAACACCCCAAGGACAAACCAAGAAACCAACAAAAACCAGCCGCCAAGGACTGAGGACAAACCAAAACAGAAAAATGTAGAAATGAAAAAGAACTAAAATATTGTACACTATACAATGATGTGTGCCTTGATTCTAAGAAATCAATCAAGGAAATGTTTCAAGTTCCTGCCATTAATAGGAAAATCAAGAAATTCCCCATCTAGATATTTTAGGAAGAAGGTGTACTCGCCGATCCTAATATCAATAGATTAAGGGCCCATCCGTAATGCAACAAAAAATTCTATGTTTTCCCTTATCCTCATGTTGGCTATCCGGAAGTAACACCAGATCTCCTACACCTTTGAAAACTCTTGGGCTAACCATTTTGTCAAACAGTTTCTTCATTTCGTCCCTAAAATTTTTCAACTCTTCCTACATTTTTAGGGAAAGGAGTGGAATAATTTTTTTGTTTTTGCCTAATTGGTTTGGCATTAGCTTCAAAGGAATATTTCGTCTTGATAATGTTCTTCCTATATGCTTTGATTCGAATATGACCAAGCCAAGCGATCTGGTACTTTTTAGCAATTGGACATAAGGACTGTTTTTCTTCTCTATTCAAGTTTCCTCCTAGCCAAATTATCCTAGGTTTATCCTTTGTGCCTAGGTTATACTCTTCAACATATCTTGAGGCTGACATGTGTCTCATTAATAATACAATTAGAATTGTAAAAATTTGATTCAGTGCAACCAAACCTCTAGGAATAGTATTGGTTTTCAATTAGATAATGTATTTACCAAACAAGTAATCATTTCCATCATTTGCACAAACCAATGGTTCCCATTCAATACTTTAATTGTAAAACTCTTCTTTATTTTGCAAAAACCTTTGGACCTAGGCATCATCTTCAAATACTTTCCAATGCTTAATATTATCAGGGACAAATGGTCTAGTCAATATTTCAATATCATATTCACAATAGGGGGATACTATATAGTTCTCAAACCTTGATCCCAACACTACCAACTTTTCTGCTACAATATTGTATTTCCTATCATGGTGTATTATATTGAAAGAATCAAACATTTCAATTAAGTCTTAAACTGCATGCTTATATTGCTTCATTCTTTGATTCTTTGTAGCATACAACTTTCTGACTTGTTTGACTATCAAATTTGACTCTCCTTTAAAAATAATCTCTCTAACACCATTTTCCAAGAAATCCTTAGACCCAAGAGAAGTGCTTCATACTCAGTAATATTATTTATGCACTCAAAATTTAGTTTAAAATAAAAAGTTAAACTCCTCTTGGCACTGGAGATATCAAGACAACACCGGTGTCATTACAAGATCTAGAACAAGCCCCATCAAACATCGAGGGTCTAAGAAAAACCAACCTTGTCGGGATACTCACACTCATCAATTTTATGCTCCTTACAATCGGCATATCCCACAAACTTATTGACATCGGTACAATACTTCATAAGAAGCATTGTTAGGGTCCTTAATGATATGCAAACATTTTTTTCTTACCGTATAACTTCATAATGTTCCCCTCATTGGTATGGTTGCATATTACATGTCCATTTGTATGCTTCCACCTAAACTAGCTACCCATTTAGTAATGAACTACCTCGCCTTCTTCCCAAGTTACAAGAAATCAATGTCAAAGTATCTAGTCCTCTGAAGGAGATTGGAAGAAAGGCGTGTGTCATGGTCGGAGGTCACTCGATTAGCTAACCCTTCAACTAAAAATCCTACAAAGAAGTTCTTGAAGAATACAAGCCCTTATTCTTCAAGGATAAAAATGTTAACATGTTAAGAATACAGGATCTCACACGAAGAAGAAGCTCCCTATGAAGCACTGTTTTTGATGAACAGATGGGAGAAACATCTGGAGTAACTCAGACTCCAATGCCCGGCAGCAGAAAGCTACTCAAAGGTACAAACACTGCAACCTAACTTTTATAAGTTAGAATGTAAAACTATTCCTGAGATCAAAGAAATTGTTCATTCTATGATAGGCTGGGGTAATACTCAGTATGAAACTTATGGACGATCTCCTAGGAATATTGCTGCTACTATAGCCAACGGATTTGTTGGCATACTGAAAGAATGGTGGGACTTGCTCCCAAACAAAGAAATTATTTTGCGGCGAGGCTATTCGGCCTTCTTTGCTGCTGTCATCAAGGAATTCATCGGCAACATTGACGATGACAAAATGATGAACTTTGCCATGTTCTGCGTCTTTAGATTATGTGACATGACTCGTGTTAAGGAATACCAATGTTTTATGCGGAAGGCAGATTCTGACTTACGGCAACATAAATGACGAGACTATGCGTCTCCGCTATATTGAGTCATTTCCGCCCTATTTTGCTACTCAGTACAAAAAGGCGATGCACGGCATGAGAACAGCAGAGCTCAGTTTCGGCGCGATAAATCAGATTATTGACCAGACCAACGCCAAGCTGTGTAAGGACAAATGGGAGCGCAAACAGGCGCTCAAACATCAGAAAGCACTGGGTAATGTCGTGAACAATATGCTTTAGAACCATTTGGATGTCCTGATTTAGAGATTAATCCCAGACGCAAATCCTCTTGTAAGGATTGTGCATTTTCAAAGGGGGAGGATGCTTTGGTACTACAAGAAAAAGAAAAGAAAATTCAGAAAGTCAAGATTCAAAGATCCTCCATTGAACTGACCCGGGAAGAAATACAAGTTCAGAAAGCTCAGGTATGTTGGCAAGCATCAAAAGTTTAAGCCAACTTGTTATATATGTAAGGGACCTCATTATGCAAATAAATGTCCCAAGAAAGATTCAGATAGAGGTAAAGCAAAAATCAATGCTTTATCTGTAAAAGGTATTAATGAGGAAGACTATGCTTTTGTTTGATTAATGTCGAGTTTTCCTCAGATATTTCATATATATCTCTTGATGAAGGTCAATGCAATCTGATACAGCAAGTATCAGAAGATGAAGATGATAGCACGGATAGCAGTGGGTACAGTTCTATTCCCTCTTTCAATAATTTTGCTATCAACATGGTTTCTAACTTTGCACACCCAATGATTCCTCCAAGTGCAGAGTATTTGAGAAAACAGTTAGAATGCCTTCAATCTGTGTATGACAGTTGTCCCCCATGGGACACAGCAAGGAAAATGGCTCTGAGCAAAGAACTCAGAGATTTGAATGACAGATACATCAGGTGCAGTGAAGCAGAGCAAGCAAAGCTTCAAGAACAAGAAGAAAGTCAGCCTGATGAACCTTTTGAGGCATTTCAGTTCGACCTCCTTTTAAACAAAGGATCAGACAGCATCAGCCTCCTATCAGAGGAAGGACAGGACCTGGAGAGGTCGTGGTAGACGAGAACTTCCAAAGACAGAGTTTTGAGCAAGGACAGTCATCACCTTCTAATCGATCCAAGCTCCATTGAAGACATACGAGAAAATGGAGAAAAGACGAGAATGGAATTACTTGAGAAAGTAATTACCAAAGCTCTGAGAAGAATTCTCAGGCTGGAAGAAGAAGAAAAAGAGAAGAAAGATCCAGAAGAAGATCTGGATGATACGTATCATCATATAGCATCAGAAGAAAAAGATCATGCTGAGGTATGTACCATTAGTTGTACTCAAAATCCATTCATTGCTATGGTTATCTGTATACCTCATATAAAGCCTTATGTGCTTGATGCTATGATAGATACTGGAGCAGAAATTAGTCTGCTTTCAGAGCAGGTATGCCATACCTTGTTCTTTGGGTAAAAACCCATACAAAGATAAAGTTTGATAAACGTGAAGTAGTAGCAACTTTATGGCTAAAGTAATGATTAATATAGAAGGTATCTCTCTGCAAATAGATTTCTATCAACACAATATGGAGAACTATGATTGCCTATTAGGGGTTGATTTCTTGAAAGCCTATCACACTTTCAGCATAACCCAGGATCATATTATATTGTTCAGTCCTCCTGTAAAGATACCTAGAAGGTACACATTCAATCTATTGTACCTATTCCGAGAAAAATGCAAAGTTGTTAATAATGTATGGATACATAAGTCTAAAGCAAACTGTCAAGTAAGCATAGAAGAAATTGTATCCAAAATCAAGAAAGATGTATGTAATGATAATCCTCATGCATTCATACATAGAAAAAAGCATTTCTGTTCTCTTGATCTGCAGATGATAAAAGATTCTGAAGGAAAAGAAGTGGTGCCCAAGTTCAAGGCACATCATAGAGGAATGCCTCCCTCAGAAAGAAAGGAGTGTCACGAGGAAATACAGAAGCTTCTCAAAGGTGGCTTCATTCAAGAGTCAAATTCCCCGTGGTCCTGTACAATGCCTTTTATGTTAATAAAAGGAGCGAGCAGATCCGCAACAAAAAAAGACTAGTGGTTGATTACAAACCACTTAACAAGTACATTGCTTCAGTCAAAGCACCCTATCCCTGCCAAAGATGATCTTCTTGAGCAGAATCAAAGGCTCAAAGGTGTATAGCAAGTTCGATCTGAAGAAGCGGCTTCTGGCAGATTTTTCTGAAGCAAGAAGATATGTATAAAACAGCCTTTATTGTCCCAGGTGGGCAATATGAGTGGAAAGTTTTGCCCTTCGGCCTCAAGACTGCACCGTCCATATTCCAGAAGATAATGGACAGGATATTTGGTGAGCTCTCTGATTTTCTCATTGTTTACATTGATGATATTTTAATTTTTCAAAGTCACCAAAAGAACATATCAGTCATCTTGAGCAATTTTATAAGGTTGTTTATGATAATGGATTATGTCTTTCTCTACGAAAATTGAAGTCTTTAAGGAAGACATAGATTTTTTGGGCATAAGAATAAGTTCTGGCAGTATAGAGATGCAGAAGCATATTGTTAGTAAAATCCAGAACTTTCCAGATGAATTGCTAGATAAAGCAGCTAGCTTCCAGCGTTTTCTTGGTTGTGTAAATTATATCGCTGGCTTCTATCAAAAACTTGCTTGATGAGTTTTGCTCAATAAGAGACTAAAGAAAATGCACTGCATGGAACCAAGAAATACAGATGCGACGTCTGCGAGATTAAAAAGGCAAGTCTCTGAACTTCCACCTATGTCTTTACCAGGAGCTGGTATAAAGATCATAGAGTGTGGCGCTTGAAGTGACCCGATCTTGGGAGCGATCTTGAAAAGAAAAATGTGAAAATGGGAAAGAGAAAATCTGTAGGTTTGCCTCGGAGCTTTTCAAGGTTCAGAGTTGAATTATCATTCATCCCATAAAGAGTTGCTTGCTGCAAAGAAAGCCATTAAAGCTTTCTTATTCTTTGTACAGAATGAAGCCTTCATACTCAGGTCTGATCTGAAGGACTTCAAAAAGAGATTAAATGGTGGTGACCCTGCGAACAAAGCAGCCTGGAATAGACTCCAAAGATGGGGTCTGTGGTTCGACAATTTCGAGTTTCAATGGAGCACATAGCAGGAAAAGCTAATGCCTTTGGTGACTTTGCCGGTCGAGAATTAAACACCATCAAGGTTGTTAATGTCACACAGGTAATGCATGAACCCCATGGTTCAGTATGGGATCATAGAAATTCTCAGGCACAGATCAATGCTCTCATTCCTAATGATAACTAGAATGTCCAGAGAGGCACGGGGAGTTGCTTCTATCCAGAGGAATAATTTCTGTAAATGAATATGGCATGTCTGAGACAGAATGTAGATTTTTTGACCCAGATATACCTGGCAAACAATTCCACACTTTGCAAGATCCAATGGTGAAATGTTGCCTTAGCGCATGATGGCGATCACTCTACACTTTGTGGAACAACCAGACCACTTACCGTAGAAGGATTAAGGCTTCGGCGGCTCATCCCCGAGCATAATACACTCTGGAGATTCGAGTATTCCAGAATGTGGACAGAGGAGCATCCGCTCCATTATGATCTATGGAGCAGGCAACCCACATTAGGAGGCAGGAAGTATATCTCATCTCATTTTAAATATTTTACATTAAAATATTTACCAACCAAACTTTCGACTCTCCATGCTCAATGTACATCCTAATGTTGCTAGGAATATTCTTATACGGTCTGAAAATACCTTGGTTTGTCAAGGTGCACTATTATGTGAAGATTAATCCCTGGCAGGAATGTAGATCAAAGACCTAATGCAACATTATGGCGAAGGATCTGCTCCATCACACTATGGTGATTCATCCACCTACACGGAGGACAAGACTTAAAGGTCTTAGACCATTATCTGTATCAACACGTAGGCATCTACGGACTGATAATGATGGCTCTGCATCAACGTCAAGAGTCTGGCTCGAGCAATATGAAAGGAATCTGGAGCCAGCACCAGTCCGTGAAGACAGCTCATCTTCCACTAGCGATAATGATGATTCGGGACCATTTGTCGATTTGATTCTCCATAGCTTTCGGCTTTTGCTTAGTGCGCTTGGTAGTGCGTTTTCTGTCGGCCATCACGGTAGGCCTGTTACCGTGTCTTATCTGCTTTTGTGTCAGTGCGTGGTGGACCCATGTCACTTTAATAAAACTCCTGTGAGTGGGTTGTACTCACCAGTCCTTGTCTGTCGTCCTGGTCAGTCCTTTATGTCAATTTTGGAATCTTACCACTCGGAGTCCTTGGTTTCCTTTAACGATTACCTCGGTTCCAAGTGAAAAGCCATGAAGACGGTCCATGAAGAAGTAGTCTCAACTAAAGAAAAGCTTGAATCTTTTGAGAAAACATTAAAAGCTATAGAGTTGAGAAAGAAAGAAAACTTCTTCGCTGCAGCTCTTCAATTTGTTAAATGATAAAGTGATACATTGCATAGATCGGTCCAAGTAAAATAGAGACCAAGTCCGGGAAACTCATAAAGTCAGTCTCTCTACGGACCTTCCACTGAGTCATTTCACAAAAGATCACAGATCTTGTTCAACCACTAGTGGATCATACCACTGGTTTGAAAGAGTACAGTAATTGGTCGTAATACACAGACCAATGAAATAATTGAATCAGGCATTACACAATTACGGGATGATAATGAAAAAACACATCAGAGAATAGGATTAGATTCATCCACTATATCAACATCAGTATTAACTTCAAAAACATCGAGACAAATTTATAAGATCACGATCTTTGGTTCAGTCAAATGGCCCGACTCGGGAATGTTCTTGACCATTTGAAGCTGTTACTTCAAAAGCAAGCAAGGAAGCAAGGTTAAACAAACGTCGGATCACCCTAAAGCTGCTTTCACACACGGCGTCTTACTTGTGGGGATCTCACCAATTAACCTTTTGATTGCTATATTAACTTGCATTCACATGATGATGAAGAGAATATCCAAAACTCAATTGAGAAAACTTTCAAAGAGTTTCTCACAATTCTATCTTCTTTGTCTTCAACTATCAACATTTTGATTAACACATCTGAATTTCTCGATCTATTATCATATCTTGAACTTAGTCTGAAGTTTCATGCTAACATTCTGAATTTTAAACATAGTCCTTAAATCTTTAGCTACACTCGATACCAATTTAGAAAAACAACACCACATACTGCTCTGCTCTTGTCTTAAACGTGCTCGATACCAATTTATAAAAACAACAAGCTAACTAAATCTTCAACAACTCGATGCCAAACACCATATAGATCTTACAGATGTGCGAAATCTTAAGGATAAGAAAGCTTATAAATCGATGAATAGTAACATTGCTATTTAAGAAAACTTCATGTATGATATTAATCACAATGTCGAAAACATCATCTGTCTCATATATATCTTCAAACGTAGCAAACTCTTCTATAAACATAATCTTTTGTTCTTCATTGGCAAGTAAGAACAACACGAGACGAAATCAGTCATAACTTACAGACTTATATAGTAGTGAAACTTTACATAGATAGGAAACTTTCTTAATTCCCGTAATGAAATCTTCGCAAGAACTCTTGAACTTTTCAAGCGCCTCTTCTTCTTGGCTAGAGATTTCCTTAGCGTTCAAAGTGTAGTGAGTGAGATGAATGAAGTCTAATTTATAGACTTCTTCATGGCTTTTCACTTGGAACCGAGGTAATTGGTAAAGGGAAACCAAGGACTCCAGAGCAGGTAAGATTCCAAAATTGACATAAAGGACTGACCGGATGACAGAGACAAGGACCGGTGAGTACTGACCCACTCACGGGAGTTTTATTAAAGTGACACAATAACATCACCCACTTGGTAGGACTATCCAAAATAACCACATTCATGGTTAAGCATTTTCCTTGATAAGCTGCTAATTGCACTACTAATCCATTGACATATCCAATTATAGGAAATTCTCTTGAATCCATAGCGGTAAATTTCCTGAAAGCTTTCATTACATTGATATTTAACTCATTCATTACCACAAGAGGCATTACATTACATGAGGCTCCTGAATCAAACATGTAGTTATGTACCACCCTATCTTTAATAATCAAAGTGGTAAAAAATTGATCTAAATCTAACTAAGATTCAACTAGAGAAGTTCCCAAATACACCTCAGGTGATTCACCCAGTTCTTCCAATACTTGTGGTATTTCTAACTCTGTAATAATGGGAGGAACCTCTATATTATTAACACTTTTTCCCTGAGTAATCTTTTCTTCCTTAAATCCCAAATATTCAAATGCTCTTTTCCTATGCTTTGGGATCCTAAGTAACTCAAAAATGGGAACAATAACCTTGATCTGACTCAAGATTTGGGCTATGTCACAAGGAATATATTTGGGTAAGGCAATATTAGGAGGAAGATTCACAATTTCATCTGATAGTATAGGAATTTTCAGAGTCTAGGCATGGCAAGAGCACAAGTCTTATTTTAGGAAATTATGGCTTTGCCAAATGTGTCTTTCTTAAGGGTTTCCTTCAGGATATTGGTAAGAACTGGAACTTTTGGCTTGGTTTGTGGCCCTGCCCTTTTGAAAACCTTACTTCTAGTTTTATATTCTTTCTCCTGAGAAATTATTGCATTCATCAATAGTTTCCTATCCTCTTCGGAAGGGATCCCTCCATCATACTTTTTATTCATCAAGGCCCTTAAGTATTCAAAATCATGATTAGGAAAATCAAACACTTGCACCATATCAATTTCAATAGTTTTAATAAGAGGAAGATCAATACCGGTGAACAAAATCCCGAAGTTTTCAACAGATTACGGTACTTATCAATTCAGTTGAGGTTTCCCCTTGCTGTGAGCTCCCAGGGCACTCCATCATACACACATCATCATACGTCTCATCATCATCTACTTCTTGAACTTATTGATCTACATCACATGTGGAGTGTGGTAAGAAACACCTATCACACCACTCGATAACATGGGCCTCCTCCAAAGTAACAATCATGGCAGTCAAAGGATCAGGAACTAATCTATTTTCCTTTGGTTGAGGTTGTTTATTTCCTGATCCCATGGGCACTTTCCCTCTGTCATGTGGTTTTGATCACCTCTAGGATGGTTTCTAAATCTCTCCTAACCATGTGGGTTGTTCAGATCCTGGGAACTCTGTCCTATCCCTTTTTCTACTCTAGCTAGTTTGTAGGATATCTCTTTAACCGCTTCAGAAAAAGTCTTCACAACCTCTTCAAAATCCAAAAATTTGTTAGGCTGAGGCCTCTCAGGATTGATCAAATTGACACCCTCTCTTTTAGGAGGCTTTCCAACTGATTTGATGTTATTTTCTATTTGTAAGGCCATTGTGAAATCCTGCCTTAATGTTCCCAGGTTCTTATCTCTCAAGTAATAAATAACCTTTTTATCAAAATCATCAAAATATTTTATTAAACAAGACTCATAACTTGGCTTAGGATTACAGGTAGCCTATTCAAACTCTTGTGGAACCTAGTATTGAAATCATGGACAAATTCATTTGGATTATTCTTTATATATTCAAATTCAAATAAAAAGAACCTAGGATCTGTCTTAACATCATGAAGTACAATCTAAAGGAATTTTCATCTTGATCCATGAATCTATTGAATTATACGGCAAAGCCTTGTACCGATCACATGCATCCTCCTCAAGAGTATGAATAAATAAATTTATATACACATCTTCAAACTCAATTTCAAAATATTCTATCATATTGATAAAGAGTCTTAAATTATGGTCACCGGTGATGGCATTATTCCCTTGAAATTTTTGCAACCTATTTCGACATCTTGTAGCACCATATTAGATATCCAACCATACCTCTGAAATTTATTGGTCAAAAAATGTTAACAATAAGAGGAGGTCTAGGTAGAGGCTGAAGCCATATTGCCTTGAGGAGGTGATCATGTAGGAGAATCAAAATGATAATGAACGAGGGGTCTCGAGCACAAGAGTATAATTCTCAAAGTAAATATCCTCTAATTACTCAATTTCTTGAAAAACCCTATTAACCTTGGAAGAAATAGGTGAAAACTAAGAGGCACTCTTTTCGAGACACAAATGATGGCCCCTCTCTAATAAGGGAATTTAAATTCACATGAGGACTACTTGTTCGGAGAATCATTTGAATACGTATGGTAATATTCAACCACAAATTCATCACCTTCGAACAAATATCTCCTTTCTTGATTCTTGATTTCCAATCACTTTCCAGAGTTGTCTTTCATTTGAATTTGCTTTTCCTAGTTGTGGATAAAAATTCTAGTAGGATCCTTAATGAAGAAATACCTTCTTCCCTCTAGCTTTACAAATATTAGTGACGAATTTCACTTGACATAGGTTAAGACACTCGTAATCATCAAAAAATTTAAACCAATTCGGAGACGTCACCAAGCATTCTCACCATAGATGTGAAAATTCACTATAAGTAGTTTTTCCAATGTATATAAATACTTAATTTATGCAAATAATAACAAATCAACCTTCCTTTACTCACATTTATCACTATTGATGCAAATTCGGTGCACTGATAACCACTAGAAACTAGAAATATTGCACAATGAACTTGTAATCTTGCACAAATCTTACAAATCTCAACAAAGGATGACATTTAAACAACATAATTTTACTTAAACCATGTAAAAATGTTACCAAGGTTAGTATGTGTATGAATTTTTAAAAATATCCAAGATAACACCACCGGATCGGTGTTGGTACCCAAATTGATTCTCACTTTGTGATCGAGAAGCATTGTTTTTCAAATAAGAATCTTGGAGGAAGATAAATCGGAGTGTGAGTCATTTTTGTAGCTAAGGAGGGATTTAGCTTACTCTTGATTTTCTTAGGCATGGAAGAAGTGGATATCACTTTGTGAATAGGGTTTGAACTACCTTTACTACTTTAGGTTGTGCCTTCAACCAAAGTGAGAGGACGCATTTTGTAACCCATATTGGTGAAGGATATCAAGAGATCCTTCTTTGGAAAATCTTCATGAAAAATCTTGAGAAAATATGATCAATACAACACAATCTAACTCTCATGAGTTTCACACTAGAGCAGTGGAGATGTTTCTTGGACAAGGTTTGGGTTACTAAAGATAATAATTGAAACACGATTGTTTATGCATATTTTGGCAAAGTGGAATTTGTTAAATATTTGTAGACACATAGTACATGAACATGAGTAGTTCATGTAGGATTTATCATTTTAGAATTTTTTGGTGGGTAGTTAAGTAAGATAAAATTGATTATACCGAGATATTTGAGCCTTTGTTACAAATATTGGAACACTCAGACAAAATGCTTCAAAATAGCCAAAATATTCCTTCAACCAGAAGGTGTGTATCAATGGAGGCCCAGAGATGCACGATTTCATACACTCTTCAATAATTCAACACAAAGGCTCATGTCAAAGACTCAATTAAACTTTAGAATACCCCTGCTATATCATGCTCATGATACACTCATGAACTGAAAAACAATTTGTATCACTAAAATGCAAGTAAAGTGAATTTAAATCACTTATTTCATTATGAAATGAAAGCTCTCTTCATAACGTAATTGTAAATGCCACAATACTTGTCATGAGGACGAGATTTTGTGTGATTTCAAAGGATTTCTAATGTAAGACTGCAACAGGAACATATATAACTATTTGAAAACATTCGAAATAAAAGAAAACACAATTATGCTCATGATCAACACAAATTCATTCAAGGTTCATTAGATTCATCAACAGGGAAAGTTTCTTCAACAATCTCAAAGCTTGTCAATGGATGTACACTTGCAACCATCTTGACATGATTAAATCTACAAACACAGGAAAATAAATAGGTTTCTTAGATGGTCTCTCAAAAAAAATATTTTTCTCAAAAATTTCAGAAAATTAATCCCCCTTCTACAAGAGTATTCTCATTGCATTTATACAATTTCACTCGCTCACTCATTCTAAATTTCCCCCAAAAGTATAAATCTTCAAGAGAATATTCCTCTTAACAAAATATCATTTAATCATGTTTATTCCCTTGAAAATATCTTAATTTTTGTTCTTAGGTTGATAAATCATGGTGATCACATTTATGAGTTCCTCAACTATATGCAGGATGCCATGTCATAACTTTTGATAGTCTTTTTAATCATTCTTTTATTTTTTCATGCAAGAAATCCCATTTTTAATAATTCTCGAGGTGTCTCCCACGGCTTGATCTGACAATAAATCCTTTTCACCTTTAAGGATACACCTTGAGGAATAGATACTTGCATTCGTGCCTCTTAGAAATGAGTGTCCTCGTATGGATTATATCGCATATTTGCATTGCGATTCTAAGTCGGCCAAGTGTAAAGAGGATCCAGCAAAAACCTCTATGTGTCTCCCGAGTGCAGCTGCAAATGTGAAGTCCAAAGGTAGGTCCTCAAATGAGCGCTTGAGACTTTCCACGTGTCCCAGGCCCAAGAAAGTTTCCTCGGATGTTGAAAAGTCTCAAAGCATAAATAAGAGCCGGTGGAAATATCCACATGTGTCTTTGGCACTCTTTCAAAAGTAAAATTCAGGGGAAAGTCCCCAAACAAGCGTGGGTCCACATGGTCAAAACTTGTGAGAGTTGCATCGGCTATTGAAAATTCTTAGCATGGAAAGAGCCAGTGGAAGCCTCCTTGTGTCTCCTTGGCACAACTCCAAAGGTCAAAACCAGAGGTCGATCCTTAAATGAGCGTAGGTCCTCCACATGTCTTTTTGCGGGTCTTAGGAGTTTACCTTATTCTTTCAATCCCTTCACCATAATGCATCAAAATATCAAATAGATCCACAATTCCGCATGTAATCAGAAAAAATCACATATCCACGGATGTTGGGACAATATTCATAGAGGATACACAATCGTGGAATATGCCTAAAAATAAAATTTTCCCTTGAGAGAGAAGTCCGTAAATAATACCAAGACTCAATGTGATCCATGACTCAAGGAAAGGAATTGAAAATGACATCCAAATGAAGGAGAAAGTTTTCATGCATCCATATAGGGAGACAAAAATACTTCTAACCATGTGGAATGAGAGATTTTAAATGACAAAGGGCGAGATTACAATTGAGCACCAACACCCCCTTCCTATTTTCTCCCTATACATTCCAAATTCAAATTTAATTTTTCCCCTAGACACATTTAACCCAGACCCAATTTCTACAAACAAAATCACCTAACCAACACATAATGAGATCAAATCTTACCTCGTTATGATGACATCTCCATGGGGGCACGTTGGGCCACTACCATCACCAAATTCCCTCCTCACCTCCACCCAATCAAATCATTCCCCCGAGCTCGTGGACCCATCTCCCTAGCTCCTCTCACCAATTTGTACTCTCCACCTCAGCCGGGTACAATGCCCTGTCCTTCTCTCTCAGAAAAAGCACCAAAATTCAAATAGATCTGTTGTTTTCTTAAACGGTACAACCCAAAAATGATTATAAATTATGGAACTTTTTTATAAACCCAACTCAACCTGACCAAATCTGTCTAATTTTTGCCCTACCAACTGACGTTAGTCACCCTATAATCGGCATCAATCCAATCTTATAACTATTTGGTCTTGCTCAGCTTCCTTTTTCCTCCAACCATTAGTGCCAACGCACCTTTTTATCATCTTGGACACCCATTGAACCACACCTACAAACCCATCCTACCCCTACATTACCTTTGATCCATCTTAGGAGTTGTTATTTTACCTAAACCTTGGCCTTACCTATGTCATTCCCTATATACCTTAGCTTGAACCAATTTTTGTGACCTTTGACCCTACATGCTCGTTGTACCTTATGACATTTTTACTGCGTTGTTCTACCCACCGACTTTACTTTGCTAATTGTCATGTTTGACGACCTTTGGTGTCTTTGGAACATACCTAAATCTTCGAAGCACGAAATACGTTGTGTTTCCTCACCATATCCTATACCTTGGATACCGCAATCACTTCAACCTTATTTGGATAGACATATGACCCTAAACAACGTAGAGTTTGAACACTTTTTAACTTGGTACCATGCCACGAGTTTCTAACGTGTGTGTGCATTCAACTACCACTACCTTTGATGCTTAGCCCATTTACCTATTTACTTGATTTGAAATTTACTATTTACCCAATGCACCCATGACCTTCATTTTCCCACCTCTTCCTTTTATCAAACCACTCACCGATTCGGTCTTACACCCCATCGGTTCCTAGTTTGAGGGTGTTACCTTTAACCACGCTTGGGAAACACCACCTCAATTACACTTGACACAACCATTTCCTATCTCTTTCAACATCGACTTACACTTACTAATACAAGCCATGTTGACAAAGGGGAAAAATGTAGACACAAAAATTGGATAACACTCCCCTTGGTCCTCTTTTGAATAACCAACTAAAATACATTCACCTAACCATGACCCTTATATCCCACATTAATATTAATTTAATTATTTACAATTATATTAATACACATGCTCACCCCTTTTATTAATTTAACTTAGTTACTTTAATTAAATGGATGCACACCTCACCATAGACCTATTCATGGCATGTTTCCATAAATGAATAAGAATTAGTTGAAACCTAAAAATCAATGCCTATTATTCCTCTAACCACCTTCCAACTCATAATAATATATCATCCATTCTGATCCGTGAATAAATGGACAGACCTGACCCAAATGATGGAAGATATGTAATTTTTATTAAACCTAGAGAATCCCACCTTAACCGATGCCGGTCATCCCTGAATCAACACCGGTGAACCGGGAACCATTGTTGGTTACCATATAACCATTATGGTAACCTTGTTTGAAAGGTTATCCACTTTATCAAATTTTGGGAGCAAAAGGAGATCTTCATGCAAGAAATAACCATAGCTCTTTCGCACATCCAAGTACCCATAGCCACAATCAAAGACAGATCCAAATGTATTGTTCTCATGGTAGCATTAGGGAAGCATAATTGTGGCAAAAGATCCATCCTACTAATCAATCATCACCACGACATAATTATTGGACCCGTAACACCAATAAGTATGTTTACACCTATGTTATTTCATGTTTGTCCTATTTTAAAGTTTTTTGTCATCTCTTTTGTCATTTTATACTTGCATTTCCTTTTCTCCACTATTCCTCTTTTTGTAAACTCAACCATTCCTCCACCCACATCATAAAACAACCTATTCTGACCTCTACATATATATGAGTATTCCTAATATCCCCATATACCTCGGCATGCCCTTTTTCATCTTTCCTAACTTCATCTCAAACCCCACAACCAGATCTTATTGAGTTTTATCATCCTTCTTGTCACCGATTCATTACCCATAACCATCATTGGTTCTTTATAACCATGGTCGGTCATACCTGACCAACTCCTATCTCTCGTGCCTACCAAAATTATGTAAACCAATAACCAACCTACCTACTAAAACAATCCAAACACCTTACCCGACCGCTTAAGACATTTTTGTGACCTACAAACCAACTAAACAACTCATGACCCGACCTAAAGACATCGACCCACATAGTTTTTAGTATTTAATTGGATCAATGTTGATAGTGACCTGAGGTACCCAAATTAGAATACTAGCACTAGATTAATTTATTTATGTATTTCAGTTATTTTATAATTTGTTTTATAAAAATGTGGGTTGATGACCTCACAAGAAGTATCACACTTATTGGATCTATCATATGGAAGGTAGTCCACTTTCATATATTATTTAACTCTTCTCAAAGTGGTCTTGTTTTCTATTTAGGGTAGTTCCTCATAGCCAAAGGAAGCTCTCACATTTAGCATTAGATCGACAAGTTAGGGCGCACGCATAACCTCCAAACCAACAATCACAACATGTATTCCTCCTCAGCCCATAACATTATCTATGTTGTCACATTCAAAATGTAAATAAAATGGTGAAAGCAATAGGTATATAAAACACTGGTGTATTTTTGTTTCTAGTTTTTGAGAATGAAAACAATCTTCCTCATGCGGGAAGGCGGTTCTTGGGAATCATCCTTACCGAGTGCAAATATTTCTTTTACAAATCTTTCAACCGAAAATCTATATGCATGAGTATGGGGACGGGGGTATGGTTTATGAAGTTATAGAAGGCTCTGAAAGATCTCTAGAAATGTAGATTTCTTCTTTTGTACCTCTCACTCACTATTATTTTCCTCTTAAAACTATCTATGTGAATGTACATGATTCTTACCTAATATGTTAGTAAATTTTATGAGGAAACATCGAGGATACCTAACAATATTATTGATATAAAAAAATTCTTAAAAACATTGGTAAGGATATAATATATAAGTATTGCATAGCCATATAAAAACAAATAAGAAATTTGACATATTTGAACAAACCTATATGCCATCTGAAGCAAACATTCAAGAATACTATTTCCACTAAAAATAATACAAATAATAATTGTTATAATAATTTAACCATTTAATAAAAATATAAAAAATTACCTAAGTAAAAAAATTCTACCAAAGTAAAAATGCATAATTACTATATACAAAGGTTTTACCAAAAAAATTGAATCCCCATATGGAAAAGGCCCATGCGGACGCAATAGGCTGCAATTTTTGAAATGGGACATGATTAAGATTACTATGTATCATGAATTGATAACATCAATTGGCATATTCTTGACAATCTTGTTCCATATTATGTCAATAATAACCATGTCTGAATTTCTGAGACATTTAATTACCACTAAAGTTACCTCCACATTTTTTATCATGTAATTATGAAAAATATATTTGGGCATCTTTAGACTCTAAACAATGCAAAATATGACCATTGAATGGTAGTTTTAACAAATACCTTCCTATAAGGACATAACAAATGGTCTCACATCATATATGATGGCCCTCTTGTGGAGAATCATTTTAAGGAAATTGTTTCTTTTTGGGAAAACCATTCAAGATTATCCATGCTACGTGTAACAACTAATACATGTAGAACATTAATTGTTTTAGTATCCTAATATGTAGATTGCATAATTAATGAATAGTAAAAGTAGCACAATAATCGGTCGTATCTAAGGGTATTAGTGAGGAAACACTTGTAATAAGATAAACATGTCTATTATCCTTGTGAGGGATATTAGCGATAATTTATGAAGTAAATGTTGATAAAAACCCCTTTAAAAGATTGTTATAAGGAATAAGACCTTTTTATTTTATGTTATATACATCTTGGACTTGGTGAGTGATGAGTTTTGAGTCACCTAAATATTTGATATGTTCTAATTAAACAGTTCTCTTTGTATAAAGTCCTGGTATGAGTGCTTCATATTCCATGATGTTATTAGTGCATGAAAATACTAACTCATAAGAAAAGGGCATGGTTTCCCCATGGGGTGTTATAAAAACAACGGCATTCATTGTCCATGTGCCACACCGGGATCCATCAAAATATATTTTTAAAAACTTTGTGTAAATATTATAGGTGATGAATTCATCTATAAAGTCATCGTTGATTTGAAAGGTGCTAGATTGTGGTACTTTAACAAGCTGGTCAACTATTACCTTCCTTTTGATTAATTTATGGGAGATGACATTAAGATCAAATTATGTTAATAACATTACTCATCGTGCTAAGTTTCCTGAAATGTTTTGTGAGATAACAAATAACACAAAGGAACTACGTTAGTAATAAACTGCACCTTGATGTTAATCATGCAGTGGCACAATTTTTGGTGACAAAGATTAATATAAGACATAACTTATCGATTGGATTATGATTAAGCTCATAAGGTAAAAAATTAAAGCTAATATAATAGATTCATTTCTCATGATTGTTATCGTCATATTGCGAAATTAAAGAACCACGGGAATGCTTTGTAGTAGAAAGATACAACAATAATGGTCTACCGATGTACGCAACACAAGAACCAAAGTGGGTTTAGTAAATAATATTTGATATCATTGGATGATTTTGACATTCATTATCCCATTAAAAGATAGAGTATTTTTTTAAATGTACACGAATGGTTGATTGTTGTCGACCATCTTTGCTACTTAAAAACAAATACCCTATACCTTTCCTTTAACAGATCACAATTGATTTAGGTTTCATGGAGGAGGCATGTCAAAAATGGCTTGGATTTTGATAGTTCCAATCTCAATATGCCATGATAGGATATGATATATGTATGGAGCTTCTAGAAGTGACAAAAAAAAAACTTGGTGTCGATTTAATAAAACATTATATTGTTGTAAATTATCAAATATTAACCAAAGGTCATGGGGTGATTTATTAATTTGGTATATTTAGTATGTAGATCCTTAAAATAATAAAATATAATATTGGGAATATAGTTTGTTGGTGCTCAATACAGGCCCTTGGATTGAGCTGGTTTTTTTCCTCGATTTTCTAAAAATGTAAATGTTATGTTTGATTCATATTGTTCCCCTTGCTTCAAATTTCAGTCTAAGTAACAAAGACTTATCAATTTTTAAGAAATTTTGTGCCCTGTCAAAATAAGAAAGGATTCGGAAGAAATATTGAAGGAATGAAATGAAACAAAATATTTTAGTGACATGCACGAGACTTTAAGATGAATTGAGACTATTTTAAGTATCAAATATTCTCTTTGTGAATCTTGAGCACAAAACTCATAATATTTTCAATCCTTGTTTCTTTGACTAACACAAAAAAATTTCGGTGATTGGTTAATGAAATAGATGATCAAAGTATAAAAATTTGGACTTGCAGGTGATTGGGATATGTTTACATCTTTCGCAAAGGTAAAAAAATGCAATCAGCACCTAACGACATATTTAAAATGGTCTTAGCTATTTTAAAAATCCTTGGATATTCAAATGGCCGTCAAAAATCTAAATCACCAAGAAATTCGAATGGCCAAAAAATTAAGGATACATGGTGATATTCTTTGCCTCTCTACGTCATTCAAGTTTCATAGACTTCGATTCCATGGAATCAACCAAGGTTGATATAATTTCGAATCGAGAGGTTTGATCATTCAAGGCACTATACATGGAAAACTTTCTATGAAACCAACGATGAAGTCTACCTAGATAGAAGCCAAGATGTGAAGGCCTAAACCCACAACCAATGAAAGGCGAACACGAAATCAAAATAAATTGACACTTTGAAGCTGCAATGAGGTTCGTGGAGAATTCTCCTTGGTTTATTCTTCACCGTCTGAAAAGACTGACTTTGATAGTAATGTGGAGCTTTCTCATTGGTTCACGTTTCACACTTTGATAAGGTCCTTATAAATAAAAGTAAATTGTGAAGTATCATGGAAATTTTTGATTGGTTTATGCTTCATGCTCTTACAAACATGACATCATAAATGTGGGTGAAGATAGTTCATTGGTTTATGCTTCACACTCTAATAAGGTTTTTATAAATGAAAGTGAATTGTGAAGTAAGTGTGGAGCTTCCTTATTGGCTCACATTTCATTGGGGTCAGTCAAGGTTATCAAATATTTTGATAGTGCGAAGAGCATGGAGATTTCCCATTGGCTCATGTTTCATGATGTAATTAGTCATGGTTATCGGATAATTGGAATTGTGAAGGAGCGTGGAGATTTTTCATTGGCTCATGTTTTGTGGTGGTGAGTACAAGTAAAAGAAAATACTAACATTTCAAAAAGTGTGGAGTTTCCTCATTGGCTCACATTTTGCAGAGGGCAATCAAGTAAAAGAAAAATATGAAAAGGGAAAAGTGTGTGGCATTTTCTTATTGGCTCACATTTCGTAGAGCAATTCCCAAAGCCAATAAAAATCTATCACATTCCACTCTCTTGTTCATCTCGAGAGGAAAAACTCTAAATCGTCATAACTTTAAATTTTGATCCCTATCTCCAAATCATGCAAACTCAGTCTTGTTGAAAAGGTATCCTCGATCCCTTCAACTCACAATTATTTAATTTAGGAATTTATTGTGTGTAAAGGGATAAAATGAGAAAATAAAAAGACACATTCATATTTGGCACTATCAGATAACTATTTTTGTGTATGTGGCAGTGAAGGCATGGAATCAATCCTAAAATGCTAACAGAAAATATGATATTTTAGTAAGACAAGTTACATTCCCACTCTAATTAAGAATATGTTTCTTTGTGAAAAAGGAGAAGATTCACTTTGTTTTTAAGGGAAAACTCAAATTATAAGAATTCATCAAAATTGTATAAATATGGGGGCTTGTCCTCATATTAAAAGGAGTTAGTTTTGGTATTCTGATCAAAGGGGCTTAGTTTTTCTATTTCTGAAAAAGGTCAAGAGATATAATTGTGAATATTGCATGTTTCCTTTTTGAAATTCATATAGATTTTGTTTCCCAAACTTTTGTGTCAAGGTGGTTGTAATGTACAACCATTGACAAACATTGAGAGCATTTTCTTTATGTTCCCTTGTTAAGAAATTCAAGATCTAAATGAAATATGTCTGCTTCTGAGTTTAATTTTTGTGTTTTGGGTTTTGTATGTCAAATTGTTGATTGATGAGTTATATTTTCTTCTCTTGGCTTGTGTTTTTTTCTTATGTTTATAGTACACTAGATCAATCGTCAATGGTTGTTCTTTGGTCATTATCTCAATATTTGTATGTGAGAATTTACTCTGCAATATTGGACTTAATTGTAAAATCCTTACTCTATACATTTTTTAAAGTGATTTTTGTTATCCTTTGAGTGTATCTTAGGTGTACTAGAGTAGAAGTAGTAAATACTTTATTATAATGCTTACACAAACTCTTTTGTTGAGTATTTTAGAGATTATTCGAAACTTTACATCTATTGAGTATCAATGAATGCAAATATTTCTTTATAGAAACTATCACTACATAATCTACTTTTCTTGTGCTTTCCAAAATTGCAAGATTTTATAAGTGTTAAATGCTCTATTACAAGGAATATCTCAGCCTATAATCCCCCTTTGTGAAGTTACAAATACCATAATTTATCCCACCCCCTCATATTAACTTCCATTTTTCCATTTACTACTTTTTGCTCTGAATATCACTGAAGGTGCCTTCTAGCCTTAATTCTATTATCTAGAGAATGCAAGAAAAACCAAGCTTTACTATCTATAGTAACTATGTCCGGTTTAGTAAGAATCTAAAATCAATTTTATGAAAACTCATGAGAGTGAGTGTTGTATTCATGGCCATGCTTATCCTAGATTGATCCATCATTAAAACATATCAAGAGGAAAAAATAATTCATCTTTCCACTCTGCATTCTAGTTACACCGTGGTTCGTCTCACCCCGGTTCAAGGAAAGAGAAAAAGTATGCGGGAAAATTCCATCTCCTATGTACATGCCCCTCAATCATCCCAAGGCTTGATCCCAAGGAAAGTGTTATACCCCTCCCTGGATATAAAATGACATACCATGCGGTATACCACCATCCAAGCATTCCCCTTCCCTAAATAGTTGTTTTTAAGCCACAAGGGTGTGTATAATTGTGTATCAAAATAATCATGATAAATTTGCATTATATATTTTTTGTACATAACACCTACATTATTTGTAATGTCCACAAATTTGACACACAATACTAGACTAAAAATACTAGAATAATTTTTTTACTCATATTGCTTAATACATGACAACACAAGGGATTTCTTAGGACAACACATAACACATTAGACACTTGCACAAACATTATCCCACATAGGTAACATGAAAAGTACATGATGCACATCAAGGCCACCTTTCCCAAATGACAAGGCACAACATAAAAATTCAACTACAGTATAAACTTCCATATAGGCACCATCCATAATGCAACACTTTCATGGTTTACATATTTATTATAGTCATATTTCATTATTGACCTTAATTACTTGAAAATCACTTATCATGTAGTCCTTCATTCTTCTTTAAACTAGACTACATTATCTTTATCTTGCTTAACATTCTACTTATAATGGTTCCATCTAACTTTTATCTTTTCTCTTATCACAATAGAAAGATGTAGCTTGATTATTAGTAGGAACATATGTACACACATGATCCTATTAGTGTTTGTTCTAAGGATTTATTTTCTAAGTTGCATGTTTGTTTGGATTTGTAATTTATCTCAGTTGCAACAAGGGAGGTTCATATGAAACAACGGGAGTTTATTGTTCTAAGAGTAAATATATTATGTGTTATTTTCATATTAGCATTTAATTATTAAGGTTACTCTATTTTGTTTCAAGTTATTAGGACTAACTATATATCCCATCTACTTCACTTAAATGCTTAGTCATTAAGGTCCCATGGAATATGATTTCAAACTCAACCAAGTTTGGATTATTCCTAGGCAATTTAAATATTAGATGTGTGTTACAAGGAGACATTTAATTAAACTTTTATGCACCCTATGATCTTTGAGTGACTACGCTTCTCACATGACAAAATATATTAATATGTGATCCGTTCTAATTCTCATAAGAGGTCCACATTTGACTAATTTCCATTAACACCTAGAAGAGACCTACACCATACCAATAGGCAAAACTAGATAAAACAATTATTCCTTCCTCACAACTTATGAACAACTAGAGGGACTCCTGCCAAGATAACACCCCCCTTTGTTTGTGAAGAGACAAGGCTTCAATATCAAATATTTCATGCATATATATCTTACGATGTGGGTTCCACTCATGGTTCAAACCCTCATTTCATAAGTATAAATATGCTTAATGCTAATTCCATAGAATAAATCATGAGTTTAAATTTACCTTAGATTTAACACCTCGTTAGGGCCAGATCAGAGAGGTTTATATTAGATACGATATTTGCAAAGTGAAACATAAGGGCACAACTCATCACCAAAAGGTTCTATTGAAGCACGAAACACAAGAGAAGAACTATTAGGTGGTAAATGCTAAAACTCATACTTAGGATGGTCATGGTCAGAGTGGGGATCACTCAATATAGAAGAAATCTCAATTTTTTCTCAACTTTCTAGTGGCAAAGCTAACCTACTGACGACATGTAGTAGTGATCGGGGAGGTGAAGAATTAAAGGGGTTTAAAGAAAAATCCATTTTAATTTATATATAGAGATACTTCTTTATACCATACATGATGTAAGTTTCACAACATAGCTATAAATGAAGTCAAGAAGAGCATTAAGTAATATTTGGCTAACTCTTTAAACTTGATAACAAAGAACAATTACAAGTTGACTAAAACTTCATGCATAATATTTTTATTTGAAAGAAAATAGGGAAATGACACTTTACTATACATGTAGCAATACATATTTTGTTACATTAACATATATAGATTACAACAATACACAAAATGAATTATAACCGCGTCATTTTGTCATCTTATTTGCATCTGCAAAATGATGTGAGCATGAGTCAGTGAAAGTTGCAGGCATGGCATCCACCTAAATATAACATAATTATCATTTTTAGTTTTCCATTTACATAATAATAATAATACATACACAAAAATATAAGGTTAGTGGCATATATTCATTTTATTTGATTTCATTTCTTAACGAAGGGAGGAGAGAGAAAGAGATAGGGAAGAGAGAGAAACAATATTTTCCAAAAGTCACATTTCACACAACAAGCCAAAAGAGAGTTTCATATAGTTATTTATATGTTTCAATAAGTTTTCATGACGGTTTATTTTCTTGACTAGGGTCCGATGGCTTTATTTTACATTTTTCCACGAGTTACGAAAACGTCTAATTTTGGCTTGGAGGCTAAGGTACCATGTTCAAAAAATATTCTAATGGGTAAAGGCACAACATGTAAATTCTTACGTGTACTTCTATATACCAATAATTTGCGGGATTGCGACAAGTTTGCAAATGACAACTAGTTTTTTCGGGGCCATCGATCGTAGTTGGGCTATTTTAACAACCAATTTTTTTCCCAAGAGCTAAGAAACCTCATCAAAAAAATTAATTTATATGGATGAAATCTCCACAGGAGGATTCCTACATGCCCTCCCATATATGGACAATTCATTGGATTCGACGGAACTAAGAATTAGAAAACGGGTTGCAAGTGGTGACTTGTTTTTGAGCCACCGGTCGTAGTTGGTCCAGTTTGACCTAGTCAAACAATGACCGAGGGCCTACAAAACCCCATTTCCAAACTAGTTAGGAATGTGTTTTTTCCCAAACTCAACGTTATATGAAATTTTCTCTTGTAAATACTAAAGGTTTTGCGAAGGCGAAAAAGCGTTCCTTTGCTCCTGGTCTAAAAGTTGAGACAAAACCAAAACCAACTTTTCGGTTATGATGAGAGCATAAATGGTCAATTGGGGTCAATCTAAAACTTGATGTGAATACCCACATAATAAGGGACACAGATGAAAGTAAACATCCTTTTTCGGGTTTTGAAGGTTATTTATGGGTATCCAGAAGGTTGTGTTTTCTTCCATCTTTAGAAGGTATAAAAAATGGTTGTTTTGATTGACAACTTATCTAAACTCTTTCAAGATACAAAGTGGCATGAGAACATAAATTTGATACCTGGTTAGTGATGTATAAGGCTATGTTAGAAACCACGATTGATTGTCAAAGTGTAAATCGGTTGAGTAAATCGGAAGGTGGATATTTATTGTTTCGCACTAACGGTCTAGATAAAATATCCAATTGCTTAAGTATGTAATGGATTAATATTTCTATTATATTGCAAATGAAGAACCAAATTATATGAAAATTATAAAATATGAAGGTCAGAGGACCATGCCATGAAATACTAGCATCCATAGTGGAAGAGGTGCTCCATGTGGGTTCACCCGTATTCCACAAGGCTCCAACTCTCTTTTAGTATTCCATCAAATAGTACACGTGCATCCAAAACCCTATATTTTGGATCATTTAAGACACATCCTTGTTTAGGATATTTCAATCCTTCTAACCACCTCGAAAAACACTTTTTGTGTTAATCTATGTTGCCACATTTAGTACACATGTCATTGCAAAGCTCTTATTTTGCACATCTTAGAAACATAACGGTAAGGATGAAAGACCTTCTCCTCCTCACGCTCTAAGGGACCATGTTTCTCTCGAGGCATTTTTTCAAACAGTTCATATGCATTAATGGTGCCCCTTTTTGTGCATCTCTCTACTCTCACCCTATTTCATTCAGCAGCGCCAAAAATCCCCACAAGACCCCCTTTTATAGAGTTATCTGAATAACCACCATAAATGATTTCAACTTGAGGCTATCCTTAGTTGAGGCGTCTCTTTGAAAAGCCTTTGAGCCCCATCCTGAATACCATCAAGAGCATATTAAACAATAAACGCACTTTAAAAAGAATTATGATAAGGGATTCACATTCCTTGTTCTAAATTTTCCCACTTTGGCGTAGAACATGAGGAACTAACAAATAGAAATAAAATCACCTTTCTATTCTACTTTGATAGATGGCCGAGCTCTGCCCTCTAGGTGTTTATACCTTGATCTAAGCTCCGATTTGATATCCACTGAGGAGATGCTGAATGAGGTTGTCGATTTTGTTGTAAAGCCTGACAAAATCATCTTCTGTACAGTTCACAGGATTCTTTTAAACCAACCCATTTTGTATAAAATTCCTGTAACCATGGAACTCCAGGGATACATCTGTTTGTGTCGTTTTATGAAGAGGAAGAGTGAAAGAGATAAATATTTCTGACACAAAAGTGGGATAGTAGGAAAGGTACTTTCAGATGAAGAGAAGAATGAAATGAAGAGAAGAAAAAACAAGAGAACAATGCATTAAAAAAGGAGAACATTTGCGAGAACGTAAGGAGTAATGAGGAGCGTTTTGGTGTTGAAAAGCAAAGACTCTCGGGACTCGCAACGCGCTGCTTGAGACTCCCAAAGTGCGACAGCACAACATGGAGCTTTTCCCAAGTGTGGGACCTGCAAATCGGAAAAGCTCTCCTGATGAAGGCCGGCTCCTACTCCTCCTCGTCCGTATGCACCAATAAAACGCAGAGGTTTAGCCCAAAAAACCTAATCTAACTACCAAGGAGACAGGGAGAGAAAAATGCATAAAAAAAAACCTAAGCTAAGGATGTGATGCACCGAGGAATGAAGAACATATGTTTTGCCAATTAAACACAGACCACAGAAATGCAATGCAATATCATGCACAGATAAACATATTCACAGTGAAAGATCAAAAGGATGCAAAATCAAACACATAGAGGGTTGAGAATCATCCACAGACATGCATTTATTTGCTTCAAAGGTTGATACAATAAACTGCAAAATGCCAAGAGGCAAAGCTGCATTACAGTTTCGAATGGGAGGTTTGAGCTCCACAACTCCACCTGCCAAAGAGAAGAAGGGAGGGGCCAAAACAAGAATGTCCAGCCTTTTTTAAAACAGCCTCTCCTTACATTTATATGAAGACAACGAGAGAGGAGAAGGATTCGAAGCTTCCCCAACTACCTCCGGAACTGCACTTAACTCCTCATTGTGGCGGTAGGTAAGAACCCTAACCACCGAAAAATGGCACATATCTATCTCTTGTTGAACACTTGAAGCAAAGTTGACGAGACTGACTTCAGGAGGAGTGCAAATGAAGAGGACCTTTTGGGGCGTCTTCTATTAAGGTAAGCGGTGGCGAATTGCAGACTTTGTTTTTTCATCCCCTTGTCTTTGCTCAAATTTGTATCGGGCCATAGATATGTTTACTTTATGTTTACTTTTGCTATCTTGCCCAGAATTGCTTTTTTGTGTTCTTAAGGGCAAGCTTGTGGTGGTTTCATGGTTGAGCACCTCTGCAAGCTCTCGAAACAAAGTAGAGACATTTTCATACACCCTTTATTCCCCCCGAGGTGTGGTCCAAATTGTATAACTCCGGACCTTATACTTTTCTTACAATCACCTATTCTTCTTCTCTAGCTTACTTGCTCCTACTAGCCCTGCTCAGAGTCTTTTTTCTTCATAACTTTTGTTAGGAGGCTTCATTTCACAAAGTAGTCACCATTTGCCATACCTATTTGGCCTTTATTCTTGTGTGCGAGGTTTCCCGATATCTCATCATCATCATAACGATTCTTTCAAAAGATTGCAAGAAATTGCTTGGTCCAAAAAGGTACAAAAATGGATTTTATGAAAATAAGAAAAATATTGCCATCAATGCGTAGAGCTCGAGAAAATATATACTTTTAGAGAAGACGACACCTAAAACGGAGCCACAGAATGAAATTTATGGCACATGCAAGTTTTCACGCTACATCTTCCCTGACCCTTTCCAAATGGCAATTTTTTTCCATCCTCGCGATTTTTTCACCAAAAAAAACAAAATATGCCAAAAAAGGAAAAAAAAAATATGCACATGTCGGGGGGTCTTCAAAACCCGACACAAAGGGAAGGCGGGTTTCGGAGGCGAACCCGACACAAACGCTAGGAAAGCACATGTCGGAGGGATCGCAAAACCCGACACAAAGGGATTCGGGTTTCGGGTTTCGGGAAACATGAGACACGAAACATGCAAATCGCAAGGCATGTCCCGATGCTTGAGAGTTCCGCAAACCCGACACACTACAAAGGCAAATCGGGTTTTGGAGTCGGTAAAGCATGATGCGAAAACATGTCGCGGCATCCTCCAAACCCGACACAAAGGAAAACTTGGAAAATAGTGGTGAATATATATACATATATTATTATAAATTTATATTATTGTATACTTATATCATTATATATAGACAAATCATACAAAAAAGCATCCATCTACCATAATCATCATCATCATCATAATGATTCTTTCAAAAGATTGCAAAAAGTTGCTTGGTGCAAAAAGGTACAAAAATGGATTTTATGAAAATAAGAAAAATATTGCCATCAATGCGTAGAGCTCGAGAAAATATATACTTTTAGAGAAGACGACACCTAAAACGGAGCCACAGAATGAAAGTTATGGCACATGCAAGTTTTTGCTGCTACATCTTCCCGGACCCTTTCCAAAAATGGCAAATTTTTTTCCATCCTTGCGATTTTTTCACCAAAAACAAAAAATATGCCAAAAAAGGAAAAACATAATATGCATATGTCGAGGGGTCTTCAAAACCCGACACAAAGGGAAGGCGCGTTTCCGACCCGAAAACCCGATTTGCTTGGTGCGTTGGGTTTTGGAGACCTCCCGACACATTTCTCCTTTGTCGGGTTTGGAAGAAACACCGACATCTTTTCCTTTGTTGTTCGCCCGATATGTTTTTCCGCCGCTTAAACCCGCGTTTCTTTGTGCGTCGGGTTTTTTAACCCTTCCGGCATTAATTTTGTTGTCGGGTTTTGAAAGCCACCCGACATGCTTCTGCGCCATGGAAACCCGAATTGCATTCGCGTCCCGGAAACCCGATTCCTTTGCTGTCGGGTTTTGGAAAACCCCCGACATGTATTCGTTCCTTGTTTATCCGACTCCTTTTTCCACATGGTTTTCGCGATTTGCCCTGGTGTCGGGCCGGAGACGAAAAATATACAACAGAGCGGTGAAGAAGCTAAAATTATATAGTATAACAAGCCAAATATTTACATAGTTGTTAGATGCAGAAGAGGAAGTGGAGGGGAAGTACCGAGAAAAAGGTGAAAAGGAGAAGGCGAGAATGCTATGAGCGGAGGATTTTACGGGGGCGGGCTGTTTGAGACGGCGAAGGTTATAGGGGACGGTGGTAGGGATTGGAGGCGAAGCTCTTCTTGTTTTCGGAATTGCAGGAGGGAGGCTGAAGAAATTCTTGAGTAGCGGTCAAACGAGAAAGCTGGGGAGATACGAATCTTTTCCAAGGAGGGGACGCGCGAAAGAGCAGTAAAAGTAAGGCCTGGTCTCTCAGTGGATCCAATGTCTATGGTGGCATGACTAAGGGTGAGTCCTTGGGCTTTGTGAATCGATAACCCCCAGGCCATTTTTAAAGGCAGTTGTGTACGGGAACCTCTTGAAATGGGGGGAATGGGGATGTGGGTGGGATTTGACGGATTCCACGGTGGACCGGAATAGCGTTCAAAGTCGACAATTACAAAAGAAGGCAAAGAAGGTGGAGCCGAGGAAGGGGAATAAACAATGTCAACGATAAAGTGCAATTGGCCATTAACAAGCCCCAGAAGAATCCATAAATTAAGAAAGTGAGCATGATTTTTGGTCTTTGCAAAGGAGCACTATTTGTTCTAATTGGTCGTCATCGTGGATCATCAGTAGTCACTTCTTCTTGTATTCGTGAGCAATGGACAAGGCAATCGGAGAATTGAGTTCCTTCAAAGATTTGTAAATTGTGTTTTTAACAAGAATATTTGTTGAGAAGAGGTGGGGGCATGTGGAAGTATAGAAGTTCTTGTCATGCGAGAGGCAAGAGTCGGTGCGAGACATCAAAGTCTCCTAACTGGAAGGGTGGCCACACCATTTTCGGATGTTGAGAAGCAAATTTCAAAGGAAATTTGAGACTGAGCAGAGCCTGTTGTTTAATATAGACGTTAACGAGATTGAATTTAGAAATTTCCGCCAAAGGGATCCACCGTAGGAATTACTGGCATATAGCGGAATGTCCATAACGGGTGGAAGTTGACCAAGGTCTCCAACAAGAATCATTGATCTATTTCCGAAGGGGGAAGTACGGAAGTGCGGGAAGGCCTCACGCAGGCGTAAGTCAATTTTTGCAAGTAGTTTAGGACCAATGAAGCTCATTTCATCAATCAAAATGTATGTGACATGTTTTAAAGAGTCTTGAAAGGAGGTCAAAGCTTGGCCTTCAAGGGGCTTTAAATCACGAATGGGAATCCTGAGGTCGGAATGAACGGCCGATGCGGAAATGTTAAAAGCGGCCACACCAAGAGGGGCAAGCAAAAGAAGGGGCGAAATGGCAGGGGGGGTAAGGGAGGAGAAGGCAGACTGAGAGAGTGGATAAGGAATGACTTGCCTGCTCCGCAGCTTCTCGAATAATGAGAAGAAGGGGCGGTAGGTCGTGGTGTTGAGGAAAAGTGGTCGAGTATCAGATCAAGGCTAGTTGTCTGGTTATCGGAAAAAGTCGACAAAGAAGGCAAACTAGATGGATTTCAGATGGGCAGGTGGCAATAATTAGCCCTACCATTCTCGACAAAAGAGGGGCCGATGTCAACCAAATGAACCTAACGTTGTTTGAGGACCAAACATACGGAGTCATATTCTCGAGGCCAAGCATTTCCGTGATGGTCAAGACCTTCGTAATGTCCCTGACGGACGCCCGCTAAAAGTTGCCATTCATGATTCTCTCGCTTGTCTCGCATTGGGTCCGTGTCGATTCGCACGAAACATCCGGAGATGATCGATCAGTTCCGTGTCTGCTCTTCTAACATGCCACGGCTTGATGAACTTTGAACAGCGCCAATGGAAGTAACAACATCTCAAGCGAGGAACCAACATCTCAAGGAATGTTCTGAAAGGCTTGACAAACAGAGCTCGCACTCAACGTAAAAGGTGGAAAGCCTCTCGTATTAGTCGGAATGATGGAAAACCTTGGGTACACGCGACAATCGCGGCGTAGTGCGTTGTTTCCATTTCTCTTTTTTCAGATTTGCCGTAATTCCACCCTCGAGCAATTTGGATAAGTGAAAGGGACTCCATTGATGGTGGGCGGACAAGGTACGCATCAAGAAGCTGTGATGTATCTTGTTCATGAGTAGCCGATGCAGAAAGGCGCCTAAGTATTTTTTTGCCCACATTTAAATAGACGGTCTGCCGGCTGGACACAACAAGAGGAAGCTTGAGAAGCAAGTGACAAGTTTCTTGTGCACTTATGTCATGTTCAACAACACTTTCTGTGAGCATCTTCCGTATTGCAAAAGAGGAAGGGAAATCTGGGCTGGCATGCGAACAAAGCCTAGACAACATTTGGTGGTATGTCTCTGAGCGTTGCTCTGCTTTAGAGGCATACTTTGCAATGTATTTAAGAACAACAGTGTAAGGCCGAGATAGACAGCCGATACCTATGTTTGCTCTCCATATAGCTAAGATGGCTTTATGTGAATGTTTAACTGCCATCATTCCCGAAAGGAAGGTATTTAACGCTTTTGTTGGCATCAATGGTCAAGGAAGAAAAAGACTCGTGTTTCCCAAGGAGCACAGAACGACATATAGTTCGGGAACCTTTTTTCTGAGAC
This sequence comes from Taxus wallichiana var. yunnanensis, assembly GCA_018340775.1. NCBI lineage: Eukaryota > Viridiplantae > Streptophyta > Pinopsida > Cupressales > Taxaceae > Taxus > Taxus wallichiana. The sequence continues at coordinate 694,410,593 of CM031236.1, read as the reverse complement.
ATGTCTCGTGTAGAACATTTGGTGTGGCGCCGAACCCGGTTTATAAGTTCTCGAGGTCGTGCATAGGGTGGAAGCCGTAACCTCTCAAGAGGAAAGCAAGCAGGATCATCCTCGAGAGATCTTTCAAAGAATGTAGGTCTACATGCGCAGAGCTCTAGGTTCCATGCAGTAAACATATTGATCAAAGTACGCCTTGTCGTTTTTCAACAAGCATTGTCATTCCAATCTATCAGGTCAACATCGGGGGCGCCATCAAGCCAAAGGAAACCGTGAACATGTGCAGAGCCTCTATGTTGCCATTCGTACTCTGTAGAGGAAAAAGGCAAGCTTAGAAATAAAGAGAAGCAAAAGACCGGCAGACGAGGCATTTAATTTTTGTTTACCCGTACTCAAAGTAGTCCTGGCTCCAAGGTGTTTCGCAGACTCCTCGCGGAATATTGTGAACCTCTCGTGCAAGTAAGGTAAACACGATGGGGGTGGTCGATAATGTTGTTTGTTCTAAATTGTGCGAACCGATGATCGGGAGGCGGAACACTGTGCATACAAATATGCAAATCGTGCCATTTAGTATCTCGCAGACTAAGAGTGAAGAAGAACGAGGTGCTCCCAATTGCTCAACCATATCCGATATATCTCCTCCGTATTCGGGACCAAAAGGAGCGGTTCCGCGCAGTTATTTCCAAACCGCATCAAGGTATCCTAAGCGAATATGCAGGTCTTCAAGCAATTTTTTTCGGAGGTCAGCTATAGTTGGCGGTATGGCATTTTCTAGGTTTTGTTGCATGAAAACGGCTGCTGTAGATTGGCTCCTATGCCGCATAATGAGGTTAAGCAAGAAATAGCGAAACCGGGGGTGGGAACCGAAGCGGTTATCATGGAAACGGATTAAATGGAGGGCATATTCATGTAAAAGTACCTCTTTCATGCGAGGTTGTCTAAACATAGCCTTACCTTTAGGAAACAAAGTTGGGAATGCCATGGAAAATAGACCCTCAGTGGTGTATTCATTTATGGGAGAAAGACTCATGTCTGGCCAAGGCATGGTGAAAGGCATGTTTTGATCATGGGAGAGAAGGAATCGTGAGATATGCTCGCCTTCGGTGCCGGAGTCAGGCGTAAGGGACGAAAGAAGAAGAGCGGGCGCCAATTAAATCGGGCAGAGAGAGATCATCGCCGAATCGGGTGCAACATCGTCTCAAGAGGCGGGATGTCCATCGGTATGGAATCGAGGGAGGAGGAAATATTTGTTTGTCAGACGGAAGAGCGCTGAGGGCCTCATCATGCACAACAAGAACATCCTCAGTAGTATGGGTCATGCAAAATTTTGTATTGAAGTGCTCGCCATACACGAGATCTACTAACATAGAAATCGATTTCAGGTCCCTGAGCTCGCCAGACAAGAACAGATCCAAATCGCCGAGCCAGCCGCCGAGGGAGGTACTTTGCTATGGTAGAGATATCTGGGGAAGCTTATAGTGTGCCCAGAGTATTTGTATTGTCCACCACGTGCATGGGTTACTGAGAATTGGGTTAACTCTAAAGAATCAACATTTCTTCAACTTCAGGTCAAAGATCAGAGATGCAGATGGTCGGACGCCTGTGGTCCATGTTGTTCCAAGAAGAAAACCGTGTCCTTGCTTTCTCAAGCCTCGCACTGAGCAAAGGATAGATCCCGAACAACACCTAGTTTGAATGCCTGTGGTAATTCTCCAAACAGACAAAGGCATGTGCATGTGTCATAAAGCTGAAAGGGAATCTAGCCTCATGGAAACGCTTTCAGGCATCCGCGAAGGAGGACGAAGAAGAGGCGGATGGCTCCTAAGGGAACATTCCGTAAGAAAAAACCCTTCAAGGTTTTGGCATGTATCGAAGTCGGGAAGGCAAAGACAACCGAATGCGAAGAGGTCGGCAGAGCATCAACAGGAAGGGAGAAAGCGGAGGACATTGGAGAGTACGAGGTCGATGGGGGGGAAGAGGAATGTGTCGCTCGAGAAGGGAAGTGTTGTGTATCCCTGTGGTACACGGCCCCATGTAAGGGAAGGGTGGAAGTGTTTTGAATGAAAGGAAAGGGCAAAGTGGAGCGGAGGGCGGGGCGAGAATAACATTTGCGGAGTTGGCCGAGGAGGCATTGCGAGAGATAGAATGGGGCGATGGAAGGGCAGGGCTGGGCCCAGACGCAAGGCAGAAGGGGGAAGAAAGATGTACAATGTGTGCTTTTTCTAGCATGGTAACGGCGGCGCTGATCCGCATTTATTTGCTCTTTGTTTTGGCGTAGATTTCTCTTCGCTTCTAAGCTAATCGTTGCTCGCAGACATGGGGAATCCCGCAACGCTTTGCAAAGCAGAACAAAAGTATGAGACAAGTAAAGGAAAATCTGTGGCATCTAGCCATACATGGAGTAAAGGAAAAGAATACGAAAGTTGTTTTGCATGATGTATATGCAAGTAAAGGAACATAGCACTAACAAAGCTCATTCAACGAAAGTTATGAATACAGGAAAGTGTTCAAAGGAAAGAACATGTCCATACAATATAAAAGACCATCACTAGTATTTAATTTTTAAAGGAAAAGGCTTAGGAATTCCAATTATTGATATTCAAGAACATAGAGAGTGTGACAAAATTTACAAAAAAAAACGTATATATATCGGTATCCATTGAACCCGAGTTTACATAAGCAAAAGTAGAGCAAAAAGGAACAACTAGACATTCGTTTGTGCAAGAAAGAGGTACTGGAAAGGGTGCTAGCATATCAAGAGACCAAGAGAGCTTTAGAAGGGGGGAACACAAATGTAGTGAAGCCTGTATATTGTTACGCAAACGTAATTCAGGGAAGGGAAGCCGAAGCTTCAAGTTTGTGTGTCTTTATAATGACACATTTAAACTGCTTCTTGTCACGGTATGTTTCAAGTTTGATGGAAAGCGTAAATTGATATTCGCGGCCTTTGGTCTGCAATTTCAGTTGATGCACCATCATTTATGCTCAAAAATTGCATGTAAAGGAACATAGCACTAATAAAGCTCATTCAACGAAAGTTATGAATACAGGAAAGTGTTCGAAGGAAAGAACATGTCCATACAATATAAAAGACCATCACTAGTATTTATTTTTTAAAGGAAAAGGCTTAGGAATTCCAATTATTGATATTCAAGAACATAGAGAGTGTGACAAAATTTACAAAACAAAACGTATATATATCGATTTCCATTGAACCCGAGTTTACATAAGCAAAAGCAGAGCAAAAAGGAACAACTAGACATTCGCTCTGCATACAAGAAAGAGTTATGGAAAGGGCGCTAAAGATATCAAGAGACCAAGAGAGCTTTACAAGGGGGAACACAAACGCAGTTGAAGCTCAGTATAGTGTTACGCAAACGTAAATCGTGCAAGCGAAGCCGTAGCTTCAAGTTTGTGGGACTTTATAATGACACATTTAAATTGCTTCTTCTCACAGTATGTTTCAAGTTTTATGGAGAGCGTAAATTGATATTCGTGGCCTATCACTGGTCCGCAATTTCAGCTTGTCAGCACCATCATCTATGCTTAAAAACCGCAAGTCTTCGCCTTTGACGCCCATTATATTTTCAGCAGTCTCATCAAATGCAGTTACGGATTGAAGTTCTCCTGTGCTATCTTGTAAAGTGACACGGAGTGCATACTTGTAGTCGCATTTTTGGATAGGAATATTACATTTCCCACAAAACAGGACCCGTTTTCCAGCTTCTTGCACTTTTTCGCGACACTCGTGTACCATTTTTCACTAAAGGGCATGCCAAGTAATAAAATTGTCCAATGAAATGTCCGTGATTTTTGCTGTAATCAGAGCCCATTCATTTTTATCTCGTGTTACCCATTCGCAGGACTCGAGCTATTTCACGGAGAGGACAAGGCAGATGGAGGCCCAAGAACCCCGCTTCAGGATAGATGGTGCAAGGACATCAAAGCATCGATGCAATCCATTCCCGCAGAGGGAGGCTTTCAGAATCATCGATTAACAAACCATTTTGTAGTGGATATAGTATCAAGAGATGCTCCGTTGAAGCCGGAAATACGAAATGCTTTTAAGAGCAAGAACTCGGGTTTCGCATGAATCGAAAGGAATTCTTCTAGCTCTTCTCCAAGCACAATGAATGTTGACCCCACAAAGTGATGGAAACACTAAACCGACATGTCTTCAACTCCGCATAGCCGCTTGAATGTTTCGTCTCGATCACGCCTCGCGAATGGTGGATCGTGGAGAAATAACAAGAACTACACCAAGAATGTCAACAAAAGATCCGGCAGTCTTCCGTATGTCTTTGATGGGGACAAAGTGGAAGTGGTGTAAAGGTATGATTTGATCATTGACATGTAGAGACCGGACAATAGATGCTGCCGAAAGGAAAATTTCGAGTGTGTCTGCTCTGTGTTGTTGAACTTTTCTTTTGCTTTTCCAATTCTTCCGTTAGAGATGGTGTACGCTTGTTCGCTTTTCTATTGTGCCATAGAACTTTTCTCGCAATCTCATCAAACAGAGACGCGGATTTCACCACCTCCGCCATCCACGAAGTCGAAACCAAAGAAACAACCATTGCTGCGTTATCATTACTATATGTCCGCATGGAGTTTTTCATGATCGCTTCGCTCTCTATGGACCAAACACGCATGGTTGTGTTCAAGTCGTTTATGAAAATGGCCTTCGATGCTGGTCTCGAGGAAGCATAAATCTTTTGAGGCGGTGTTTGCGGAAACAAAGTTTTGGGCACACCCTCAAGGTGGTCAACACAGGCTTGTTTGCCCCGTACAACATGGCTAGGGATCCGGGAAGGAGAACCAACTTGTGGATATGTTTCTTTCGATATATCCATATCGGTTATTAAAACGGTCCTGCACGCATGCAATGCAAGGAAAGAAAATGTCAAGAAACATTGTGTGAGATAGAAAAGACGAGAGGGAAGTCAAAATATTGGCTACTTACATTTCATGGTCGACCATCCTGCAAATGGTTTTTTGCAGCTGAATTATTGTGCCTTCACAACGCTTTTCGCAACTAGTTTTGAAAACTTGGAGGGCAACAATGCCTTCTGGATGTGAATACCATCAGAAAGGTCAACTCGATGCTGGGTGCAGCTGTTCAACAGAGACCGCACAGGAGATATGTTGAGGAGCTGGAATGTGGAACCCGTGTCCGAGCAACCGGACATTAGGCGCGCAATACCTCCTTCTGTTAAAGTTGTGTCCATGGTTGCAATGCAACAACTAGAGGAGAATCGATGTGCTGCACGACAAATGCAACGATCAACGAAGAATGTGAAAGAAAACACCAAAACAAACAACCAAACCGAAAGCTACGCCCCCACCTAGAAAATCGAACACGATAGTTCGGTTCATTAAAAGCAAAAGCGGAAGGGAAGGTCGAAGCGGTTCAAAAGAATGATGCCAAGGTAAAGGATAGTAGCTTAGAGTTTGCAGGAAAAAGGTAAAATGTAATGCAATCCCACCAATCACAAAAGCCCATTTTTTTCATGATCTCAAAATGGATAGAAAGCCTCCTAACAGAAAAAGAGCCTCTCCTTACATTTTATAGAAGAAAAAGAGGAGGAGTGAAGAAATCGAAATTTGTTCCAACCACCTCCACATCCGCACCTAACTCATCTCATTATAGCGGATTGTATTTTGAATCGGCTCAAAGAAGCCCCTGCATGTGTTTGATGTTTCGCTTTCAAACCCGCTCCGCCGCTATTTTCCAAGTTTTCCTTTGTCTCGGCCTGAGGATGCCGCGACATGTTTTCGCCTCATGCTACCGACTCCAAAACCCGATTTGCCTCAGAGTGTGTCGGGCTCATGAACTCTCAAGATCGGACATGCTCATGATTTGCATGTTTCGTGTCTCATGTTTCAAACCCGAAACCCGAATCCCTTTGTGTCGGGTTTTGCGATCCCTTCGACATGTGCTTTCCTAGCGCTTGTGTCGGGTTTCACACCCTTCCGACATGTCCTTCCCGCCGGTTTTTCTAACCCTCCGACACATCTCTTTTCATTGCCGGGTTTATCCGCTCCTCCGACATGTTTCGCGTGATGTTTCTTCGCCTCCGAAACCCGCCTTTCCTTTTCGTCGGGTTTTAAAGACCCCCGACATGTGTATATTTTTTTTTCCTTTTTGGCATATTTTTTTTTTTGGTGAAAAATCGCAAGGATGGAAAAAAATTTGCCATTTTGGAAAGGGTCCGGAAGACGTAGCAAAGAAAACTCGCATGTGCCATAACTTTCATTCTCGTGGCTCCGCTTTTAGGTGTCGTTTCTCTAAAAGTATATATTTTCTCAAGCTCTACGCATTGATGGCAATATTTTTCTTATTTTCATAAAATCCTTTTTTGTACCTTTTTGGACCAAGCAATTTATTGCAATCTTTTGAAAGAATCATTATGATGATGATGAGATATCGGGAAAGGCCGAATAGGTATGGCAAATGGTGACTACTTTGTGAAATGAAGCCTCCTAACAAAAGTTATGAAGAAAAAAGACTCTGAGCAGGGCTAGTAGGAGCAAGTAAGCTAGAGAAGAAGAATAGGTGATTGTAAGAAAAGTATAAGGTCTGGATGACGTGGACATCCCAGATGAGGATTGGAACATGATTAGATAGACTTATTTCCAGAAAATGGACAGCAGCATGGATTGTGGTGAAGGCTCTGGGATGCCATAAAAGCAACTTAGAACACAAACTGATAATGCACAACTGAAATAGCTTGACCCATAACACAAACTGATAATGCACAACTGATAGTGCTCAACCATGAAACCACCACAAGCTTGCCCTTAAGAACACAAAAAGGCAATTCTGGGCAAGATAGCAAAAGTAAACATAAAGTAAACATATCTATGGCCCGATACAAATTTGAGCAAAGACAAGGGGATGAAAAAACAAAGTCTGCAATTCGCCACCGCTTACCTTAATAGAAGAAGCCCCAAAAGGTCCTCTTCATTTGCACTCCTCCTGAAGTCAATCTCGTCAACTTTGCTTCAAGTGTTCAACAAGAGATAGATATGTGCAAAGGATACGCTAATACAGTGTGCAGGTGAATTTCCTCTTGAAGATTACTAAAGAAAAACAAAAGAAAATTTTCCATCAAGCATATAGCAAGATCTGTCTCGAGTATCTTGTTGGCACAACGAACTTTCCGAGAATAAATCCAGCTCCTGAATAGCAGGTTCCTAGGGAAGGCACTGTTGACGTGGACATCCCAGATGAGGATTGGAACATGATTAGATAGACTTATTTCCAGAAAATGGACAGCAGCATGGATTGTGGTGAAGGCTCTGGGATGCCATAAAAGCAACTTAGAACACAAACTGATAATGCACAACTGAAATAGCTTGACCCATAACTCTAGCAAGGTTGCAGAGGTGCTCAACCATGAAACCACCACAAGCTTGCCCTTAACAACACAAAAAGGCAATTCTGGGCAAGATAGCAAAAGTAAACATAAAGTAAACATATCTATGGCCCGATACAAATTTGAGCAAAGACAAGGGGATGAAAAAACAAAGTCTGCAATTCGCCACCGCTTACCTTAATAGAAGAAGCCCCAAAAGGACTACAGATCCACAAATATCATGGTAGACAAGAACTTGTTACCTCTCTGTAAGAGTATGAAAACCCATTTCTTCAAAGATAGCACTGAGCACGAACATTGATACAGAACATGGATCAGTTTATTCGTAGAGTCGTAGCTATAAATCGGCATCAAAATTGATTTAGAACCAAGGTGTTTGGTAAGGCTCTTAAATCTTTTTGATGTATTGCAGCCTCTCAAGCAGAGGTTTTTAAGTTTGTTTGGCATAAGAACATGCCAGGTGGATTAGAAAAAGAAACAATACAAGCGCCCATAGTGCCCAAATACTCATGCCCACAGATACTCAAAGAGTGCTCGATTGGACTAGTAAATACAACATATAAAACATACCAAGGGAGTTTCCAATGCATCTCCAAGCTAAAAAATAAGAAAACAATGTGGTAATATACAACTTCCGTTACTTCCCTGATGCAAATGCTAGATAAGTGAGAACAACTCTCACATATTAGTAATCTGATATCACGCAAACTTAGAGTTCTAATACTGTAATTCTACAAAATCCAGCCCAACATTTGGAGAGGTGATGATCTTGACGGCATCATGTACCAATATTCGTTTAAGTCAGCTAAATCTTAGCAAGAGAGAATAATCTACCCTACGGCCTAACCCGAGGTTGATCTTCCACATGTTTGGAATCAGTACAAAGATGCTTATCATGTCGACTTCTCTGAGCTAAGAGAGAATTTTTGAGAAGCATGCAGCAGAGTATGAACAACATGTTCTACTAGATTTCCCTACTTCCAAGAATTAAAAAAACCTACATGACCTAAAGAAAAACAAGTAAATGGACAAATCCAGAAATTCCATGCTTGGGAAGAAAGATGGAAAGTTCTGGCTTCTTATAAACTGGCAATTCCATAAAGATTGATTGTGGACACTAAAGAGAGCCATGTCTACCATAATCTAAAAGGAACGTTCATTTTCTTCTTTATTTTGACAGAAATGTGTTGTTAGATTGCCCTGCCGTTCAACACTGCAACAACCCCACGGCTAAACAGGTAAGCATGCACACAGACAAATCCAGAATTGGAAGATAGGTATAAAACAAATTCAAGTTTTCAGTGACCCAGAAAATGTAAAATGACAGTCCCCTCAAGATTACCCTCTTTACAAGTTTTAAAACTTCAAAAATCATGATTTTCTATAAGAAAAAAAGTGAAACAAACCTATGGGCTGCACCCAAAAGCCTTGGGCGCAAATAAGTTCGCAAGAACTGACCATAAAAAATCTCCCAACCTAAGATAAGTAAGGGTTTCATACATGAGATGAATTCTAGATCTGTAAAAGTTCCTGAAGCACCCAAGTAGAATAGGTAAAAAAATTATAATTTTAATCCAACTCAAGTTCATCATAGCTCTTCACAATCTCCATGTGCAAATAGAATTTCAATAATCCTGTTTAGCTACTCACCCAATCCTCCCTTAGAAGCATGTTCTCTAATCATAGAAAGAAAAGCTTTAAGTTCAATTCATGCTCTGTGGTTTGAAATCAGTTCGGTGCGGATCTATGGCCAAAACCCTAAAGAAAGCTCGAGATATTGCACATCGGCTCACATTCAATTCCTAGTTTTTTCTCTTCAATCTGATTTCCAAAAAACCACAAAATACAACCAGTGATCTAATTTAACAACAAATAAAGAGAATGAAGGAAATACACGAGCGATGATGGACGACCTCCTGCCTCGCTTTTCTTTCTCCTTCTCTTCTTTCTCTTCCCGAACGCCTCCTTTCTAGATTTAAGGCACTTTCTTCACAAAGCGCTCATGAAGTAAAGATACAAAGCATGACCGACTAAATAACATTTATCAAACCGGCAGCCATGCTTCAACAGACAAGTAGAAGTTCCCCTTAAACGATTAAAATCGCTTTAGACTGATACAGATACGGATCAAACAATTTGTGCATAGTAAGGGGAGGCGATATTCAGGTTTAAGTTTATCCCATCTTGAAGGATGGATATAACCCATAATGTACTGATTTAAGGACGGATACAATGAGATCTCCGCTAGTAAAATTCCACCTAGCATTCTATTTATTGTTGCAGGTACTAAATTGTAAGGTTAACTTGGTTTTCCACGTGGGTGCACCTCAAATTCTTAAACAAAATGCTTGTATTATTATGGAGGTGAAATGATATGTTTGAGGCTTTTTGGACGCCCATGCTTTAACCACACTCCTAGATTACGCCATACTGGAACACGCCATACCGTCTCATGCCTCCCTCTACTCCTGCCACCACCAAATCCATCAATTCCACTAACTAAACTACCACACATTGAATCAATCATTTTTTTTTTTGATTTTTTTTTTTTTTTATTTTACTTTACTTATTACTTACTATTTTAATTTTTTATTACTATTATTATTATTATTTTATTTTATTTTTAAACTTATTTACTTGTTTGTTTACTTCGTTTTATTTCTAATTCATCAACATATATTTGTTTTTATTTGGTTTTGTTTTATAATTTATAATTTTAAATTGAAGTTGTAGGGTTGGATTTCACCAAACCTCTCAAAACATCAGGTAGGCTATTGCATCATTTAAGTGAATAGACATAATGGTGTAATAGAAGGTGCTTCAATGGGTAGTAAAAGAAGTGTTTTCTTAATGCCTCAGATTTATTTTTATTTAAGTATACCTCGCAAAATCATACAGGAATGAATTCTTGTGATATCCAATAGTAGAGTTGATAAAATCAATATTTGGAAGAAGAAAACTATCTTTTGGAAAAGTCTTGTTGAGGCCCCAATAATTAGTACAATGAAATTTCTTCATTGGGCTTAGCCACATGCAATATGTTACACACCTAATGTGGATAATATACAACTTGAATAAATCCATCATCAAGGAGTTTCTTAATCTCCATATTTACCGAAGGTTCACATGATGGTTCTTTCGTTAATCTATTATTAAGAAGGTTTAACATTAACATGAAACCGAATATTATGCATAGTGACATATGTGTCAATCATGGGCATGTCACTCTAACTCCAAGAAAAATAATCATGAAAATCTTGGAGTAATTGTGTTATCGTAGTCCATTATGTATCACTAAAGACAATGGCGAGAAGCAAAAACAAAGGTTCATCAATATTACCGAAGTTAAAATATATAGTTTCCTTATTAAGTAGATTTAATAGATTTTAAGTTGTCGTTGGGATAGTGTCATGAGAATAAGGTAACATATCATAAGAGTCATTTATCACAAAGTATGAATAAGACCGAAATGTGTGAGGAAAAATATTCTTATGAAGAAAGGGAGTGAGATCCGCATATGCTCCCTGTGTCCTCGAGCAAGCATTCCTCATTAGAAAATTAATCTAATGAGGGGATGTGAAAATAGACACTATCATCAATAACACAAAGTTAGAGTAATTTCAAAGTAGATGGAGAATGCATAGTAAATACCTCTTGTGAATTGTTTGGTCATGCAGAAGAAATATCAGTTCCATAACGGGTTTATATAAATGACCTAAAGAATAACCAACGTGTGCTTTAGTTTTTGTGTCTTAAGAGTTATAGATCGGGAATACGTTGGCTATAACATCCAAGTACCTGACCAATAAACCCTTGTTGCAAAAAATATTGATATCATATCCCATAATCTTAATAAGAAGGTTATCGAGGCCATATGCAATGGAATCATGCTTCTTGAGGGTTGTGCTTTAGTGTAATATTTAAAATGATTGAGGTAAAATTTAAAATTGTATGTAGTTCCTTGAAGATAATAATTGAGACACCCATGAAAAGTAGAAGGTACTACATGCATGGCATGCATCCATGAGTGTTCTAGTAATAAATTATAACTTAAATCATTATGCATGACATAGAAACTTGTAGGAAGAGTGTGTGAGCCCGATGTGATATTTAATGTGATTTGACATAATGCCTAATGAGGTACATTACAAAATCCACTAATAAAAATAGTAGAGGAAGAAAAATATTTAGTTTGAAATCCTAAAACAAGTAAGAAATAAGTATTACAATTCTTGAGCCCTGGACCATTATCAATTAGTACTCACATAGCGGTGTCCTATTGATGCATACTTGAATCTAGATAGGGATTCCATTATAAATGAATTTTGTTGGGCCCTAAAATATTGATTAAGTACCAAAGGGCATGCACGCAGACCAAGTAAGAAGAAGGGCGCTCAGGGGAAAGCACACAAGAAAAAGGGGTTTGAGAAGGGTTTAACCGAAACCAAGGTATGTGTGAGAAGTAGAACATGGGTTTATAAGAATTAGGAATATTTGGCATTCTAGATGCACTGAGGTAAAATGTGAAGACCTTACTAGCCGTGATGAGTGGATAAGGTTCCATCCTTGAAACTTGGAGGTCAAGAAAAGGATATTCCATGTAGGTGATATTCCTAGAATACATCATTACAAAGAGTGGAGGGTTTACAAATGGATAAGCATTCACGGTTGGAGGACCACATCGACACTTGCACGTGATATGTTCAAGAGATAAGGTATGTCGATGGGTGTTGAGCTTATAAAGAGAGATGTTTGAGATAAATAAATAGAGGATACTTAGAGAGGATAATATAGAGGACAATATACAAGAGGGAAAAGAGATAAAAAAATACAAAATGCAAGCGATGGTGAGAGGAAGAGGTAATGCATAGAGAATAAGAAGTAGAGTAACAAAGTGTTGCAGTAATGCTAGGATTTAGAGCACTTAGTGCTAAGGGTTGTAAGGGATGCCATAAGCCTCTGCATGGCACTAGGATCTATAACAAGGGTGAGAATGGGAAAGGTATAGTTAAGTTATCATACTAAGGAGGATTTACGGGAGTTAAGTCCCTATCATTTATTATATATGGTCTGAGATGACCCTTTTGAATGTAATGTGTCTACCTGAACTATGTTAAAACAATATATCTTTGGGTTCATTATGTATATTTTTCTTAAGGTTGTAAACCCTCATGTCATTTGATTTAATATGGCTCAAATCCAGTTTATTAGGCTTCTTACAATGTTCTTTAGCTTTTGTGATGCACTAATGTTTGATCGCTAGTTGCATTTTCTACCTCTTTAAATAAATGAATTTACTCCTTTTACAAATCATCCTCCATTAATGGAAGAACCTTCTCACAAAGCTCACATAAAGGAGGGGCTAAGCACCCATGCATGGCTAGGGTGAGTGCGCAGGCCCTGTTGGGTGATAGAACAATGCGGTTGGGGTTGGTCAAATTATTAAGGGTAAATACATGACTATATCTTGGTTCTATTGTCAAAACCTATTTTTGAAGATCTTGTGAGAATGGCATGCAAAGAGTGCTTGACCTTGGACGGTGTCAAAGCATGGCCTAAAAGCACAGAGGATAATTCACTCGGAGATTTAGATTTATCTTGAGCTTTAGTACTAGACCTAATTTTGATGCACATAAATGGGTAGAAGAATAGATGTATCATGATCATACACATAGGCCTCGTGTATGAACCCAAGAGGAGTATCAGAGGCTGCATGATGTTGGTCTTACTTAGACATGTGTTGTTGATCATTGGTGGAGTAGATTGATGACAAGTTACACCTTAGAGTACATGATTTCTACATATTCCTATCCAAATATTGTTGAGTTTGATTTCTCGAAGGATCTAAGGGGATCATTATTGTGTGTTATACCTTTAGCTATATAGATCCTGATCATTACATTGAGTTTGCAAGTAGTTCCTATGGTGACTAAGCTTCTTTTTAGTGTTGGGTGAGGAAGCTAGGGTGGAGGAAGACAACGAACCTTACAGATGAAAAGGAGAGGTAAGAGAGATGACTCAAGTATAATGAATCTTGTGAGAGGGAATTAGATAGAAAATGTAAAGTTACAGGAGTGATGGATTTATGGAGGTAGACGTTGCGGGATGGAGCTAAGGTTACACAAAGGACGCAAAACCCGAGTAGTTTATGATACTCCATCTTTACAACCATGGGAGAGAGACCCCTTTAGCTTCTAACGAGAGGTCATTGCTTGGAGAAAGGAGATGCATTGACACCATATTAATCTTCTTTGTGACCAACCTTGATGATTAGTTTTGAAATCCAAAGATAAGTATTGCTAACCTAGTTGGTATTGGTGGAAGTGACCAATCAATACTTAGGAGGTATAACTTTTCATTTGGCATATTTATGGTCGTAGAATCATTTCTTGTGTTTGGGGAATATTTTATGGAGAGCAGTATTTGGGAAAATTTTGTGTACACAAAGCTATGGTATCACGTCTAAAAGTGACACGGGACACACGTCAAGTAGTGGTGCAATATCATAGGATCTTTGCGCAAAGTTCAACAGACAAGTAGGGACATAAGGCACGACCACTTCAGGACCCTTGCCAGCCATAGGAGGAGATCTAGTGGAATAGGAAACAGACCTAGTGGAATTGGTAGATCTAGAGGATCCGTGGATCAATAGGGCCGAGTGATGAGGCCATAAATTAGCCACAAATTACAATTATTATGTCCTTCCAAGTTACCTTTGAAAGTGGATTTAAATGTAATCTTAGAACTTATAGTTTTATTAAGATAGAATATAAGATATATATCTTGTTCATTCTTTAGAAATATTTTGTTATCTATTTTTTTGACTAATCCTATTGATTATTTGGGAAAAGATGCAAAGTTTTGTGTATCTGCAAGCCATAAAGTAAAGATAATGCTTGTTTTGGAAAATTATAATTTCTCATGAACATTACATTTAAACTTAAATATGATTTCATAGCAAGATTATTCTCAAAAAACTATGTAAGTTCAAAAAAATAATCATCTCAATCCAAGATCACATGTAAAAGTTATAGTTGTTTTAGTTAGCTACGAACCATTGGAGTTAGCTTTGGAACCTACATCAATAGAGTAATGCTAGCTCCAAAACCATTAGAGTTAGCTCTAGAACCTACATCAATAGAGTAATGTTAGCTCTAAAACCATTGGAGTTAGCTCAGAAACTTCATCAACAAATTAGCATTATCTCCAGAAACCATTGGAGTTAGCTTTGAAACCATTGGAGTTAGCTCTGAAACTTACATAAACAGAATGACAATTTTTGAGGAATTTTGAATAATCAGATAATCCAATGGAAAATATGAGAGAGGTTTTTTTCATAGAAATATTTTTAATATAAACCTCATTCATATTTTCTATAGGTTTTACCAATAAGGAGAAATCTAACTTTTAGTGAGCTGCAATCCAAGGAAAAAGTGTATTAGTTGAGCACAAAATTTCACAAACAGAAACAGAAAAGTCAAATGGAAAATCTGAGAGAGGTTTTTGTTCATAGAAATAGTTTTATAAAAACCTCATTCATATTTTCTACAGGTTTTACCAATAATGAAAAATATAACTTTTAGTGAACTACACAATGAGGAAAAGTCTATCGACAAGCGTCAAAAGTTCCACAATCAAAAACATCAAAGTCAAATGGATAATCAAGGAAAGGTATTTGGTAAAAATAATCTTTTGATGAAAAATATCCTTCCAATAATGTATGAAAATAAAATCATTGTGGTTATTATTACCAAAAGCAAGAAGAATATTTGGGAGAAAATCTTCCTAAAACAAAGAGATAAGACTTTGACTCAATAATATCTCTCTCTCCATATTTTGTGGAGATGGAGATCTTAGTTGTTGGGATTGGAATAAAGATAAGATTAGATTGTAGTTTCTAAAATAAGGATTTGGTTAGATGCATGAATTATAAATGCAACCTTCCACACTAAGAGATGTAATTTTGTTCTTCCACGAAATAAAGATTTGTTCTTTCCTCTCAAATATTCTATAGTTTTAAGATCTTGAAATTATGATTTAAATCCTCTTCAAGGAATGAGATAGCCACTCATTTCAAGGAAAATGGATCTGTGTATTTATTTTTATGTTTTTCATTTATCGTAATTCATTCTATTGTATTGTATTTTTTTCTTTGTATTGTGAAAATTAGTTTGATTGTGAACGTTAGGTGTTACGTTTAATTATGTTTATTTCCAATTTAAAATTTTCAATTTATGCAAGTTTGTTTTTCTTCCTGCAAGTGTGATTAATTTATGCAAGTGTTGTGTCTTTATTTTTGCAAGTGTGACTTTAAATTTATGCAAGTGTGATTAATTTTATACAAGTTTGGTTTGTGTTTAAAGAAGTTGTTTTCAAAATATCTTCTTCTCTTAATGCATACAGCCTTAGGAAACCATCCCTAGATTTACATTATTAATGAAGAGGATTGACGAACCTCATCATTTTGGCACCGTTGCCGAGGACATAGTGTTATTAGGAGATTCAAACTTCTCTAAAAGAATATTCTAGTAATAGTAGAATACCTTTTAGAAAATTTTGTGATAGGAAGTATTTTGTAGTAGCTTAGATTTAAAATTTTATTTTCTCCAAGTAGATTAAAATTTCATTTTCGCAATTAAGAATATTATATTTTAAATATTTATCTCTCGACAAACTAACTATATTGTATACAAAAATCAATGTGATATTTGATCAAGAAGGTATAATGGTATGAACAAAGAATTCGATCTAGAAATGGTAGAATATGATATTGAATCGGAAGTAGATCGAGTTGGTGAAATATCATATTTTATTCTTAATAACCACCACTATTTCCCCTTGTATCAACTAACATGCTCGGTGATCTTATTACACATAACCTTAGTCAAAAATGGCTTATACATTTTGTAAAAATGAAGTAGTAACATTTATAATTAATTCCATCCACATTCAGGACTTAATTAGAGTTAAAATAAAAACCCACTCATAATAAATCCACCCATCCAAATTAGTTTTTCATTCCATAGTAAAATTCAATCCGTGAACCAAATCCATTAGAAAAATTTTTTTCATGTATTTCAATTTCTTCATTTTTGTATATGTGTGTATAACGTTAAGGAGAAATTATTGTGAATATCAAGGAAATAAATTGTTGCGTACTAACATCTAAGGACTAGATCTATAAGAATTTCCATAGTTTTCTTGATACTAACATGCAAATTTTGGTGCACACACAAGTATCAACCAAGAAGCATGCAGATTTTGGAGGGACCCATGGATACCTCTACTCTCTCTTTTAATAGCTCTTCATCTCCTGAGAACACTAACCAAGACTTTGAAGGTTACTCTAGTGATCCTAATAATGCACAATTCAAGTTAGGTTTTGAAGACCTAGAAATTTTCTTCACAATTTTTAGAAATGTTCTTGGAGTCACCAAGTATGCAAAAAGGTTCTATGAGATCTCAAACATTGCTTCTTATTTTACATAGGTTGTACTTTGATGAATATAGTTTGATGATGAATCAAATTTTTCTCTAATTTTTCTCATGCTATCATATCAACAAAAAATTGATTGGAAAACATGCTTGCTAGCCAATCAAAGGTAAATAAAATACAAAATAAAAATAAAAAAATAAAAAAGTTTTGATTGGAAGACTATCTTGCTTTAGTCAATCAAAGACAAAAAAACTTTAATTAGAAAACTATTTTCTTTCCAATTAAAGAAAAAAAAAGGCAACTCTTCTTCAAAGACAATCAACTATTACCTAGTGGTTTCCTTCTCAGCACTATTTGACCATGTTAACAATAGGACAACAAGGACAACTAGAGGTATGATCAAGTTATTTTGTTCTACTATTTTATTTTTAAGCTTTCTTGTAAGTTTTTTTTATTACAGTTAGATCCACTTTTAAGATCTCTAAAGAAGACAAAATAAAATTCATATCTCCCCTACATAAAAATATGAAAATATGTGCATCTCTTTGCAATCAAACTTTTAGAGTCTAATTTATGGGCAGCCATGAATAAAAAACATTCATGAGGACATGCATGATCTTAGGTGTGGGAGAGAAGGAGAAGCATGAGGTATGCATTTTGATTTTAAATATGAGGTGCAAGGGCAGTAGAAGGAGATCCACACAAGAACCTATTGTAAAGGAAAGAAAATCAAAAACAAGAGAAGGATATCCACACAAGAACTTGTTCTAAAACAAACAACAAAAAGAGATCCACACAAGAACCTACTATAAAAGAAAGAAAATAAAAAACAGTAGAAGGAGATCCAAACAAGAATCTTTCGTATAAGAAAAAAAAACAAAAATGCAAAAAAATCCACACAACTTGCTGTAAAAGAAACAACAGAATGAGATCCACACAAGAACTTGTTGTAAAAGAAAGAAAATAAAAAATAGCAGAAGAAGATCTACACAAGAACTTGTTGTATAAGAAAGAAAATAAAAAATAGCAGAAGAAGATCCATACAAAAGCATGTCCTTGAACTATAGATGGAATGCATACATGCATAAGCTCAATGCTGAGAAGACTCTAATAAGAGGATATAATAATATAATGCGAGGACATGCATCATATTAGGTGTGGGGAAATGATGAGGCCATACATTACCATTATTTTGTCCTTCCAAGCTACCTTTGAAAGTGGATTTAAATGTAATCTCGGAACTATTAATTTTCTTAAGATAGAACATAGGATATATATCTTGTTCATTTTTAGATATATTTTGTTGACTAATCCTATTGATTATTTGGGAAAAGATGCAAAGTCTTGTGTATGCAGGCCATAAAGGAAAGATAATGCTAGTTTTGGGAAAAGTGGAATTGATCATGAACATTACATTTAAACTTAAATATGATTTCATATCAAGATTCCTCTCAAAAAAATTATGCAATTTCAAAAAAAGAATCATCTCAATCTGAGATCACATGCAAAAGTTATAGTTGTTTTAGTTAGCCATGGAACCATTGGAGTTAGCCATGGAACCATTGGAGTTATCTCGGAAGGTGCAATAATAGTGTAATGTTAGCTCCGGAACCATTGGAGTTAGCTCCAAAACTTACATCAACAAAGTAATGTTAGCTTCATAACCATTGGAGTTAGCTTTAGAACCTGCATAAACGAAATGACAATTTTTGAGCAATGGTGAATAATCTGAAAATCCAATGGAAAATATGCTAGAGGGTTTTATTAGTAGTAATTTTTTTAATATAAACCTCATTCATATTTTCTACAAGTTTTACCAATAAGGATAAATATAACTTTTAATGAGTTGTACTCCAAGGAAAAAATGTATCAGTTGAGTACCAAAAGTTCCGCATACTGAAATAGAAAATTCAAAAAAATATTTGAGAAGTTTTTTCATATGAATGTGCTCAACAAAAACCTCATTCATATTTTCTACTGAGTTTTACCAATAAGGAGAAATCTAAATTTTAGTGAATGTAGTCTGAAGAAAAAGTGTATCACATAAGCGTCAATAGTTCCACGATAAAAAATAAAAAGTCAAATGGAAAATCAAATAAAGGTATTTGATCAAAATCTTCTTTTCAAGAAAAACCTCCTTCCAATAATGTAGTAAAATAAAATCATTGTGATTCTTGTTACTAAAAAGTAAGGAGAAGATTTGGGAGAGAAACTTAATAAAACATTGAGATAAGACTTTGACTCAATAGTATATCTCTCTCCATTTTATGTGGAGATGGAGATCTTAGTTGTTCGGATTGGAATAAAGATAAGATCATATTGTATTTTCTAAAATAAATAGTTGGTTGGATGCATGAATTATAAATGCAACCTTCAACACTAAGAGATGTAATTTTTTTCTCACAAGAAATAAAAATATGTTCTTTCCTCTAAAATATTATGTAGTTTTAAGATCTTAGAAGTATGATTTAAATCCTCTTCCAATGAATGAGATGGACACTCATTTCAAGGAAGATGGATCTGTGTATTTATGTTTATGTTTATTCATTTTCTCGTAATTCATTTTTTGTTGTATTGTTTTGTCTTTGTATTGTGAAAATCAGTCTATTGTGAACCTTGAGGTGTTTCATTTAATTATTTTTATTTCCAATTTAGTAATTTCATTTTATGCAAGTTTCTTTTTGTTCTGCAAGTGTGATTTATTTCATGTAAAAATTATTTTTGCAAGTGTCATTTATTTTATGCATGTTTGGTTTGTGTTTAAAGAAGTTGTTTTCGAAATATTTTCTTCTCTTAATGCATTTAACCTTCGAACACCAACCATGGATTGACATTATTAGTGAAGAAGAATGATGACCCTCATCATGACGAGCTACGCTAGTGGATCTGGTGGTAGAGGCAAAACCGAAGAAAATCAAGGTTATAGATGTGACGGACAAGGGCATCAACCACCTCAGCAAGTATTTTTGAAATGTCTTTACATCTACCATATTACAAAGGTGTTGAGGATGTTATAGATCATGTACAAAAATGTGAGCTTTTGTGGCGCGTGAATGAGATCACTACCCTAGATCGAAGGCAAGTCAATTTGTAACAACATTACAGGGAGGAGCACATAGTTGGTACCCAAAATATGACCCCCACAAGATAGTGGTAGATTACATTACGTTGCATAATGCCTTCTTAGCTGAATTTCATATTTTTGAGTTTGAACATAAGAGTATTAGTGCACAAAAGGAAATTAAACAAGGTATGAAAGAGAGTGTACGAGAGTATGATGCATGTTTTAAAGACTCTCTTATCAAAATTGTATTATGATATTTGTCATTCTCAACATGCTCAGTGGTTCGTTGGAGGACTAATAACACCTTTTAGGAGAATACTTTTGCATGAGGCTTTCATAGACACACGCGAGGCCTTGGAGGTTCCTTGCATGATGAGATTGTAGGAAGAATAGATACCAATGTTATCCCTTTTCTTGAAGCTCATATTGCTACATTGGAAAAATAATTGGAGAAGCTATTTGTGAACTTGGCACATGAGACACACAATGGCCTATGGTGCACGAATTGTGAGGTAGAAGGGGACACAAATGACAATTGTCCTTGGAGCTTGGCATGCACC
Organism: Taxus wallichiana var. yunnanensis; assembly: GCA_018340775.1. NCBI lineage: Eukaryota > Viridiplantae > Streptophyta > Pinopsida > Cupressales > Taxaceae > Taxus > Taxus wallichiana. Next base: position 694,390,160 of record CM031236.1, on the reverse strand, counting down.
ATGATGGTAGATTATGATATTTACAATGGATATCATGATACAAGTAGGTATTTTCTACTACGCAATGTGCAATCTGCAAGAATGTGTCTTGCTAGTAGAATATTTACACCTCTACTACTCATGACACCAAGGATTGTAGATTTATTGACCAGATACATGAGGCCATTTATATTGGTGTGCACCAAACAAAATTGCACATAATTATAAGGATGATTTTCATCACTATGAAGGACACACGAATGAAGGAGCATGTGGAAGAGGCTTTCGTGGAGGATTTAGAGGCCGTGGTAACCGCGGAGGTGGGCAAAGTGAGTTCCCACATGGAACTTGTTATAACTATGGGTCTAATGAGCACTATAAACATGAATGTCCTGACCTATTACAATGCTCTTAGTGTGGAAATAAGTGCAAGTATAAGGAGTTACTAGAGCTATTTGAACATATGATCCAAGCAACAATGGAAAGAAAAAGGCATCGGGATGGAAAGTATTAAGAAAGTAAACTCACAGTGGATGCCAAGGGTGGCACATGAGACAAGGTTAGAACTTGTAATTGGTGACGATGTGAGATAAAGTTGCACACACTAGGGAGATACCAAAGTAGACACTACTAATTACAAGAGAAGAGGTGGTGTATGGGAAGTATCCAAACCTTATCCATCGTAAGGAAGTAATCAAGAGACCATGGACGTAATCAAGATTCATTAAGGGGTAATTCAATGTCTAAAGGAGAAATATTGAAAGTTGGGATAGAAGAAGAGCATTGAGGCTCCATAGAAGGATCTAGATGACTTCAAGGAGGCATGAAAATATTGAGGCAAGAGAATATTGTTCCTTTGTTCAGATAATGGTTAAGGAATAAGATACAAGTACTTGAGCGAGAGCACGAGGAGGAAGGTTTTGTATACAAACCTTCCTCCTCACAACCTTAACTACGATAAGTAAATTACCTTAAATGTAGTTGTTGATGGATGACTCTTAAGTAATATTCTAAAAGATAAAAGTGTGGAAGTTAATGTTCTTACCATGGATGCCTAGAATCAAAAGAGAAGGCCCCATTACAGCCATATTCAAATGTGTTGTACATGGCCAATAAGACAAAGGAAATGCTCATTAGAGTTTTAAAGGATGCTTCTATCACTATCCAAGGGGTGAAATTCACTTAGAAATTTGAATTCTTAGCGCTTGTTGAAGTAGACAAACTTCCTAGTGTTACTTGGGTACCACAGTGCTATAAGAACAATGTTGAATTACATTTTAATAAGGGGTATATAATATTTGAAAACAAAGAGGAATGGGTTATCATTCCTTTGACATATGGGAGGTCAACATCCTATATTGAGCCTTTAGAAGAAGAGGACCTCGACAAATTTTTTCTACACTATCTAGAACTCGAAGTTATCAACCAACAAAGGAGGGTGTTATTCATTGGGAATACAATCAATCTATAAGTGATACAACTAGCGTGCAAGTGACAATTGGGTACACAGGACATATGAGTTGGTGGGAAAGTAGTTAGGGGCTATGTGATGAGGGTTAAAAAGGTGTGATCAATCAAGAGCCTAGGAGGGAAGAAGTTACCAATTTATTCTGGAGGAGCCAACTCTGATGTTTTCCTACGAGAAATGGAGACCCATTCGAGAAGTGAGGTCAAGAGGAGAGTGATTCTCAGCTATAAATTTCTCGAGGATGCAACATGTTGGTGGGGGAAACCCATCATGGTAACCTTCTAGAGTGGTGCGAGGTGAGAATCTTGTTCTCTGTTATGTTCTCTTGAGGTAATGCTCCTACTATCATACAAGATTATCATGGGAAAGAACCCACCTTGTTCCACCTCCAAGCATGTTAGAAGTCCTAGAGGGAAGGTATGGAATCCTTACCACCATCTTTATGAGTGCATAAGTTTTACTCCACCTTACAAGGTTGCACACATGCATATTACATTCACTCAAAGATGCACTGTGAGATAAGAAATTCAAAGGAATTGATGGGTGACCTCCTTCAAGATTTTGAATATTGGAGCACCAAGCCATCGGTGGATGAGGCATTGTAGGTTGTTAAGTGTGTAACGATGGGAGATAGTGCCATAGTGTAGGATCAAATAATATAACTATTGGGTGAACTTGGTTTAGACACACACTTTGATGAGGAAGAATCAGAGGAGATACAACTTGAGCACACATGCCTAGAGAAAGAGAAAATAAAATAGGTCTATGTAATCGATTGTGAAGAAATAAGAGATTTGGATGTTTATCATATTGAAGGTACATGTGAATTTATGGATAGTGATGATGAGCAAGCATGTGCCTACCATGAACCGCTCAAAACAAAAAGGTTAACATTAGCTCAGAAACAGAACCTAAGGATGATACTATTGGGGACTATTTGTCGTAAAAGGAGGTTTTGAAGATCATTCATCTATTGCATGAGTTTAGGGATATATTTATGTGTGGGTACCTTGACCTGAAAGGAGTTTACCACTCCTTGGAGGAAATTAAAATCAAGCTAAAGGAAGGAGTGCGACCAATTCAAAGGAGACCTTATTGAATGAATTTGGATCTTCATGTCAAAGTCTAAGAGGAGATTGATAAGATGATCACATCAGGCATCATTGAGGTCATTGATGAATTAGAATGGATAAGCCCAATGTTCATTAACAATAAAAAGATTGTGCGGATAAGGATCTGCATTGATTACAAGAACTTGAATGTGGTATGTTTCATTGATCCCTTTTGAACCCCCTTCACCGAGGAGATTATGAAAGGAGTAGATGGGTGCAAGATCTATTCTTTCATAGATAGATTCTCAAGGTATCATCAAGTTAGAATTACAAAGGAAGACCAAGAAAAGACAACTTTCACCACTAAATGGGGAAGCTTTGCCTACACAATCATGCCTTTTGGACTGAAAAACATGCTGTTGTGTTTTCGCGCATTATGGTTCAGGCATTTCAAGACTTCATCCATAATTTTCTTAAATTCTACCTTGATGATTGGACACTATACAAATTAGTAAAGGATCATTATGACAATCTTAGGATGATGTTTGAAATATGTCGAAAGTTGAGGATATCCCTTAACATTAATAAATTTAGTTTTACTAATCCATTTAGAATCCTTTGGGGCATATCATATGTAAGGAAGGTTTCTTTGGTGGATCCTACAAAGTTTGTTATTGTGGGATTGGGGAACCTTCTAGTCGAGAGCAAAGTGTGTGGATTCCTTGGGCATACGGGGTATTACCAAAAATTTATTTAAGGGTATGCTAATATTATTGTGCCATTGGAAGAGTTAGTAAACCGAAAAGTACATTTCATTAGGGAGAGGTGCAACAAATGAAATTTGATACATTGAAGAATAGGCTTATCACTGCACCCATATTATGCTTTCCTTCTTGGGATAATCCATTCCATGTACATGTTGATGCTTTGGGGATGGCAATGGGGCAATCTTAGCACAACTGGAGAAGGAATTGTTGACCACCCCTTTTTTTTTGCTAGTAGGAATTTGACACTAGTAGAGAAGAACTATACTACTACTAAGCATGAAGCATTGTCCATGATCTACGCACTACAAAATTTATGAAAATATATTTGAAACACCCTTCATATTCTAGATGAAACACATGGCATTAAAGTACTTAGTGAACAAGCCCATTTTACAAGGGCGCATATACCAATGGGTCCTATTGTTTCAACAGATTTTAGTTTACATTTGTGGTGAAAATAGGAAAGAGTAACATAGGACCTAGCCATTTATCCAAGATTGACTTAGGGAGGATGGGCAGAGTATTGAGGATACAATGATAGATGCACAAATTTTTAGATTCACAGAGTGTACCCTCCGACTTGGAAGATATTGTTGTATTTCTCAAGATGGGTGTAGCACCAGAAGGAATGAAGAATTTAGAAGTAAAGTAGTCATCCATATGCATTGTGCCCTACATATTAATTGGTGGAGACTTATACAAGCTAGGTTGTGATGAGGTTTTTCTTTGATGTGTGTTAGAGCATGAACATGTTACAATCATGGAGGAAGCACATGGTGGAATCGCAGGAGGAAACTATGCAAGAAATGAAACCACGTGCAAGATCCTTCTTAAAGGGATTTGGTGGGAAAGAATCTACTAGGATTGTATTGAATTTTTCAAGGCATGTGACCATTTCCAGCACCTTGGAAAACCAAGAAGAAGAGATGATATGCCCTTGAGACCGATAGCTAGCATAGAACCATATGAGAAGTGGGAGATTGATTTTTTTAGAGCCAATTTTACTTGCCACATGAAGGAATGGTTCATTATATATCATTACTTGTACTAATTACTTAACTATATGGGTAGAGGTAGTGCCCACAAGGGATTGCACAACATAAACAACAACTAGGTTCTTGTGGGAAAATATAATCAACATATATGAATGTTTGTTGAGTTTAACAATTGATAGGGGTACTCATTTCTTGAATGAGATAGCTAGGATTTTGTTGGAAGAATTCATGGTATTCCACATCAAGACTACCCCATATCACCCACAAGATAATGTAACCACCGAGGCATTCCAAAAATACTAAGTCACACTGCTAATGACCAAAGTTTGTGATGTGGGAAGGAAGGATTGGGAAGATAAAGTTTTCGCTATGTTATAGTCATACTAAACTATTTTTAAAAGATCTGAATAATGCCACACCTTTTCAATTGGTGTTTGGTACGGAATCAATGTTACCCATTGAATTTATGTTCCCATCACTGCATATAGAGCATGCAAGAGGATTATCTAATGAACAAGTTCTCTCGAGAGTAATGATAAGTTAATGCGATTAAATGAGATGTGGGCCATTGATCATTAGAGAGAGAAGACAGAAAAAGCCATGTAGAAGGCATGACATGATAGACACATAAAGAACAAAAAGGTTTAGGTAGGGAAGATGGTTCTATTATATGATTCCAGGTTTTTGCACCACTGGGAAATTCAAATTCAATTATATGGGCATGTACATTGTATCTTATATACATGATCCAGTGCTTTCATTACAAGCACTAGATGGAACACATATACAAGGCCATTTTAATGGGAGTAGGCTAAATCCCTACTATAAATAAGTCTTCTTTGTGTTTTTAAATAAGGAAAATTTTCCCTTTAGCCAAGGATTTTCCTTAATGCATTTTCCTTTCTTTGTGTTTCCCTTTGTCATTACTTACTCCTTATCTATTTTTTTGTTATGTGGGCATTGTGCGTTGTTAGCCACTTACAATTTCAAAAAGTTTCTATGCGTAGTGGATCATGCATCTATATTTTTGTGTGGGGTGAAGTAATAGGACAAGTGCTGGAAGATGGTAGTGGAAGATGTGTTTTCATGGCCTAGTTTTAAGGATCAAAAGTGCGTAGTCCTGGAAGAACGTGTGCGTAAAAGGTGAACATGAGGATTTTGGTGTTAGAAAGGCTTTACAAAAACCATGTACAAGGGTGAGAAGTGCAGGAACAACATGAGGTAGGTGATGTCAAAAATTAGGGTAAGGAAATAATAAGTTCCTTCGATGTTGTAAGAGAGCACATAAGGATATTCAATTTGTAAGGGTTTTGTGTGCAGGGAATGTGTTGTATATATCTTCCCACTCAGGTAGATATGGGAATAACAGCAGGTAAAGGGCCCATGACATAAGGTGTCAACATGAATAAATTCATGCCTTGGTGCAGGTAAAGGCACATGACATAAGGTGTCGACATGAAGAAATTCGCACCTTGGCGTAGGTAAAGGGCGCACGACATAAGGTGTCGACATGAAGAAATTTTCACCTTGGCACAGGTAAAGGGTGCACGACATAAGGTGTCGACATGAATAAATTCATGCCTTGGCATGTAAGAGTATGTTGACATAAGGATGGATGCATCGGGGTGCATCTTCAGGAGGCGCAACATTTTGAGCGCTGACAGGAAGCAAACCCTGACCTAGATATTCAAATGGCCATAAATTTTCACAGGGAGCTCAGATTCACGCAAGGTTGGACTTTTCGGAAATCTTACGAGGTCCTCTATCCAACTACAATTGGATATCTTTAATTGGGTGAGAAAAAATTCTTAAAAATGCAAAATACAGTTCACCACTTTTTGGGTTTGCTAGGGTTCTCACCTACCGCCATAATGAGATAAATTAAATGTAACCTAGAGGTGGTTGGGGTAGATTTGGATTTCCTCTCTCTTCCCTCTCTCATTCTTCCTATAAATTGTAAGGAGGAGCTTCTTTCTAAAGGTTGGACATTCTTGTTTTGCCCCTCCCTTCTTCTCTTTGGCAAGTGATTTTGTGGAGTTCAAACCTCCCATTTAAAACTCGTAATGCAACTTTGCCTCTTGGCATTTTCAGAGTGTATGTATCAATATTTCGAGAAAATAATGCATGTCCGTGGATGATTCTCAACCCTCTCTGTGTTCATTTTCATCCACCGATCTTTCACCGCAAATCTGGTTATCTCAGTGCATGATCTTGCATTACATTTTAATGGTTTGTGTTTATTGGCAAGACATGTGTTCTTCATTCCTCAAAAGTGCATCACCTTTGTTAGTTTAGGTTTTTTTTTTGCATCTTCTTACCCATGTCTCCTCGCAAGTTAGATTAGGTTTTGAGTAAACCCTCTACATTTTTATGTGTGCATCTGAACAGAGGAATAGGAACCGGCCTTCATCCGGAGAGCTTTTCCGATTTCGCAAGGTCCCACACTTGGGAAAAGCTCCATGTTATGCAATCGCACTGAGAGTCTCAACCCATCAAGTTGCAGACATTTAGGGGTGTTGTGACTCACCATCAATAGTTTTGGCATGCCCGGTGAGACCAAGAGGTCATTCCACAAGATTTGAAGGAATTTTCAATAAATTTGGACTAAAAAATTACAAGTTTTACAATTTCAAATTTTTCACCTTCCAGGATGAACTTTGAAATCAATTTTCAAGGGCTTAACTTTCTCAAAACAAGTCAAAATTTCACCAGTTGATAGATCGGGGGATAATATTCAAAAGGGTATTCTTAGATTTTTGAGATTTTGAATTTCAAAATTTCATAGTTTTTTGTATTTCGGGTTTTCCCAGGTGTTGAGCATGTCCCAAGTTCCAACATAGTGTGTTTCAAGTTTTGTAAGTTGCCTTGCATGACCTAGGTTTCACCTGTACCTTTTAGGGATTAGTAGTTGCACAACAAGACCCGATAACCGAATTGAAGAGCTGTATCTTTCGGGTCCTTCAAAGCTTTTAAATTTTTTTTTTTTAATATTGTCAGGTTTGGTGTGTAACTTGGCAGAATCTAGCCTTTTGAGGCTCATTATCTAACACATCTGGCAACTCCGAAGGGGATAGAATTTAGTGGTTTAGCAGCAATAGTTTCCAAGTGCATGAGAAGAATTCGAACCAGGTCTGATACTTGAGAAGAGGGGTTATTTGTCCACTTACAGCTATCACCAGGCAGAGGAAGGAGAGGAAGAGGACCACAAAGATCACCATCTCCACCTAACCGGACTTTGTCTACACCTCCACCTGGTAGACCTTTTCTCGCATCAACCAGAGTTCTTAGGCCAATCATAATGGCACATCTACCACCGAATCCCTTTGTCAATTTCACTGGCAGCAGCCCACTTGCCCTCAATGCACAGAATCCAGTTCCAATTGTAGCATTGAAGAACATTCCATTTTTCACTAGAGAAAATCATACCACTCCTGGTGATCATGTCAAAGACATTGCTAACGTTTGTGCAATCCATGAGATAAATGAAATGGATGTTGCTATCAAATTGTTGGCATCTTCGTTCAAAGGGAAGGCATTGCAATGGTTTAGGAGCCTTGGAGCTGGTTCTATCCAAAATTAGAATCAGTTATGCATAGTTCTTCATGATCAGTTTGGAGAAAAGGGAAACAATTTTGTCTACTAGAACAATTGACAACTATCAAGAGAGCTCCCAACGAGCAGTGACTAACTTCAACTTCAAATTTCAAAGGTCTTGGGATAGGATTCCAAAGTGGTCATAGGCCAACAAGTGAAGGTGCTTTTCTATATTATCCTAAGGCTTTGAATTCTGATATTTCTATGTTAATTCAATCTATATGGGAGGCACAACCTTACCTACTACTTATAACATTTCCATTAGGGTTGAAAAATCTCTTATTCAAGCTGGTAAACTAGCTCCAAGGCCTCCCATGCCTTTGTATCCAAACTTATAAAATCCAAGTACTAGTCAAGCACCCACTTTGGCTCCTATTCCCACTCCTAGAAATCAAAGTTCAAATGAAACTTCTACTTCATCCTCTAGTGCTTCAAATGAACTCCAAGAGGCCATGAAACAATTATAAAATTTGGGAAATGAGCTGGTTACACTCAAGAGGCAGCAGGCCCAAGGCTTTAGACCTTCTTATCAGCCTCAAGCTCAACCTAATAGGCAACCATACTAGCCCAATAGGCCACCCAATCCAACTACAAATCAAAGCCAAGTAAGGCCTCCCGCCAATAGACCATTTCAGCCCTATAACCCCAATGTTGCATCTGCTTCTAAAGCATTAGTGCCAATGCAAAACAACATAGCTCAAGAGTATGATTGGTGTTTCCCATGCAATGAACCTCACAACCAATCTATGTGCTTCAATGGTGCTTTGAACCAAGCCTTGATGGTGACAACTACTGGTGTAGATGGTGAAGTGAGTCAAGAAACAAATCAGCAACAAGGGACATCTCAGCAAAACACAGCTCCAAATGATACCGCACTTGCGAATTGGCAAGCTGAGGATTTTTGTGGCATGAATCAAACAATTTCTCAGAGTGTAGCAGCTAACACAAGATCAAAGAAGAGGAATATTGGTGAAGGGCAGTCATTGGCTCTAAGTGATCTATAAGCTTCCATCACTCCACAAGGTGTCGGTAAGCAAAATATAGTTCCAAACACGCAAGGACAGCCCAAACCACCTTCTAAACCAACTCAAATGCCAGTTGTTGCTGCCCATGTGCAAGAAAGGAATGTGTAGCCTAAAGGACAACAAAGAGATCTTTCATCCCCATTTAGCATCATTGATCAAATGAAGAAGACAAACGTGAATATATCAATGTGGGAATCTTTATCCATCCCAGGCCAAAGAGATCTTCTACAAGCTACCATGAAGGATTGGTCAACTTCAAACCAGCAGGTCCCTATGCAAGAGAATGTCCTCACAAATGCTACTCAGCCTAAAGGGAATCATGGAGGACAACAAGGTAAATTTTTGAAACCCCCTCCATTCTATGTTTCATTAATCATTGGGGATAAACTAGTACACAATTGCATGATTGATTTTGGGGCAAGTAGTTTTGTCATGCCCAAGCAAATAGCTGATCAGTTGGGTCTCCAATATGAATTCATATCAAAGGGGTAGTGTAATTGGATGGGACAGTAGTAGCAATGGTGGGAGTGATTAAAGGTTTGAATCTTACCTTGCATACATGCCCCAATGTTACTGTTTTGCAAGATGTGTCCGTGATAGATTTGCCACCGCTCTTTGCCCTATGCTTATCAAGGGATTTCACATACCAAAATGGAGGCTACTTATCAGCTGATTGGTCACACATGTTGTTCGAGAACAAGATATGGTACTAAGGTCATAATCAAATCCAAACTAATTGCAAACATTCATATTGAGCCTCATACTCCAAGCCAAATCAATGCCAACTATTCAGCATTTGATCAAGAAGATTATCCAAGCACAGATGAAGCTGACACCAAAGTTGGAAGCATCCCAGATTTGACTCTTGACGAATGGGCAAGCAAGGTACATGCTTTTGATCCATACCAAGAAGTAGAAGAATCTGAGCTAGGAGTCTATTACATACATGAAGAAAACCAGACCATAAGGATGACAATGAGGTATGGCAGTTATTTTTCGATGGATCAAGGAGTAGGTAGGGTGCAGGAGGAGGAGTTATGCTTATTTCACCTCAAGGCATAAAATATTATTTAGCTTTCTATTTCTAGTTTTCTGTTTAGAAAACACGGCTAAATATGAGGCCTTGATTCATGGACTTCATTGGGGACAGGAAAAGAGCATAAAGAACTTAAAGTGTTTTTGGGATAATGAGCTAATCGTAAACCAAAGTAAGGGGACAACATGCTACAAATAATGACCTATCAAGAACTACAAGAACAGGATATGGGACCTTGTTGAGGATTTGAAGCTTTCAACATCGTGTCCATACCCGTGAAGAAAAATGAAGCTGCAGATAGGCTCACAAAAGTTAGAGCAATGTTTGATGTGGTTGACAACATCGAAGGAAAAACACAACCACATATCCATGTGCTTGTGAGGCCAGCAGCTAGCTTCCAGATAATAACACAAGTGGAAAGTGTTTGAGAACGATCAATAGATCATCAATTTTTTACAAGAAGAGGC
>CM031236.1:694356634-694379677 GCA_018340775.1 Taxus wallichiana var. yunnanensis | reverse complement strand
CTCTGCCATGGAGGATATGGCAGAAAGCAGGACAGCGAAATTTTTTTGAGTCGGCCCATATTTGGGAAAAAGAAAAGGAGAGTTTGAGCTCTTCTGTTGTCTTCTTTCGGAAGTCGATCAAAATACGAGGCATGTTAGGCCCTATCCTTTAAATATTTTGCTTTGTCTTTCAAATGTCTTCATTAAAACAACTCTGTTCATTTGTTTGTGAAGATTAGATAAATTTTCTATGAAGATTTAATTGATTTTGGCTCTGTATCTCTTACAGTTCGATTTTGGCAATTTCCGCTTCATTTGGGTGTTTGTTGAAATCGAACTTGACTCGTTTGTTGTGTATTCCTTTGGTTTAAATATGAGAGATTTATATTTATAAAGGTTTGAATGCTCGGCTGTTTGGCGAGAGCCCGTCGAATATACTTGTGAAGGGTATAGATCACTTTGTTTTGCTGTCGACTTTCGATCGTCAATGCTGTTGTGAGATAGTAGGGAATAATCTTGGTGTACCATTTGATTGTTACGTGCTTTTGAAGATTTTCGAAGCTCATCAATGGTTTTGTTAATGCATTAATGATACTTTGTGGGTTTCATTGTTTTCCAATTTCGGCTTGGAATAGGCAAGCTGTTGAGTTACCGTAGTCTTTAACGACTCGGTGGATTTCATGATTAGAATCGTTTCTGATAATCTAATCTTGTTGTGAATGTAGATTCATCTTGAGTTTTGTTATTATATTGTCGTGGAAGCCTTGTGGAAAAGACAGGTTTTGTGGCTACTGTTATTGTAGTAAATACTGAGTATTGACTTTTTGTGGATGTATTGCCTTTCCTTGCGAAAATTGTTCGAAGGTTTGAAGTTGACTCGAGCTTTATTTCATTGTTTTGGAATGAGTATATTGAATTGCTTATACCATTTCATTCTGGAATGTTTGTCTTGAATGGCATGGTAGGATTTATCAATTAATTCTATTTTATATCTTTGTTGTTGGGTTTGTGATTATGGGCGCAAATCCGTTATCAGTATGTAGTGTGAATTAGTGGATTTATTAGGATTGAATTCCGAACGACTGTGAGGAGACGTTTCAATGTTCTATTTCTATTTTGGTCACTGTTCAAGTTAAAATGTGTATATACAGTTGTTAAGTGTTGATCCAGTGACTTGAAGGGAAAATCTGTACTGAAGACCTCTGTATTTTCTTGGAGTACTTTGTGTTGCATGTTGCTTTGGTGGTACAGATTCCTTAGGTGATCAACTACATATTCAACCTGTTCTATTTGTGCTAAATTATTGGCAGAGTACAGTCGGGTTTCTTGGTTGAAATAAGAGCTTGATTGTTTGTCTGATTTTTATATGCGTCATTGATGACTTGTTTCGTGTTACGCCCTGTTTGGGTGAGTTGCACTAGGGATTTGCAGACACCAAGGTAGGGATCGATTGATGGTGTTCCTTTTCGTTTGTTCGGTCGATGAAGTGAGAAAGTATAAGTATGCTAAGTTCGCTTCTGCTTGTTGATTCGATTGGTGAACATGAATTGGGAATCAATGTGTGGTCATCATAGCATAGTTTCTCGGAACCTTAAAAGGCTTAATGTTATAGAGTTGTTGGTTCTGACAATACGCTTGAAGCTCTTGCTTTCGAACTTGGTTCAAAGCCTTACTGTGTTTAGGTGAAACTAGTTTTGGACATCGAGGTGATTTATGGATAGTTGATGTGTTAGTTGCTGTACAAGAGATTTCTTGGGTTTCTATTTTCGTGATTTAGTAACAGTGATCTTGATTTCGGCTGTCTAACTTGTTCATTTATATCTTGGTTATTTGTTCTCATAAGTGAAGCAAGCGATGACAGTTGATGAACTTATGTAAAAAGGGAAGTAAGAATGGATTGATTCTTTCTCTTCCTTTATTTAATATTATTGATAATGAACTATCGAGGGAAATTAATTTGGTAACGTTTTGATAGGATTCCAAATTGTTATGTTATTTCCTTTTTTGAAAGAATGCAAGCAATCGGACTAAAGTGTCGTGAATTGGATTCAATGATTGTTTATATGCCTTCGTTCTTGTTTCTTTAATATCCGATGAAAAATTAGAAAGTGTTTAAGACTATTACTAACAATGATAGAGTTACATGTTTGTAATCATTTAGTATTACAAGGACATAACTTTAATATGTTTTCTTATTTGGATATTTGATCTCATTTAAACAATAGGGTGTTTTAATGGAAACAATTGATGGATTGCAATTGTTTTAAAAGTTAGTGCTTATCATGCTCGATTCATTGAACCGACTCATGTTGACTATTTTTGCAGATGATTGCCGTAAGAGGTAAATACAATGCAGATCCTGGCGATCCGATCGGATAGTTTATTTGTTTTATTATGAATTACAGCTTGATTTTATGGATGTACTATATGAGAAAAGATGTTTCTTTTCCGTTAGCATTATATCAAGTATGCTGTTGCATAAAATGTAATTGTACGAGTTTCGAAAGGAATGAAAATAAGTGTTTGATACTTATGTGTTGTATTCTATTATGAATGATGAACTTCTTCGGTTTACGTAACGAAGAGGCATAGTTATCTTTGTATAATATGGATGCTTTTGTGATTGACAATGAAAGCTTGTAAGTAATTAGACTAAATTCTTATGAGTATTTAGTAGTTCTAATTTGATCACGGATAATGCAATATTTTAACTTAAATATTGTCTCTCTAGAAGATAGGTTAAAAATTGAGCCTAAAAGATAACGCTAAACAAGTTGGATTGAATTACTAATCCCTAGTCCTAAGTATAATAGGACAATAGTAGATTGGATTCTTAATCATTCATAGCTTTAAAATGAAAGGTATGATATGAATTCGATTAAGAAGGCGATAGCAATCAATGGAGTTTCGTGGCAATCTCAAGCATAGGTTATGAGATATTATGCAATCTGTTGCTTAGAATCAGATGTATTCTAATGACTCCTTGATAGAAACTAGACCATAATACCTCTACCAAGTAATGGAATAATAGAGGAGGGTCGTCTTAAGAAAATGAATCCAGGGATTTGCAAAGGCTAACCTTAGGGAAAAGTCTTAAGAAGTAATTTAAACTATAGTGCGTAACGCTTGTTTTGGGTAGATCTTCTCGAGGCGGATCTAAAGGTTGACGGCATAAAGTCGACTGCAGGGCTGTACCTCCGAGAAGATTAGGATCTTCTTGAAGTTACAACAATGCAGGTGACTTATGGCGACACCCTTGCATTGATCGCTGAGATTTACACTTGATTTCGCATACGAAAGTTACCCAGGGACCGATTAAGAACGTGGTCATGTTATATGACCGCCTCGAAGATTTGGGGTGTCATGACACAATTGGTTGAACCGCAAGGTTGAACCGGTATGTCATCATATCCCTAATCCTCGTAGGCATCCATAACATTATCACCTTGTTAATCGCCTCCGAGTGATTCGATTGTGAAAGAAAGGAACCGATGAAAAAATCAGTATAAGACATTCTATATAACATATGAATGGGGTGAAGGACGTATTCCAGATTGACGAGTATGCCTAAGTTAAGGAATACGAGACATGAACAGATATGTTTCAAATCTTTGGCCAAAGTATCGCAAGCCGGCCGATTGCGTTGTCCGATTCACCTAGTCTAAGGGATGAGATGCCGATGAATAATGGTAACAGCTTATTCGAGTTAGATTCCTTGACATGAGCATTCGAATTCCCAGATTAGGAAGAGAACCACAAGAGTGATGTGTTAAATAAAAACACCGACTCTTATTACTCATGAATAGATCGGTAGATTACCGAGTCATGGAATGAATAGATCGGAAGTACTCCGAGTCATTACAAATTTCTGCATATGGTTGCTTGTTATATGAATGGTTATTTGAATTGTGAGTTCTAAATTATGTATTTAGAACCGGTATGCAATTATCAAAAAAAAAAAAATTCACTTGTTCTAAAGTTAAAAATGAGGATGTTACACGCCGAGTGGAGGTGCGTGTCATAACACTCAATGCATCGGTGTGGATTGCACCAAGGATCTGATAAATAGCATGCGGGTTGCAAGTTATGGGCACATCAGACTCACGGCGCCAATTAAACAAGACTCGGCAATGGATATCTCGGCTCTTGCCACGATGAAGAATGTAGCGACATGCGATACTTAGTGTGAATTACGTAATCCCGTGAATCATCGAGTCTTTGAACACAAGTTGCACCCGAGGCCTCGGCCGAGGGCACGTCTCTGCTGCCGGGCGTCACACTCTAAAATCGACTTCCCCATTCCTCGGTGGGAGGATCGGAGATGGTGTCCGTGCCCACCGGTGGTGCGGTTGGCTTAAATGGGCACGAGATTTGTGGCCGATGTCACGATGAGTGGTGGCCAATGTTGGTCGGCGTTGGATTGTGGCATGAGGTCACGGATTTGTGCGGAACTTTACTCGTTAGTAATGTGACTCTTCCGCGGGAGGGTGCGTCCCAACTTTCATGGCCCAGTCGGGCGTGAGTACCGCGAGTTTAAGCATATCACTAAGCCGAGGAAAAGAAACTTACCAGATTCCCTAGTAAGCGAGTGAACCGGGAAGAGCCCGGAAGCATGAAAATCGTCGGATCTACGCGCCGAATTATAGTCTGTAGGCGTCCTCGGCGACGAACCGGGCCCCAAGTCCCCCTGGAAGGGTGCCGGAGAGGGTGAGAGCCTCATCGAGCCCGGACCTGCTGCACCACGAGGTGCTATCGGTGAGTCGGGTTGTTTGGGAATGCAGCCCTAATCGGGTGGTGAATTCCATCCAAGGCTAAATACGGGCGAGAGACCGATAGCGAGAACAAGTACTCTGCGAGGGAAAGATGAAAAGGACTTTGAAAAGAGAGTTAAAGAGTGCTTGAAATTGTCGGGAGGGAAGCGGATGGAGGCCGGTGATGCTCCCGGTCGAGATGCGGAAGTGTGAGCAGTACGCCACTCGGCTCGGGAGGAGTGCGTCGCCGCTGGGCCACGGCATCATGTGTACAAGCATTGATTTTGGGCCGTTGAGTGTACCTCCGTCGCGCGGTCGTGGAACAAAGCGTGCGCCTTTGGCGGGTCCTCGGGCACCTACGCGCTCGTGGCAGGCAAGCTTACGGGCTTTCCATCCGACCCGTCTTCAAACGAGGACCAAGGAGTCTAACATGTGTGTGAGTGGCGGGTATGGAAACCCGTGAGGCGCAAGGAAGCTGACCGGAGAGAGCCCCTCTTTGGGGTACACCGGGCCGACCGACCCCGATCTTGTGAAGGGTTGAGTGCGAGCACACCGTTGGGACCCGAAAGATGGTGAACTATGCCCGAGCAGGTGGCCGGGAGGAAACTCGTGGAGGCCCGTAGTGATATCTTGACGTGTAAATCGTTCGTCTGACTTGGGTATAGGGGCGAAAGACTAATCGAACCGTCTAGTAGCTGGTTTCCTCCGAAGTTTCCCTCAGGATAGCTGGAGTTCACGCGTGAGTTTTATCGGGTAAAGCAAATGATTAGAGGCATCGGGGGCGTAACGCCCTCGACCTATTCTCAAACTTTAAATAGGTAAGGCGGCGCGGCTGCTCCGTTGAGCCGCGCCACGGAATCGCGAGCTCCAAGTGGGCCATTTTTGGTAAGCAGAACTGGCGATGCGGGATGAACCGAAAGTCGAGTTACGGTGCCAAATTGCGCGCTAACCCAGATCCCACAAAGGGTGTTGGTTGATTAAGACAGCAGGACGGTGGTCATGGAAGTCGAAATCCGCTAAGGAGAGTGTAACAACTCACCGCCGAATCAACTAGCCCCAAAAATGGATGGCACTCAAGCGTGCAACCTATACTCGGCCGTCGAGGCAAGTGCCAGCTCCGATAAGTAGGAGGACACGGGGGTTGTTGCGAAACCTTGGGCGCGAGCCTGGGTGGACTGGCCCCCGGTGCAGATCTTGGTGGTAGTAGCAAATATTCAAATGAGAACTTTGAAGACTGAAGTGGGGAAAGGTTCCATGTGAACAGCACTTGGACATGGGTTAGTCGATCCTAAGAGATGGGGAAGTCCTGTATCAAGGCCGCACTTTGTGCGATCATTGAAAGGGAATCGGGTTAATATTCCCGAACTAGGACGTGGTGGTGGAAGGCAATGTTAGGAAAACTGAGACGTCGGCGGGGCCCCAGGAAGAGTTATCTTTTCTTTTTAACAACTCGCCCACCCCGAAATCGGTTCAACCGGAGATAGGGTCCAAGAACTGGAAGAGCACCGCACATCTCGGAACCAGAGCCTTCGGCGGCCCTTAAAAATATTGAGGACCAAGTACAATTCACGCCCGGTCTTACTCATAACCGCATCAGTCTCCGAGGTGAACAACCTCTCGGTCAATAGAATAATGTAGGTAAGGGAAGTCGGAAAAATGGATCCGTAACCGGGAAAAGGATTGGCTCTCGAGGGTCGGGCCTAGGGTCTCTGCGCCTTAAAACTCGTGGGCTTTGCCGGCCTACCCGAAGCTACTTACTCGCAGCGAGGGCGGGCCGCCGCGTGCCTGTTAGGTGATGGGCGCAGACACTCCCCTTGTGGGGGCTTTCCGTAGGCGGCGAACAGCCAACTCTAACCGGCATGCATAAGGAATCGACTATTTAATTAAAACAAAGCATTGCGATGGTCCTCGTGGATCTTGCCGACGCAATGTGATTTCTGCCAAAGGCTCGAATGTCAAAGTGAAGAAATTCAACCAAGCGCAGTAAACAATGGGAGTAACTATGACTCTCTTAAGGTAGCCAAATGCCTCATCATCTAATTAGGGACGCGCATGAATGGATTAACGAGATTCCCACTTTGTCCCTATCTACTATCTATCGAAACCACGCCCAAGGGAACGGGCTTGGCGGAATCGGGAAAGAAGACCTGTTGAGCTTGACTCTAGTCCGACTTTGTGAAATGACTTGAGAGGTGTAGAATAAGTGGGAGAGTTTCTGGCCAAGCAAGTGAAATACCACTACTTTTAACGTTATTTTACTTATTCCGTGAGGCGGGACGAGGTAATGCCCTGTTTTGGCCTTAAGTTGCGTCAAGGCACGCCGATCCGGGTGGAAGACATTATCGGTGGGGAGTTTGGTGGGGCGGCACATCTCGTTAAAAGATAACGCAGTGTCCTAAGATGAGCTCAACGAGAACAGAAATCTCGTGTCGAACAAAAGGGTAAAAGCTCATTTGATTTTGATTTTCAGTACGAATACAAACCGTGAAAGCGTGGCCTATCGATCCTTTAAACTTTCGGAATTTGAAGCTAGAGGTGTCGAAAAGTTACCACGGGGATAAGCGGCATGGTGGCAAGCTTTCAAGCGTTCAGCGACGTTGCTTTTTGATCCTTCGATGTCGATCTTCCTATCATTGTGAAGCGAGAATTCACCAAGTGTTGGATTGTTCACCCACCAATAGGGAACGTGAGCTAGGTTTAGACCGTCGTGAGACAAAGTTAGTTTTACCCTCAATGATGATCCACGCGATAGTAATTCAACTTAGTATGAGAGGAACCATTGATTCACACATTTGGTCATCGCGCTTGGTTGAAAAGCCAGTGGCGCGAAGCTACCGTGTGTTGGATTATGACTGAACGCCTCTAAGTCAGAATCCACGCTAGATGCGGCGCATCTCTCTCTCCGATTGCATCGTGACCCGCAGTAGGGGTGCTCTTGCGCCCCCAGGGGCCCGTGTCATTGGCGACCTCCGGTCGGTGCAACAACCTGTCCGGGGAAACCTTGTATAACAATTTCAAGTGGTCGGCGAGAAGAATCCTTTGCAGACGACTTAAATAAGCGACGGGGTATTGTAAGTGGCAGAGTGGCCTTGCTGCCACGATCCACTGAGATTCAGCCCTTTGTCGCCCCGATTCGTACAACCCGAGACTGGTTGAAGAGTGGGGTTTCCACACAGCAGATGCGACCTTCTTCTCCTTTTGCCCAAGTATAGGAGGAGGAGGAGTGGGGTTTCCGGAGAAGAGATGCGATTCTTCTCTTTTTTGCCCAAGTATAGAAGAAGAAGAAGGGGTGGGGTTTTAGGCGAAGGGATGCGATCTCCCTCTCTCTCTTTTTTTTTGCCCAAGCATGGAAGGAGAAGAAGGGGTGGGGTTTCCAAGTGAAGAGATGCGATCTCCTCCTCTCTCTCTTTTTTACCCAAGTATAGAAGGAGAAGAAGGGGTGGGGTTTCCGCGAAGAGATGCAATCTCCTCCTCCCTCTCTTTTTTTTTTTTTTTCCCAAGTATAGAAGGAGAAGAAGAGGCGGGGTTTCCGGTGAAGAGATGCGATCTTTTCCTCCTTGTTTTTTTTTTTTGCCTAAGTAGAGAAGGAGAAGAAGAGGTGGGGTTTAGGCGTAGAGATGCGATCTCCTCCTCTCTCTTTTTTTTTGCCCAAGTATAGAAGGAGTAAAAGAGGTGGGGTTTCCAGAAAGAGATGCGATCTCCTCCTCTCTCTCTCTCTTCTTTTGCCCAAGTACGAAGGAGGAGAAGAGGTGGGGTTTCCGGTGAAGAGATGCGATCTCCTCCTCTCTCTCTCCGGAAAGAGATGCAATCTCCTCCTCCTTTTGCCCAAGTACGAAGGAGAAGAAGAGGTGGGGTTTCTCGGCAAAGAGATGCAATCTCCTCCTCCTTTTTGCCTAAGCATAGAAGAAGTGGGATTTCCAGAGAAGAGATGTGGTCTCCTCTTCTTCTTTTTTCCTAAGTATAGAAGAAGAGGGTTTTCCAAAGAAGAGATGCAATCCCCTCTTCTTCTTTTTGCTTAAGCATAGAAGAAGTGGGGTTTCAGAGAAGAGGTGTGATATCCTTTCTTTTTCTTTTGCCTAAGCATAAAAGAAAGTGGGGTTTCCAGAGAAGAGATGTGTTTTTTTTTCCCAAGTATAAAGTGGGGTTTCAGAGACGAGATGTGTTTTTTTTTTTTTTTTTCAAACTATAAAGTGGGGTTTCCAAAGAGGAGAGGTGCTTTTCTTCCCGAGTTGTTTTTTTCCAAGTACAAAGTGGGGTTTCCGGAGGAGATGTGCTTTTTTTTCTTCCAAAGTATAAAAGTGGGGTTTCCAGAGCAGAGGTAGTTTTCCCGCTGGGTATAAAGTGTGGTTTCCACATAGCAGAGGTGTTTATTTTTCCAAGTAAAAGTGGGGTTTCCATGGAAACTTTTGTGTTTCTTTTTTCTTTTTCTTTTTTTTTCTAATTATAGAGTGGGGTTTCCACCCGACGCCGAGCTGCATGGTGAACAGGATTGTGCCCCAAGATTCCCAAGCTAATGACGCATTCGGTGAGCCATGTTTGGTGAGTTGATCCACGGGAAACTCACCGGGAGCCCATCGAGTAGCGCACCCACGAACCTGCCGGCAGCTCTCCCGTGAGCCGGCCGTGAGTAGCTCGCTTGGGAGCTCAACCGAAGCTCCGCCCACTCCTCACCTGGAGCTCACCTTTCCGGCTCACCTGCCGGCTCACCTTGAGCTCGCCCAGTAGCTCGCCTCGGAGTTCGTTGAGCAGCTCACATGGGAGCTCACCGAGTAACATCTCACCGGGAGCTCGCCAAGTAGCTCGCTTGGGAGCTCGAATAGCTCGCCAAGTAGCTTTGCTGGGAGCTCACCGATCAGCTCACCCGGGAGCTCGTTGGGTAACTCGCTGGGAGCCCACCCGACAACTCCCCTTGCCAACTTGCCTTGAGCTCATCCGGTAGCTCGAATGTAAGCTCACCTCGAGAGATTACCTACAAGCTCGCCTCGGAGTTCATCGAGCTGCTCGACCTAGAGTAGCTTGTCGGGAGCTTGCCAAACAACTCGCTTGGGAGGTCACCGAGTAGCTCTTTGGGAGCTCGACTTGAGCTCACATGAGAGCTCATCGAGCAGCTCGCATGGAAACTCGCCAGAGCTTGCCTTGCCAACTCGCCTTGATCTCGCTAAGGAGCTCACCTTGCTAACTCACCTTGAGCTTGTTTGGTAGCTTACCTTGGAGTTCGTCGAGCAGCTCACAACGCAGCTCACACGGAGCTCGCCAAGCTGCTCGCCCTGAGCTCACCTTACACTCGTCTTGCCAACTCGTCAGCAGCTCACTGTTATAATGACCGATTTTGTATGTTAACTTGGTGAATGTTTTACATACTGTTATAGCTGCTGAAATGAAAGCAAACATGTTAAGATATGTTTTGATCTTAAGAGAATGTGTTGCTAATTTGGATTCTTGCATACTGTGATTTATTACATGGGACAAAAATATTGTACTTGTGTGTTTGCTGATGTGACGACAAATTGTCGTATACTTACTAAACTCTCTTTGCTGATTGACAGCATACCTTGAATCAATTCCATTGATTCAAGTATGCTGAGGTCCTCTTGTGATTTCTGTGTCGATTCACACTTGAACCGGACTGAGATTGTTATGAACGTGCAGCGCCTGATTGCAGGTGTGAACAGCTAGCACGTGGATGCCAACGACAGGGGTTCGATTCTTGAACCCTGTACTGTCGAATTTGGGACCTCGTGAGGCAAGAAATGCCTGGACACGGGTGGCCTTGGCACGCGATCCAAAGGACGGAACGTCCTGCTCTGCATTAACGTGAATGTTAGTAGGGAGGCTGGATGGAAGTTGTTAGTGTTAGTGGTTAGTAGTTAGTATGAATTAAAACCTAAACTAATCCTAAGTCCTAACATGCATCCTACACTACTATCCTAAGTGGATTTTTAAATTATAAAAAAAAAAGGGGAAAATAAAACCTAAGGCTAAACTAAGACCTAGGTTGAATGATTTATGCAACCTAAACTAATCCTAATCTAAGGGGTACGCAGACCCTTGGGAGGAAAGGGATAAGGATGAAGGAAGGGCATTCATTGGCATTTAATAGGCAGTCCATACGTGGACAGCGCCAGTTTTGGCGGGGCAGGTAAGAATTAGAGGCATCTATTTAGAAATAGAGCCAAATTCAGTTTGCATGGAAATTTTGAAATTTAAAGTTCGCCAACTCAAGTGGCGGTGGCGTGAGAAGCAAGGAAAAAGGCAGAGCCTTAAATTGCATTAATTATTCTTGGTCCTCGCGACCAGCTCGCCTTGGAAACAACATGAGGGAATTTGATTTTCATTTTGTTGATTCGAGCCTTTTGTGAAGTTGCTCTGCATTTGGTTTTTCTGACCTGGTTCGGTCGAACCAGCTCTTGGCATTTGACATTTTTCGTGGAGATTTGGAGGCTGTTGTTAAGCCTGAAGAAGAAAGGAGTGCTGGGAAGTTTGTGTTGTCGTTGCGGAAGGAAAAACGCGGCAAACAAGGTTTTCTTCGAGCTCTGGAAAAGAGATTTCAGGCATGTTAAGCCCTTCTCTTTAAAAATCTTTGCTTTGATTAAGTGTATCATTAAAACAACCCTGCTCTTGGGTTTTGATTTTGTGACTGTTGTCAAATCGGTTCGATTTGGATTTCATCGATTCTTGCTTCTCTTTCGCTTGGAAAATGATATGTTGAACGTTTCTGGTTGCTTGGTTTTGGTTTGTTTTTGCTCGAATCAAGTTGGAAATGAATTGTTGTACTGGTTATCGACTGTATGGTGGCTTGAAATGGATATTTCTTTCACTTATTCGTGTTGTTTGAAATTGGGAACAGGCTGTGTATTCGTTCCTTATAGTGAAATTATTTCCTTAAATGTAATCTTTTCTTGCTATTGTATGGGGAACTGTCCTTGTATGTATAAAGGAAGTAAAGATACAGCCGTGTATATTGCTATGATTTGGGTTCATTGAATCTGGCTGTCACTTTGGAAATAATGAGAAATATTGTCTTTGACTGCTGGGATTAATTGTTTTGTAATTCTCGAATGAGATACCTTCCGTATCGTCGCTTGACAAGAAGGGAAATTGTCATGTGTATCACGGGTCTGTACATGTTATTTGAATTGTTTTCTCTATTGAAACTATAAGTTCTTTTGCTGATGAACTAAAATGAAAGAAGCAATCGTTGTCTGAAATTGTTTCTTATTGAATTTTTTTTTAGGAAATAAATCCTCTTCCTTCTCTGGTCTTGGGATTTTAATGGAAATGGCATTTGGGGTTTCTATGGGTATTCGAACTCGATTCGAATAAAGTAATAGCAATAAATTCCTTTCTGTACCTTTCCTTGAATTGGAAATGAGCAAATACATTTGGGTAATCGTGAAAATAGGAAGAAGAAGAAGACTGTTTTTCCTTCGAAGTTATTGATGGATTATGTCTCTCCTTGCTGTGGGATTAGGATGGTTTTATGGTGTTTCAATGATGCTGTTCAATCTTCCTGTCCGGACTGTTGACACAATTATTAATTGATTTTGTATTATGTTCAAGGAATGATTATATTTCTTTCTTGCTGTGATGGATAGTTGATTCCATGGCGTCTTGTAGTTGAAGTTTGACCTTTTGATTCGAATTGTCTTGTGAATGCGAACTTGACCTGGATTTCTGTTTTAATAAATGGAAAGTGTGAGAATTAGCTTGTTTTCTGAGTCTATTCTGACTGTACCAAGCTTACACGATTAACACCCTTAACGGGTTTGTCTTCATAGAGGTATTGATATATGAATGTTATACTTTGAGTTCTGTACCTCATTAAGAAAATGGAGAATGCTGTTTTGAAGTTAACGGTTGATTGAGATAGAACTCGAATTGGATATTCATTGTTGAGGCATGTTGGATTGAAACTGTACAGGCTATGTGAGTTGCCTTTCAATGAAAATAAATGTTTTGTTATTTTCATAAGTTGAGCTGTCATGCTAAGATAAACACGAATTGAGTGTTTTTATTTCATTCGGAGCAAATGATTGTTTCTTAGTGAAATTAAAGGGGAATGAATTCGTATTCTGTTGCTGTTCTGACTTGGTGAAATTCATAATCAATGTGAATATTGAATTTGCTGTAGGTAACAACAATGAATAATATGTTATTTTGAACGGGATACGTTCATAGGATTATGAATTGATGTGATTTATTGACTGCATGATGAATAATTGTTTGTTTGGTTAATGATACAGTGAAAGAAATATGGTTCCTTATAATTATGGTAAATATAAGGTATGCAGCCTTATATTGTTTGATCTTGGATGTACATAATGTTGTACTAACCTGTTTCGGATCTTTACATGAGTCTGACTCAAATGAAGTATGGATATGGATGATGAATTCTTCCTGTTTTCATTTTAAAGCTGATTATAAATGAAATTATTCTTGCTGCCGGAAAGTGAATTCCGAATGGATTTTGTAAGTTTCACTCTGAACTGTTATTTTGATTTGTCTTCGTTTGGATTCCACTATTAGGACAGTCATGTGGAAAGAAATAGAGATATGAATGAATGACTTGGGAAATTGATCTTTTCTTCTTCATTCAGTTGGAAATCTGGAATTCGCGAATAATGAATTTTATAGTGCTTAGATGGGAGCAACTATATGCATCGCTGTTCGCTTTCTTGTCTGTACTTGATTGCTTGGATTCTAATATGACGCATGAACTGAAAAGAAAGTAAGGGAATTACATTTCAGTTGGTTTCGTCCTTTGCATTCATTATTATTGAAAGGCGTGAAAAGGGTAACAGTGCGTTATATCTGTTGTAAGTTACTTGTTTTCCTAACTTTTCAAATATTGTGAATTGATATTTGTAACGGTTATGTGGAACCGGGACAACAGTCCCTTGGCTGATTGTGATAATATTTTGATAGTACAGTTAGTTGTTGATCTCTCTTTTGTGCCTATTTCATGATTGATGTTTTACTGTCGTTTCATAAAAGCAGGTTCTTTTATTGAAACCGTTAATCAAGCACTTTATTTTAAGGATAAGTGCTTAATATGCTCATTCATCAATGACCGACCCGCAATTCATTTTGCAGATGGAATTTGATTAGAATGAAGACTTGGCTATTTTTCGATACTTTTGATTTGATAATGACATGTAATTGTTTCTTTTATTCCTCTTCGAGGAATTGTGAAAAGAAGAAAATATATTCTTCTGTCCATGAGTTGTATGGATGTTTTGTATAAACTATGCCCAATCAGCTGGATTGGCAAATGTACAAATTATGACTTGAAATATTGAATACAATTACAAGTGTGATATTTTCAATAATTATATCAGTTTGATATTGTTGTTTAAATTGGGAATATGATGTTATTTCTTGATTTGGAATTGTTTCATTGTCCTTGGATGGATGTTGAATTGAAACTGATATCTATTCTTACTTAAATGCAACTTTTAAGTTGAAAAATGCAATTAGTTCATACTTGGGTAAAGATGAATTTTTAATTGACATTAAAAAGGATTAAGAAGAATATGATTCCATAATCAGAAGGTATTCAGGATTAGCTTAGGAGCTAAGGAATATCAATTCAACTTCGGAGTAATCGAACTTCGCTTTCGAACTCCATTAATGATCCCGTTTGATAAATTCAGAATAAAGGATATAGGATAAATATATCCATAACTAATGGACCTTAACTATATAACGTTAAGGAGAGTAAATGAATACATTTCTTGGGAATTAGGCCTCGTGTAAGCGACGTTTAATCAGTTAGAATTCTGAATCTTGTTGCAGTTGGAAAATCTTGGCTAAGTTTAATAGGTTAAACTTATCACGTCCGTCGGTACGGACTGCTTAATCCAATGATTAAGAAATAAACCAAGTAAGGAAATGTAGCCCTTCGATACGAAGGAGAAGATACATAGAAAACTAATGGACGGTTTAGTCCCTCTTAGCTATGTACAACCGCAACGGAAACGAGGATCAAGGGATCAAGCACGAATGCTGAAAGTTGATTTTAATTATTAACTCGTGGCTAAGTCACTTGAGCAGGATGTGTATTCTCGATGGGTGGGTTCTGCAGGACATTGGCATATGCCAGCTACAGCAAGGTGTCTTCATGAAGACGGGGTCTTCATGACGACACAATGTTCGTAGCCTGACATATAGCAATGCCCTCCCGAATTAAAACATCTAGAATATATAGGCTGAATGTGTAGATCTTAATAGGGGATAGGGTATGATCTCGGTATACGGAGTGACTCTGGAATACTAAATATAAATAGACACATGGATTCGTGGGGTAACGACACTATATGTCTCGCGTATCTTTAGCTACCAGAGTGCCTTCCTATACCCGCTCATATTACTAGCTGGAATTGAAAGTTTAAAACTGACCTTAAACGATGAGGACTGGTAGGAGCCAGGAAAGACCATTCTAGATAACAGGTGAAGTGAAGTGAAGGACGTATTCCATAGATGTGTATCACATCCAGGAATATGATCATGCAAAGCATGTGAAAATCTTTGGCCAAAGTATCGCAATTGCTGGTTGCGTTGTCCTTATCACTTAATTTAAGATGCAGGATGTCAGATGAATATCGCAAAGAGATATTCAGATAGGCTTCTTAAATGGATCACTTCGATAACCGGGAAGGTTATGAGAACAGGTATATATAATATACCATGCATAAACAAACATGAAGGATCGGTTGTTGCCGAGTCATGAACATGAAGGATCGGTTGTTGCCGAGTCATGAAATGAAGGATCGTTGAAACTCCGAGCCATGAAAATGGAAGATCGGCAGTTCCTCGAGTCATTTACAGCAGCATATAGAATCTGTTATAAGATTGAATGGCATTGAATGTGTGTTCCATATTGTAAATATGCGAACAGGGAACATTCATTTTTAAAAGAAATTGTGTGATCCAAACTGTGTTGTTTGGGCAGAGAACAATTATTAAAACTTGAACGTGTGTTTGAATTTTATAATTCATAAATAAAGAACGTTATCAAATATATATATATATATATATTTCCCTTGTTCTGGTATTTTAAAATGGGGATGTTACATCTTGGTATCAGAGCTGAAGGTTGCAGCTCTTGGACCTAATGAGTCCACGATATTAATAAGGTTTACATTTTCTTATTGAATAGAAAATGGTCAGGACAAGAGGGAATGCTGCGAATAACCCGTTACAGGGTGGAGAAGCAAAGAATTGCCCAAAAGCTGGATGAAATCCTTGCTGCCCTACTTGATACGAGGGATCGTTTGACTGTACTGGAACAACAGTCAATGGGCAATGAAGAGGAGGGGAATGAAGCTGAAATAAATGATCAGCTACCTCCTGTGGACAACATCAATGGAGGGAATCCGGGTGTTGATGATAATAATGTAATTGCTCCTAATCCCCCTGAAAATAAAAGGGCAAGATTAGCAGCTGAACTTACAAATGATATAAAGAGAATAAGTCCTCCAAAGTTTGATGGAACAACTCTTGGGGACGGAGCTGAGAACTGGCTCAGTGAAATGGAGAAATACTTTGCAATAAGAAACTTCTCCGAAGAGACTAAAGTGATATGGGGAGCATATCAGCTTTCTCATGAAGCATCATCATGGTGGGACAACCGTAAGGTTGAGCTGAATATTGTCGAATCAGACATAACTTGGGATCAATTTAAGGGTTATTTTAGGCAACGATGGCTGCCTCAACTCTATTTTGATAGGAAAATGACTAAATTTCAGAACTAGTCGCAAGGAAGGAAGGTCCAAAGTGATGAATCGGGAAGGGTTTACTAAACTCCTTAAGTATGTACCACGGTACCAAGCCGACGAGAAGTTCGAATACGGAAATTCATAATGGGATCGAATCCCATCATTGGTGGTGAATTGGATGTCCACAGCCCAACCACCATGGATGGAGTTATCGAAAAGGAAATCGACAGAACAGAAATTGAAGGCAATATCTGCTCTCACGGGGAAGAGATAAGGAAGAAGATTCCCAATCCTTCTTCATATCTTGCACCAAAAAGGGGGCCTTAGAAAAGGTTTGGTATGAAAAACAAAATTGTTGTGGATAAAAACAAGAAACCTGTGATGAATGACACTGTAAATTGTGTGCGAATAGCTTCACAAAAGTTAATGGCATTGGACAAGAAGTCCTATGGAAGCGAGAATGATAACATTAAGGGTAATAAATTTGAACCTAGAAAAAGGCCACTGGAGGACGCTTCAACTATGGAAAGGACCACTTTGCGAATCACCTGTCCTCTCAAGAAGGATGATCATGACAAAGCAAATAGGATACATGCTACAAGTGGCTAATGCATGACAGTGAAAAGCAAGTGACGCCCATAGAAGTTACTGTAAGTTATTCGGTAAGCCCGTAGTTGTACTTTTTGATACTGGAGCTACAGAATGTTTTATTTCTGCTAAACTTGCTATGAAATTAAAAAGAAAGGCTGCAAGAATGGATAAAACATGGACAAAGTGCATTATGGGAATAATGATGTCCATACAAATAAATGTGCCTTTTGGGGCAATTCTTGATCTCGCTGGTTTCTCCACCGAAGTTGACTTGTATGTCACTCCTCTAGGATCATATGATATCATTATTGGAGTTAACTGGTTGGCTGAACATAAGGCAAAGGTTGACTGTTATGAAAAACAATTTATTGTTTCGATGACCGCAAAAGTGATCATTCAAGGTGTAAAACGGGAAGTTGCAGTTAGGAAACTGACGGCTATGCAACTAAAGAGGGCTAAAAATAGAGGCTGCACTTTGTATGCAGTAAAAATGACAGAAAATGTAGAGGAAGATAATGATTTCATGGAAAGATATCCATTGTTGAGGGATTTCCGTGATGTGTTTCCGGAGGAATCGCAGTCTTCGCCTAAACGTGAGTTTGAATTCACAATAGAGATCAAACCAGGAACGGAACCCATATCTAAGGCACCTTATAGAATGACTACCATTGAGTTGGTAGAGCTGAAGGCTCAGTTACAAGAACTTCTGACTAAGGGGCTGATCAGACCGAGCGTCTCACCTTGGGGAGCGCCGGTAATTTTTGTAAAGAAAAGGATGGCACTCGAGGTCGTGCATTGATTATGAATTTGAACAAAGCAACTATTAAAAATCGATACCCACTTCCTAGGATTGATGATCTATTTGATCGATGCGAGGAGCATCGCTTATTCAAAAATAGATCTCGTGATCGTGGTACCATCAGTGAGAATAAAAGAGGAAGATATTCATAAAACAACTTTTAGAACGAGGTATGGGCATTATGAGTTCACGGTGTTGCCTTTTGGGCTGACTAATGCACCTGCCGCCTTCATGAACCTAATGAATAATATTTTTCAAGAATACTTAGACAAGTTTGTGCTTGTATTCTTAGATGACATTCTTATATACTCCAAAAATGTCGAAGAGCACCAAGAACACCTCAGGATAGTGCTGGAAATCTTAAGAAAGAGGAAGTTGTATGGAAAACTGTCCAAATGTTCCTTTTATGATGCAGAGGTGCATTATTTAGGACACGTTATAAGCAAAGATGGGATAGCTGTTGACCCTTCAAAGATCACAGCTATAACGGAATGGCCTGCGCCTAAGAACGTGCACGAAGTGAGGAGCTTCATGGGCTTGGCTGGATATTATCGAAAGTTCGTTAAGGACTTTTCAAAAATTGCTGCCCCAATCACTTCGTTGCAAAAGAAAGAAAAGAAATTTTTCTCGGACGAGACAAATGTGAATCGCTTTAAAAAGTTAAAGGAACAGCTTAACTACAAAGACCTATTTTGACTGCACTGATCCAAATGGAGATTTTATGGTTCAGAATCGGACGCCTCAGAGAAGGCCTGGAGGTATTCTCACATTGCGGAATAACCATGTCATCGCTTATGAAAGCAGAAAACTTAAGTTACATGAACAGTAACTATGCTCCACATGATCTTGAGCTGGCTGCCATTGTTCATGCACTTCAAATATGGAGGCATTACCTTTTAGGCAAGCCCTTTGAGTTAAAAACAGACCATCTGGGGCTGAAGTATATTTTCACTCAGCCAAATCTGAATGCAAGGCAGTGAAGATGGTTAGAATTTCTGTCTCAGTATGATTTTGATATAAGCTACATTAAGGGCAAGGAAAATAGAGTAGCAGATGCTCTGAGTCGAAGGAAGCATATCTCTGCTCTTATAACGTTAAGAACTCAGTTTAAGGATGAGGTAAAAGATGCCTTGGAATCAGATCCTTATTTCCAGCAAGTCAAATCAGCACTTGCTGTAGACCCGCAGGACATCAGGTATAAAGGATTCCATTTTGATAATGAAGGAGTTCTGAGGTTCGAAAATAGGGTATATATACCTGTGGCAAATGACTTAAGAGGGAAATTGCTAACTGAATTCCATAATTCACCTTTTTCTGGACACCCTGGCATTACAAAAATGCTCGCTGATCTTAAGCAGCAATACTTTTGGAAGGGAATGAAAAAGGATGTGGTAGAGTTTGTAACACACTGCTTGGAATGTCAGCGTGTTAAAGCGGAACATATGCACCCCGCTGGATTATTGTATCCCCACAGTATTCCACAGTATAAATGGCAAGTGATAACGATGGATTTCGTTCAAGGATTGCCTATGTCAAGAAATAAGCATGACATTATCTTGGTTGTAGTCGAAAAATTGACCAAAGTGGCACACTTCATTGCTGGTAATTTGAAGGACGATGCACCAGTGTTGGCAAGAAGATTTGTACATGAAATCTTCAAAGTTGCATGGAATACCGGAATTAATCATATCGAGATGTGGATCCGAGGATGACATCAAGGTTTTGGCAAATGATTAATGTGGCCTTGGGGACTAAATTAAACGTCAGTTCTACATATCATCCAGAAACAGATGGGACAGACCGAGAGAGTTAATCAAGTTTTAGAGGACATGCTAAGGATGTATTGCATGGCCCAAAGAAGATAAATGGGAGGAATACCTTCCTCTAGTAGAATTTGCTTACAATAACACCTATCATGCCTCTTTAAAAATGGCGCCCTCGAAGCATTGTATGGAAGCTCTTTTGGGAGCTCACCGCACTTGCTAAATAGCTCACATGGGAGCTCGCCAGCAAGCAGCCTGGACTCGAGCTCGCACGGAGATCATCGAGTAACTCGCCTGAAACTCACCCGGGAGCTCACCTGCCAACTCACCTTGAGCTCACTAAGGAGCTCACCTTGCGAACTCACCTTGAGCTCGCTCGGTAGCTCGCCTCGGCGATCGTCGAGCAGCTCGCCTAGCTGCTCGCCACGTAGCTCGCAACGCAGCTCGCCTGACAGCTCACCCTATAGCAGCTTGCCGCGGAGATTGCCTTAGTGCTCGCCAAACAGCTTGCCTGGGATCTCCCCGAGCAAGCTTACATGGGAGCTCGCATGAGTAGTTCTGGCCGAGAGCTCACCGAGCAGCCTCTACCGAGAGCTCGCCGAGTAGCTCGCCAAACAGCTCCCATGGGAGCTCACCGAGCAGCTCGCATGGGAGCTCGCTGGGCAGCTCGACTTGAGCTTTCCCAGAAACTCACCTGGGAGCTTGCCGACAGCTCGCCTTGCCGACTCACCGGGCAGCTCGACTTGAGCTCGCCCAGGAGCTCGTCAAGCAGCTCGCCTGAAAACTCGCACGGGAGCTCGCCTTGCCAACTCGCCTTGAGCTCGCCCTCGGAGTTCGTCGAGCAGCTCGCCAAGTAGCTCGCCCGGGAGCTCACCGAGTAGGCTAACCTGAGCTCGCGAGCAGCTCGCCGAGTAACATCTGGCCAGGGAGCTCGCCAAGTAGCTCGCTTGGGAGCTCGCCGAACAGCTCGCCAAGTAGCTTGCCTGGGAGCTCACCGATCAGCTCGACTCGAGCTCGCCCGGGAGCTCGTCGGGCAACTCGCCTGGGAGCTCTCCTGAAAGCTCGCCTTGCCAACTCGCCTTGAGCTCGTCGGGGGAAACTCACGGGAGCTCTCCTTACATGCTGCCTCGCCGCAACTCGCCTTGAGCTCCTAGAGCTCGCCAAGCGGCTTAACTTGAGCTCGCACGGGAGCTCATCGAGCAGCTCGCATGGAAACTCGCCTTGCCAACTCGCTTGAGCTCGTTTGGTAGCTCGCCGAGCGGAGCTCGCCGAGCAGCTCGCCACGCAGCTCACTCGGGAGCTCGCCGAGCAACTCGCCTGACAGCTCGCCTTGCCAACTCGTCTCGCAGCTCGCCTGTAAGACTGCTGACACGCTCGCCCTATAGCAGCTTGCCGCGGAGCTTGCCTTGGTGCTCGCCGTACAGCTTGCATGGGATCTCACCGAGCAGCTCCCACGGGAGCTCGCGGTTCAAATCCCGCGGGAGCTCGCCGAGTAGCTTGCCGAGCAGCTCCCATGGGAGCTCACCGAGCAGCTCGCCAAGGGGCTCGCCGAGCAGCTCGGCTTGAGCTTGCCCGTAAACTCACCTGGGAGCCTGCCGACATCTCGCCTTGCCAGCTCACCGAGAAGCTCGACTTGAGCTCGCCCAGGAGCTCGTCAAGCAGCTCCCCCGAAAACTCGCATGGGAGCTCGCCTGTCAGCTCACCGAACGACTCGCCTCGCCAACTCGTCTGACAGCTCGCCTCGAAGATTGCTGACAAGCTCGCCCTAGAGCTGCTTGCCGCTGTAACTTGCCGAATAACTTGCTCAGTAGCTTCATGGCAGCTCGCCTGAGCTCGCAGCAGCTCGTTTGGGAGCTCTTTCACGAGCTCGCAGAGCAGCTCAACTTGAGCATGCCCGTGAGCTCATCGGGAGCTCACCGAATAACCCGCCAAGTAGCTCACCTTCAAGCTCACCAAACAACCAGCCGAGGAGCTCACTGGGAGCTCAAATAACACCACCCAGAGCTTTTCGAGCACTCGATTGACAACATGCCGTGCCAACTCACCTTGAGCTCGCTAAGGATCTCACCTTGCCAGCTCACCTCGAGCTCGTCTGGTAGCTCACATGCAAGCCCACCTCAGAGATTACCGACAAGCTCACCTTGGAGTTCGCCGAGCCGCTTGACCTAGACCGGCTTGTCGGGAGCTCGGCCGAATGTAGCGGCTCGTTTGACAAGTCACCGAGTAGCTCACCGGGAGCTCGGGCAAAGCACTCCACTGGGAGCTCTTTTGGGAGCTCACCGTACTCGCCAAGTAGCTCACCTGGGAGCACCCCAAGCAGCTCGACTTGAGCTCGCCCGGGAGCTCATCGAGCAGCTCGCCTTGCCCACTCGCCTTGAGCTCGTTTGTAAGTTCGTCGAGCAGCTCGCAACGCAGCTCGCCCGGGAGCTCGCCGAGCAACTCGCATGGGAGCTCGCCTTGCCAACTCGCATGGCAGCTCGCCTGTAACCTCGCCTCGAAGATTGCTGACAATCTCACCCTAGAGCAGCTTGCCGGGGAGCTCACCGAGTAGCTCGCCTCGGAGCAGCTCGCATGGGAGCTCGGGGAGCAGCTCACCCGGGAGCTCGCCGAGCAGCTCGCCTAAGAGCTCACCGAGCAGCTCGTTTGGGAGCTCACCTGGGAGCTCGCGGAGCAGCTCGACTTGAGCTCGCTTGTCAGCTCGTCGAGGATCCCGTAAGGGAGCTCGCCGAACAACTCGCCAAGTAGCTCGCTTGGGAGCACGCCGAGCAGCTCGCTTGGGAGCTCGCGGCGAGCTCGCCAAGTAGCTGCAAGGAGCTCGGTAAACAAACTCACCTAGGAGCACATTGAGCAGCTCGACTTCAGCTCGGCCGGGAGCTCGCCTGACAACTTGCCTTGCCAACTCGCCTTGAGCTCGTCTGGTAGCTCGCCTCGGAGTTCGTCGAGCAGCTTGCCTGGAAGCTCGCGTAACAGCTCGCCCGGGAGCTCCCCGGCCAGCTCTCTCGGGAGCTCGCCTAGCGGCTTGCCTGGCAACTCACCTGGGAGCTCGCGTGACAGCTCGCCTTGGTTCTCGCCGAACAACTTGCCTGGGAGCTCGAGGAGCAGCTCGGCTGGGAGCTCACAAATCAGCTCTAGTGGGAGCTCGCGTGAGCAGCTCGGTTGGGAGCTTGCATGAGCAGCTCGACTTGAGCATACTTGTGAGCTCATCGGGGAGCTCGCCAAACAACTCGCCAAGTAGCTCGCTTGGGAGCTCGCCGAGCAGCTCACCTTCGAGCTCGCCAAGCAGCCTGCAAGGGATCTCACCTGGGAGCTCGTCGAGCAGCTCGAATTCAGCTCGCCCGGGAGCTCGCATGACAACTTGCCTTTCTTTAACACGCCTTGAGCTCGCTAAGGAGCTCACCTTGCCAACTCGTCTTGAGCTCGTCTGGTGGCTCGCCTCAGAGTTC
>CM031236.1:694321634-694351634 GCA_018340775.1 Taxus wallichiana var. yunnanensis | reverse complement strand
TGGAGTTCCGGACGCTTTTCCCTTAGCAATGCCTCGGGGGTCCCCTCCGCTGGCTTTCTCTCGGGTGGGCGTTCCGGTCTTCGCAAGTTGTTCTCCTGCGGTTCGGGTTATTACAAGGGCGAGTGCCAGTGTCATCTACAAAGGTGTGGCTACATGCGAGGGCTCGTTTTCGTCCAGTAGTGGGTGCACCGGTGACACTGTTTGTCTGGCAGTCCTACTCCTTTGTGGTCGAAGGGTCCCGAGTAATTTCCACATGCTAGGTGGTTCCTTCGCAAACACCGTGGCTGGTTTGCAGAACCGTTGAACATTTTCCGGCCTGCAAAGCAAGCTTGCAACCCCCGAAGTGTCACCAGGGGGCAATGTCGCATGATTATTTCATGCCTTTGGGACAGTGCACTGCGACGTTGCGGGTGGGCCGACCGCCCACCGGTTCCATTCTCATCTGTTCGGTCTCCGGCCTTTCGACACTCCGGGGTGGGGACACCCTTTCTCCGATTTTCCCCCACGCGGCATCGCCTCTGGTCACAGGGGGGCGTCGAGTGGATGTGCATGTCATAACACTCAACGCATCGGTGCGGATTGCACCAAGGATCTCGATAAATAGGCAGGCGGGTTCGCGCTATGCGCGTGTCCGACTCACGGCGCAAATTAAACACGACTCTCGGCAACGGATATCTCGGCTCTCGCCACGATGAAGAATGTAGCGAAATGCGATACTTAGTGTGAATTGCAGAATCCCGTGAATCATCGAGTCTTTGAATGTAAGTTGCACCCGAGGCCTCGCCGAGGGCACGTCTCGCTGGGCATCGCACTCTAAAATCGACTTCCCCTGCTCCTTGGTGGGAGGATCGAAGATGGCTGTCCGTGCCAGCCACCCGATGTCACGATGAGCGGTGGCCAATGTTGGTCGGCGTTGGATTGTGGCATGAGGTCATTTGTGCGGAACTTTACTCGTTGTTAGTACGCCGTGTGCATGTATACTTTTTAATGCTAAATCAAATGAAGCAAGAACTACCACCTAAAATAGTTCTACAATTTAGCTAAAACAAAGCATAAACACCATCATGATGCATTCATCAATACAAATATCTAAATATCTAAACCAACAAATAAATGAATGGACCTAAGTAAGCTCCATGGCTATCAAAATAGTTGTCCTTAATGCTCCAAGAACCTAGGAATGGGGGCTAATCAAAGTTGGGCTACAAGACCCTTTTGACACCTCCCATATGACTTAAGCACTTTAAGAAAGAGGCTTAACTCTTCAAGATGATGAACTCTCAAAAGGGCAAGGTGCAAGCTCTTAGTCTCTTTGCTATATGCTTTGCATTTACTCTCTTAGAAAGTTTAGGTGTAAGTAAAAAGGTAGGTGGAGGGCTCTTTATATAGCCCAAAGGATAAAGGATTCAACACATTCTCATGAATGTGGGATAAAGGTAAAACATGATTAGGAATGGATAAGGTTGCTTTATTAAAGGTAACCTTACTTTAGAAGGGTTTAATACATGTTTAGCAAGTCATGGGAGTTGGGGGTATTTTAATTAATCAAAGGTGATTAATTAATAGGTAGGTGTAAGCTTATAGAAGCCAATTAGAGGAATATTAGTGTGATTTAGGCTATTATAAGGGGATTAAATCAATTAAATATTGATTTATTGGTTAAATGGAAGGGAAAGCTAATTAATTAATAATAATTAATTAGTCTAGGTAGAAGGGGTGATTTATTAACGGAAGGTCGTTAATTAGGGTATTTGTTGGATAGGCAACTTAATTAATTAGCTTAGTGTAATTAATTAATGATGATATGAGGGAAAATGAGTGCCTTTGACGATATGTCGTTGATTTGCGAGAAAGGGGATAATTAGCACAATTTAAGTATTTAAATTGCTTGGGCGTAATTATAGGTGTCTACATTTGCCCCTCTTTGGGGTGGCATAAGTGATGCCACTTCAAAGATAGTAGACAAAAGAGATTTTGAAGAGATGGAAGAAAAATTAGTAGGAGGGAGAGATGCCCCCTCGAGTGTCGATGGGGTGATAGAAGAACTCGATCGACGATCGAAAAAGGTGAGAAGTAGGGAAGAAGAATGGGACGAGGCAGATGCCCCGAGGAGAGGGAGAATTAGGGGTGAAAGGGAAGTGGTGTAGAAGAAATATGGATGAGGGGAGAGAAGAGCTTAACCTCTAGCTACTTATTTGTTCGGGAACAAATTTGATGTCATCATATTGCCATAGAACTACATCATCGGTCCTTATGAAAAATATAAGCATACGACAAAGGTAGAATGACATGAAAAGCCATACTACGAACAATTGTCCATTGCTGAAAATACCAACTCCACGCAACATACAATAATGCAATGCAATACGAGAAGGAAACAAGCTCATATAACAGGGAAAACAAGTACGAACACACATATCTAACCCAACAACGGTCAAGACAGTTGTACAAATGTTTTGTTATCAGTGTTGAAGAGATCCACAAGTTCGTGATTGATGACAAGGGTTAAAAATGATGCCCCAAGCAAGGATACATGCAAGGGGAAATGAAAATGGACACGGGGTCCATGAAAAGCATTTGTGCGCAACGAAACAACACCAGGCAACCAAAAGTGCCCCAGAGTACAGACGAAGCAAGCAGCTAGCTTTTGTGAATGGTTATGAATCCAGTGATCCGCGAGTCATATTAATCGGGGAAGATGTGAGACAAACCAACAGGATATGGAGAAAATACCATGCGCAAGACACAAGTTTCAGCCGTAAGAAGCAAGTTACCATTTTGTAGGGTGTTTTACTTTTTAGGAATTTTTTGAAAAATTTTGCCTTGTTTTTAGATTTTTTATATATATATATATATATTTTTTGTTGTTTTCTAAACAATGTTCTATTGTTTTTCGAAACAATGTTCTGTTTTTTCTCGAAACAATGTTCTATTGTTTTTGTGTTTTCAATTTTCTATTGTTTTTGTGTTTTGTGAAACAATGTTCTATTGTTTTTGTGTTTTCTGAAACAATTTTCTATTGTTTTTATGTTTTCTCAAACAATTTCTATTGTTTTTGTTTTTCAAACAATGTTCTATTGTTTTTGTTTTTCTGAAACAATTTTCTATTGTTTTTGTGTTTCTCAAACAATTTTCTATTGTTTTTGTTTGTGAAACAATTTTCTATTGTTTTTGTGTTTTCTCAAAACAATTTTCTATTGTTTTTTGTTTTCAAAACAATTTTCTATTGTTTTTGTGTTTTGTGAAACAATTTTCTATTGTTTTTGTATTTTGTGAAACAATTTTCTATTGTTTTTGTGTTTTCTGAAACAATTTTCTATTGTTTTTGTGTTTTGTGAAACAATTTTCTATTGTTTTTGTGTTTTTAATAGTTTTCCAAAGCTATGTGCAGGTAACCAAGAAAGCATGGATGCCCCTGGGCAAATAGGTAGGTGGGGAATATACAAGGCAGAAGCCACGCGCTTATGAACAAGAAGGTGAATTCATTGAGTTGCCCCCAATGTAAGATGGGAAATAACGAAAGACCACGTCCCTTACAGACGAATAGAAGAAGGCAAAGCCGGATCAAGGCTGGACTAGATGGTGTGCACAAGGAAACTCGAAGGTAGAACCAGGTCCAGGACAAAGACAACTACCCTTCTAATACAGAATGCTTGTGAACAACGAATCCTCCCGAGGCGCCGGAAACCGGTTTTCACCCAAGGACTTGTCCAAAGTGCCACAATTGCGTGGTTTTCACTAGTGGATGACCTGTTTTCTCTTTTTTTTTTATTTTTATATATATATTTTTTTTTTGTTTTTATATTTTTTATGATTTTTATGACTTTCTTGTGCCATGTTTAGGCATAAAACCTCTTAAGATGCATGGAATTCATGGGCTCCTGAGCTCATCACCATTGGGGTGAGCCAACTTGTATGCCCCTGTGCCATACTTGGCAACTATGACATAGGGTCCTAACCAGTGTGGTTCGAACTTCCCTTTCTTTTCTCGCTCTGCTCTAGTGTTGAACTGGTTCTCCTTCATAACTAAATCACCCACCTCAAACGGCGCGAGGGATGATTCTCTTGTTGTAGTTGCATGGGAGATTCTCGTGTTGATATACTTTTAGGTGATTAAGAGCGCGAATGCGCCTCTCATCCAGAGCTCTAACTCACCCAATCTTGCCACTCTGTAATCTTCATCCTTATCCAAATAGTCCCAAGAGAAATTTGCAGGATGGGAGTTCAATCTCTAAAGGGATGATAGATTCTGTCCCGAACACGAGGAATATGGCGCGCACCCGTAGGAGTGCGAATTGATGTTCGGTAGGCCCGAGGGCGGGTGGATTTGTAAAAGTTTGACCGGTTTGCTAACCATCTTCTCCATTATCCTTACCAAAGTCTTGTTTGTTGCCTCAGCCTTGTCCATTACCCCGAGGGTAATATGGC
The DNA here is from genome assembly GCA_018340775.1 of Taxus wallichiana var. yunnanensis. Lineage (NCBI taxonomy): Eukaryota > Viridiplantae > Streptophyta > Pinopsida > Cupressales > Taxaceae > Taxus > Taxus wallichiana. Next base: position 694,347,206 of record CM031236.1, on the reverse strand, counting down.
GTGGACCATTTCAATCTGATTTGGAACCGCTGGCAAAGACCTTTCACATTTTTGTTCTTAAATGACTTCCCATTATCTCGTGACAATGGTCCGCAGGATACCATATCGGCAAATAATGTGATTCATGATGAATTTAGAAATCATGCTCCCGTGACATAGGTTAAAGGGACAGCCTCCACCCATTTTGTAAAGTATTCAGAAATGTGATGATATGTGTATGACCATCAGATGAGGTAGGAGTAAGCTTCCCTATTAGATCAAGTCCCCACTTGGAGAATGGCCACGGGGTAGTGATTGGTCGCAATGGTCATGATGGAGCATGGATGAAATTTCCATACTTTTGGCATAGCACACATTTTCTAACATAATTACAACAATCAGTTGCCATGGTGGGCCAATAGTAACCTACTCTTAACAGTTTCTTAGCCAAGACCATTCCGTTTGTATGTGCTCCGCATACTCCTTCGTGTACTTCTTTAATTGCCTGGATTGACTCCGACACATCCAGACAACGTAACAGATTCCCATCGTAGCCACGATGATAAAGTGTACCTCCTAACAGGGTGTAACGGGCTATTGGTGAATTAGGCTCTGCTTTTCAGAGCGGGAGATTTTGGGAGGGAATGTACTGTCCTTAAGATAGGTGAAAATGGGTTCATACCATGGTGAATGGGGACCAACAACCTCACAAGCCAAGCAAGATTCTGGCATGTCATACGCGGGCTGGCGTAGATTTTCTACGAAGAATGGCATATCATTGTTCCCTGGTGGAATACGAAGCATAGATCCCACCGTTGCCATAGCATCTGCCGATCTATTCTGCGCTCTTGGGATTTGCTCAAAGGTAATGCGCACAAAATACTCCTTCAGAGTTTCCACCAACTTCTTATAAGGTATGAGCTTGTCATCCTTAACTTTATACTCATCATTAACCTGTTTGATGATTAGCTGTGAATCACCTACAACCTTCACATGTTGAATATTCCACTTGATGGCTAGCTTCATCCCTGCAATGAGTGCTTCATATTCCGCAATGTTGTTTGTGCAAGGGAAGGCCAGGTGGAAAGCCTGTGGTATAGGATCACCTGAAGGAGTAATAAGGACCACTCCTGCACCTGAACCATGAAACGTAAAAGATCCATCAAAATGTATCTGCCATACGATAGATTCTTCAATGTAGAGCAAAGATGCATCTGGCAGATCCAGACTCAAAGGTTCTATGCTTTGCAAAGGTGCTTCCGCTAGCTGGTCAGCAAGTACTTGTCCTTTAATTGATTTTTGATGGACAAATTCTATATCAAACTCACTGAGTAGAATGATCCAATTAGCCATTCTACCTGTGAGGGCAGGTTTGGACAACAAATACTTGAGTGGGTCGACCTTGGATATGAGCTTGGTCTTAGTATTTAGCAGGTAATGGCGAAGTTTCTGAAAGGTAAAAACAACAGCCAAGCAAGCCTTCTCAATCTGAGGATAATTACATTCATAGGCGATGAGGGTGTGACTCAGATAGTACACTGCTTTCTCTTTATGGCTAAGGTCATATTGGGAGTAGAGCAAAGGCACCAATAGCATATTATGTAGCGGAAATATAGAGCAAAAGTGGTTCTCCTGAGTGGGAGGCATGAGGACAGTGGATTAGCCTGTATTGTTTAAGCAAAGCAAAGGCTTGTTGTTGCTCAGGTCCCCAAATGAAAGTGATGTCCTTCTTAAGAAAATGAGTGAATGAGTGACATTTATCTGCAAGCTGGGAGATAAAGCGGCGAATGGCTTGAATTTTCCCTTGCAAGCTACGCAGTTGCTTGATATTCTCAGGTGGAGGCATTTCTGTGATGGCAGATACTTTAGCAGGGTCTACCTCAATACCTCGTCTTGACACGATGAAGCCTAATAGTTTCCCAGATAGCACACCAAAGACACACTTCTTTGGATTTAGCCTGACTTTGTATTCACGTAGGCGTTCAAAGATACGCCGCAAAATGATAGGATGTTCCTCTCTTGTTTTGGACTTTCCCAGGATGTCGTCTACATAGTCTTCCATGATGTCATGAATCATATCGTGAAATATTACTGTCATGGCCCGCTGATAAGTTGCTCCCGCATTCTTAAGGCCGAATGGCATCACCTGATAACAGAAGGTGCCCCAAGGAGTTGTGAAAGCTGTTTTGTGTTGGTCTTCCTCAGCGATCTTAATTTGATTATAACCCGAAAAGCCATCCATAAGTGATAGCATTTCATACCCTGCGGTTGAGTCAACAATCATGTCAATGTTGGGCAACGGAAAGTCATCTTTAGGGCAAGCTTTATTGATGTCCCTAAAATCTGTGCAAATTCGGATACCAATAGGTTTCTTCTGGACAGGAACAATGTTCGATATCCATTCAGAATAATCAATTGGCCTGATGAATCCTGCTGCAAGCAACCTTTCCAACTCTTCTTTAACTAACAAGGCCACTCTTGGGTGCATCTTTCGAAGCTTCTGTTTGATAGGCTTAGCGTCTGCGTGCACAACCAAGTTATGCATGACCAAAGTTGGATCTAAGCCGGGCATGTCTTTGTAAGACCATGCGAACACATCAATAAACTCTCGCAGTAGCATAGTGAACGTCTTTTGTTCTCTGGCTGAGAGTGATGCTCCCAATTTTACTATCTTGGGATCTTCTTCAGTACCAATATTAACATCAATGGTTTCTTCAACTAACAATTTTGATAAATCCTCCATACGCGTGGGATCGGGAGGTAGGTTGAGATCTTCATCCAAGGATGTCTCTACGAGATTTTCATCCTTGGCGTGGTCACTTTGTTTGTCCTTTGATTTTCTTATTTGTTTGTCAGCCAATGCCTCAAAGAGGTTTTCACTGTGTGACTTGGACTTTGATTTTTGCCGAGGCTTTTCTTTAGAACTCTTGCCCTCGCTTTTCTTTAAATTTTGCTGACCACGAAGTTCAGCCTCCTCGCCGAAGTAGGCGCAGGTGTCTAAGTCGATAAAGAAACCCTTCTTGTGATCTCCAATGGGAATTGTATCCCTTATGCCCATGAACTCTGCAATAGCCTCGTCATTCTCGAATAAATCTAGTGGCACGTGACGTTGTTGGTCCCATTCAACAAGGGAGGGGTATACAAGGTCAAGGGTTGGTTCATTGGGGGTGATGGTTAGGACAGCATTATTCATGAAAAGGTTCGTGGAGGCCAGATCCTCATATTGGCTACAACAGGAATCTGTATCGCTGTCTAGATAATCGGAGCTATCCTCATGCTCAGAACAAGTCGCATCTTGATCGTTGGGGTGTGCTCCATAAGGGTGAATCCCAATGCCATATCTTTCTATTTTGAAATGTGGAAGAGGGACTGGTTCTCTTTGTCCTTGTTCATTCCTCCCACATCCTAGGCTCAGAGCCCATGGAGTACATCATTCTCGCTAGATTTTTCATATTCGGGGTTTGATAACAAGATGGCCGAGTGTCCTCGGGGACCCAAGTAAGAGGTGGATCAAGTAATTTTTCCTCGCCTAACAAGCCTCCCGTAGGAACGACCCAATAGTATGTTCCTCTCTAGGTCTCCTGAAGCAGTAGTTGGGTCGACCTCTAGTCTTGGGCGACAAGGAGAGGTCAGAAACCAAGAGCGCTTGTTGTACATTATACTCCCCACAGCCATATTCTAGAATTTTCATCTCCCATGAATTAAATGGAGATGTTGAAGTAGATGCCCCATGAGTGCAAGAACTAAGAGAATTTGAATCTACTCGAGATTCCATGGCCTCAGAATGAAGAGGGACAACTATATCTGTGGAGGGACATGCATATGTACCCTTTCGTGCAAAGCTATTAAGAGCTCTACAATGAGCAAAGGGCTCTGAGTCTCCTGGTATTGTTACTGTATGTCCCTCATGCTTCAGCTTGATGCATTGATGAAATGTTGATGGCACTGCTTGCATGGCATGGATCCATGGTCGGCCTAGAAGCATATTATATGGAAGTTCCAAGTCTAAGACGTGAAACTTTGTCTGATGGCAAGTGGGGCCCACCTCCATTGGCAGCGTAATGGTGCCTGCTGACTCTCTTTCCGCGTTGTCGTATGCGGTGATAGTGATGATATGGGACTCAAGATCTACCTCTGTATGTCCCAATTGTTTGACCAACTTAAGCGTGCAGATATTCAATCCTGATCCATTGTCCACAAGCACCCGTTTGATTTTCCTGCGGGTGACAACTACCTCAATGTATAAGGGAAGATTATGTGTAGGATTCTCAGTAGGGACCTCCCTATGGTTGAAAGTGAGATGCTCACTGGGTGCAATATTTGCCACCGCGGCTTGAAGGTATGCAGGATCAACTTCTAAAGGCACTCCCGACCCCTGAAGAGTTTGATACAAAATTTCCTTATGCACATTGGATATCTTGAGAAGATCTAAGATCGAGATCTTAGCAGGTGTCTTCTCAAGTTGTTCTAAAAGGTTATATTTACCAGTTTGCGGGGTCAACAGAGAGGGTTCTGGAATCACGAGGCGGGCACGCCTTGTTACCGCAGCGCAGTCCTTTCCCTTGATCCGGATGGTATTGACACGGTCAGTAGGGGAGCGAATACATCCGATAAGTGAATCGTAATGATTGTTATCTCTCTTGGTATACAAGTAATTCGTGGCTTTATAGGTTTGGGATGACTCTCCCCGATCCGGTTTTTCCTTTTCCGACTTATCATGCTTGGGGAATGGTTCCTTATAAATCCCCATTTTCTCGTTAGGTGTTTGCATGTGGCTAGGGTTATCCACCTCTATCTCCCCATTGTCAATGAGGTCTTGAATATAGTGGCGAAGTCGCAAACATTTGTCTATTTTATGACCTTTAACGCGATGCATTTGCAAAGATTCATGCTCCTTATACCATGAAGGTTTAGGAGCGTTGTCATCAAACGGTTGTGTTGTAGGATAGGTCATCATGTGGGCCGCATCCAACTGTTTTAGTATGACAGACAACGGCTCATTGAGGGAGGTGAATGTTCTTCGCTTTGGTGGTGGTTGAATTGGGCCCTTGGTCAGTTTAAAAGGTTGACTGGTTTGGACCGTTTGAACACGTTTGGAATCAGTGATTCCGTCTCCCACCACGTTTTTGTTTTTGTTAAAGATCTTTGGCTTTTCAGCGGGTTTGACACTTTGGTTGTCTTTAGATTGGGTTTTGAGGGTGCCTTTGGCAATGAGAGCCTTTTCTATTTGAATCCCTTTCTCGATAACCTCCTCAAAGGTGCGGACACAATGCATTTGGAGGTGGAAAGCTATATCTGGGTTGAGATTAGGGACGAAAATACTGACTAGCTGCTTCTCAGGGAAAGCGCAAGGGAAGCGACTAGCTATCCCTCTCCATCGTTGGAGGAAGCTGGCGAAGGTCTCATTTGGGCGTTGTTTTGTGCCGCACAAGTCTGCCATGGTGACGTCACTCTCTATGTTATATGAGAAATGACGCACGAATCTTTCCGCCAATTCTGGCCAGGTGAAAATTGATCCTCGTGGCAAGCGCGTAAACCATTCTAATGCTTGACCTCCGAGACTCTTAGGAAAAAGTCTGATGAGGTAATTATCACTATAAGACACCTCTTGACATGCCATGTAGAAATCTTTAACATGATCCCTTGGGTCTCCCTTTCCTTTGTATTTGTCGAACTTTGGCATATCAAATTTCTTTGGAAAGGGTTGAAGGGTCATTGTCTTGTCAAAAGGATAGGGGCATAGTTCTTCGTATTGGTATTTCCTAATACTCCCTATATTGCTTTCTTGTATGCTCGCAAGCGTTGCTTTCATAGATTGTACTTCTTGTGCGAGCAATTGTTCTTTAGTGGGAGAAGGGGATGTGTACATGATGATACCCTGTGTCTTCTTCTCCTTGGTTTTCTCGATGGAGTTCGTGGATCCTAAACTTAGGCTTTGACTTTTGAACGTTCTTGTTTGTGTCTTTCTGTACTTGGAAAGTAAGCAAAGCTAGTTGTCGGCTTAAGTTACTGAGTTGTTGTTGGATTGTGACTTGGTTTGTGTCTTCTTCTTCTAAAGGTTCCTCCTCTTCGTATTGTGGAGGTTCTTCCCCTGTCTCATGTTCTATCTTGTTTCTTCGTGGCACTTTGATGAGGGGTATTCTATGCCCTACCACTTTATCATTTTCTACATAAGAAGTGGAAGCATGTCCGCCTGTTAAAATATCTTCCATATTGATAAGGGGGTGTTCCTCCTTAGTAGTGTCATTTGTTTGTAGTATTGGTTCCTTCTCAATGGGCAATTTGGCCCCTAATTCCATGACCCGTGCCAAAACTCTATCTTTGTTTCTAAGGAGAAACTCATCTAGTAGAGTGGGGTCAAAATCAAAGTCTGCGTGTGGTGATTCTAATTCATTTCCACTATGATCGACCATCTCTTCTATTTCCTTTTCTGCAGAAAATAGTGGTCCTAGATCGTGTCCGATAAATGGGTTTGACCCTTGTCTGTTAGAGGTTTCCCAAGCTTGCGCCTGTTGTTCCTCATATGTTTGTTTCTTTAACCCTAGACGCGTCTTAGGAGCCATGTTTTCGTGATAAGTTTCACTAAGGTAAGTTGTAGATTTGTTCAAAATTCAATGACTACCCCTAAGTGAAACACAAGATGTACGTGTTAAGAGTAAATTAACAGTGTGAGAATACCAATGTGATAGAATGATAAAGTCACCAATGAAACAATCATTTGGTATCAAAACTTAATCAAATGAAGTACCTCCTAGATTACGTTTTAAAGTAATTTACGACGCCAGATGATTAACAAGATGTCTCCACTTATGCCAAGTTCAAAGGAATGAACAAAACGTAAGTAAATACATGAAGTTAAATGCGATCTCCCAATCAAGATATACGATGAGCAAGCTCAAGTCTGATTAAGACCTATATCTCAAAAAGTGTCAATTACGATTTGTGAATGACACAACAATATCACCAAGATATGTTAACCCACTTTGCAAGAAAGTGGAGTATTGATATCGAGGTGTTATTGATATAACACGCACAAATGGTAGTTCCTAACACCTTTTGAAATCGAGGTAATAATAAAACTGAACAAAAAAAGCTCAAAGTATAGCTAGGAATAGTTAAGAATGTGTGCAACGTAACCATACAATATAGGTATTTATGTCGAGTTTACAAGAAACAAGACGTAAATATCGAAATTGTAATGATACGAGACAAACAAACTAACTCCTCTATGGAAGTCCGCAGTGATGAACCACGCCTAACTACAATGACGATCTTGACGTGGGTATCAAGATCACAATGGCTACCAAATGACGTGAAAATGCCTCCACTCACTTTAGACGTTTAACTAACCCAGCCGCAAACATGGATGGGCGTAAACGGACATAAAAGTGAGAGAAACAGTCGAATGGCAACACAAAGGTAATCACACCTCTTTTGATCAACAAAGTGTCAAAAGAATATGAAGGAAATAAATCAAGAAAAAATGACAAAAAATGCTAGTCTTACTTCGGCAGAGTTTCGCCTCGCCCTAAGGCAAGTAAAAACTAGGCGAAAGTAATACGTCACACGTTTCTCAAAAAGAAGGTTCACAACTCAACACTGTTTTAAAGTGGTCAAAGTGGGCTCCTGGCCAAAGTATATTCTCCTAGGTGGTTCTCTCACCCTAGGTGTTACAAAGTTGCCACGAGCGAGCGCGATTTACCCAAAAAGTCACACTGACTAGTTTGGGAGTATCTCGGCTTTACTTTACCCCCTTCAAGAATAGTAGGCAACTAGTGCATCTACGTGTACTATCACTGGGGTCGCCACAATGGACAACCTGTAACTCTATCTCACAAAGGAATCACTAGTCAAGTAGGTAGTGCGGAGCACTTCCCGTTTCGTCCACAAGGTTCCCTCTTGCGTGGACTACTTTGGGGTTCCTGGAACCACCCCCATTGTTGTAGCTTAAGGCGTTATGCCAAAGGGGTTATGTTCCAGTTGAGCGGAGAGGGACGTACCCTTTTCCGAAACCTGCAATACAATGTTTTGAATATGTTGTTCTTTTTATCTTGTTTAATTAGGTGTGGTTTGCTTGAACACCTTTTGGCAACCTGTATAACAACTGTATTAGTAGTTTTTGATTTTGTTTTGATTCCTCCTTTCTTTGACAAGCGTTTTTAGGTCCTGCACTCAAGCGTTAGTAGTTCTCCAAGAAAATCACATTATTTAAAAGAGGATTAAAAGTTGCTTTTGATTCTCAAGATCATCCAAGGATGCAAGAGAAGAGCATACACAACAAATAATCCAACTAAAAAGTAAATAAAATCTTTTCAATCAATGAACCATACAAAATTTTTGATAAATGTTCATTCCCTTAAACCAAAAGTGAAAGATGAAGTTTCCAATTTACCAAATGTTATAAAATGAAGACTAAAGTTGCTTTTGATTCTCAAGATCACCCTAAGGTGCAAGAGAAGAGCATACACAAACTTTATCCCAACTATATAGAAATGGAAAACTTCAAATCAAAGGACCGTTGAAAAATGCTTTGTAAAAGGTTCATTCCCTTAAGCAAAATGAATAATTAAATTTCCAAGTTTAATCCCAATGTTAAAAAGATATAGATCAAAGTTGTTTTTGATTCTCAAGATCACCAAAAGGTGCAAGAGAAGAGCATACACACGCTTTGATCTAAATCGAGTAAGCATGGAAATACAACATTCATCAAAACATTAGACATGTTAGAAAATGACCAGTTTTAAAATAACAGAAAAACCTGTAACTTCTGTAAGTGTAAATCCCAAATTTATGTTTTCATTGCATAGTTAACTTCAATACCTTTCCAACGCAAAAAAAATGGAGTCATTTCGAGGTCGGGAGCAAAAGTTATGGCCTTCGGAAGATGGGTTACGCATATGCTCTTATGCTCATGGGTATGCACTTGACATGCACTTAAAAAATGTAAAAAAAAACGTCCCTTAATATGCAAAATGGGCAAATTTTTCCAACCAAGATTCAATTTTGACAACAACCCATCACATTAATATATGAATAGAAGACTCAACGCTATCAAACATTAACATACATGCTCAAGAATTTAAGATTTTCAAGAAATTGACAAAACTAGCATGTAGAATGATGAAAAAGTAAGCTCTAAAAATGAAAACATGATGAAATCTTGAAATTTTCTCACCAACATTAAATTTTGACAGCAACCCACCACATTAATATGTAAATAGAAGACTCAGCACTATCAAACACTAACCTACATGCTCAAGAATTGAAAATTTTCAAGAAATTGACAAAACTAGCATGTAAAATGTTGAAAAAGTAAGCTTAAAAATGAAAACATGATGAAATCTTGAAATTTTCTCACCAAGATTAAATTTTGACAGCAACCCACCACATTAATATGTAAATAGAAGACTCAGCACTATCAAACACTAACCTACATGCTCAAGAATTTAAAATCTTCAAGAAATTGACAAAACTAGCATGTAGAATGTTGAAAAAGTAAGCTCTAAAAATGAAAACATGGAGAAATCTTGAAATTTTCCCCTCAATTCCAATTTTGACAGCACTTCACCTCCTTCATACCTACAAGGAAGACCCAACACATGCAAACTCAACAAAACATGTTAAAAAAACAAGTTAGATCAACATGTGTAAAAGAGGGTTAGTAACCAAAAATAAAACTTAACTACAAAAACTTGAAATTAAGTGCAAAGGACAATGGAGTAAGTCCCACCGGGCGTGCCAAATGTGTGCATGTATAATTTGCTTAATGCTAAATCAAATGAAGCAAGAACTACCACCTAAAATAGTTCTACAATTTAGCTAAAACAAAGCATAAACACCATCATGATAAGAATTAAACAAGGGTTAGATGCTAGCATTCATCAATACAAACTTTGAAACTAACAATGCTAAATATCTAAACTCCTCTATTCTCTAACAACAAATAAATGAATGGACCTAAGTAAGCTCCATGGCTATCAAAATAGTTGTCCTTAATGCTCCAAGAACCTAGGAATGGGGGCTAATCAAAGTTGGGCTACAAGACCCTTTTGACACCTCCCATATGACCCAAGCACTTTAAGAAAGAGGCTTAACTCTTCAAGATGATGAACTCTCAAAAGGGCAAGGTGCAAGCTCTTAGTCTCTTTGCTATATGCTTTGCATTTACTCTCTTAGAAAGTTTAGGTGTAAGTAAAAAGGTAGGTGGAGGGCTCTTTATATAGCCCAAAGGATAAGGATTCAACACATTCTCATGAATGTGGGATAAAGGTAAAACATGATTAGGAATGGATAAGGTTGCTTTATTAAAGGTAACCTTACTTTTTAAGGGTTTAATACATGTTTAGCAAAGTCAGTTGGGGGAATTAATGGGGTATTTTTAATTAATCAAAGGTGATTAATTAAGGGGATTAAATCAAGGTGTAGATTTATTGGTTAAATGGAAGGAAAGCTAATTAATTAATTAATTAGGAAGGGGTGATTATTGTGATTTAGGTATTTATTAGATAAGGGATTAAATTCAATTAAATATTGATTTATTGGTTAAATGAGTGAAGGGAAAGCGTTAATTAATTAAGGGGATAATTTAATTAGTCTATTGGCGTAATTAAGGGGTGATTTATTAATTTTAAGGTCGTTAATTAGGTATTAGGTTTCAATTATGCATTACATTAAGTTTGGTGAGATATTTATAAAATGGCCATGTCATTTCCAAATTTCCATCATCTAACATGGTACCTTATAACTCAATTTGATCCATTGGTAGCTCCAAAATGCAAAAGTGTGCCACATATACGTGGCTTAGTGTCTCAACCCAATGGATTAGGAATCTTTATCAATACAACTTGCCACATCGACATGGAATAAATAGCCACTCCAACCGAGATGGTCACATTATGTGTTAGACATTATATTTGACATCAAAACATTGTAAGTGTGGCCATAATAACAAATATAAGAGGTATTTCCTAATATAAACCCTTATACATCCCTCTTCATTGTGAATGTGGGATAAATCCCATAATAGAAATACCGATCGGTGTAAAAACAGGCATGAGGCGATCAAACCCGAAAAATTAAGGTATCAAAATGAACAACTTGCTAGCATTCAATAAGGGATAGCAAAGGTTTAAAATGATCTCATAGGTATTTATGGAGGACTATTGTGAAACTTGTGTACAAGATAGAATAGGAAAATTTTAGAAAACCTTAAAAATGAAGCATTTAGGGTCTAAATAATAATTTGGTGTAAAAATAAAAAGTGTTCATAATTCATAGACAAACACACCATTGTCATTATTTGTTCACATAGATTTTTAAATTTCCAAATGTAGTTATCTTTCTAGAAAAATTCCAAGAAGATCACACTATGAAGAATTTTCAAGGCCCAAGGAAGATTTGAGAACATGATTCTAGAAAAATTGTAGAGTTCTACAAGTATGAGTTATCCCATTTGTAGGTAGCAGTTGATCTATTTGTCATTATTGGAGGTAAAATTGTACTTCATTGGAGAATAAACAGATCGATTCACAATTAAGTGAATCCAAATACGTAGCCCATTCGGTGAAATCCATTGTCAAGTTTTTATGGATTATATTTTAAGTTTTTGAAGATTCCGATTACATAAAAATCAGAAAAGGAACTGATTAAATTGATTAAACAAGCAATTAACTTAAAAGTTTGGATTAAGTGAAAATTTTACAATCTAATCTCCACATCATACAAAATGAATGCATAGTCAATTTTAGATTAGATAATCAAATTAAATTCATTATCAAATTCATCTTATGATCATAATTTTTACGTTTTTGTAATATCTCCATTTAAATCACAAAAGTTGGATTAAAATGATGAATTGATCATTAAGAAGAATTTTGAAAAGTTAGGGTTTCAAAACACCAAAAGAGGGACTCCCTTAACACTCTTGATAAATTTTAAATTAGTCAAGTTAAGTATATACATTATTTTAAAATGGTACCAAGGGGGTGATAAATTTTTGAGATCACCACCCTCCATAGGCTCGATATGGACTCCATGGTCCTCTGTGTGAACCTATATAATTCCCTATATAAATGTACCAATGTGCATCATGCACATGCATATCTAGTACCATCCTCCTCTATATGCTAGAAAATATCATACATCTTATATAAGATGCCTACACCACCACCCTCCACCGCCATTAATGAAGTAATCACCATTGTAATAAACTTCACGCAATCGCAGAACACCTAACCTCAATATGACATCTAGGTTGATATGGGTCTTTTTGTGTACATGTGTCTCTATTAAATACCTCTTATCTGATCTCATCTATCACTATGCATCCTCTACTGCCATCACCTGGTCTCTCTCACCCACAAATGGAAGTCATAATATGGGATATACATTCTCTAAAGTCGCATGAGTCATCTCCATGGTAGGAAACTAGAATGTGCACATTTTTGCACACCACTACTCGTACATTACATTAATAATTTTCATATTATGGGGTAAATCCCTCATTCTTTCTATGAACCACAAGATGACATGGTCCAAAGATATCCCACTCATTGTCTAATAAACCCAATCCCAACAATGTACTCAAGTGTCGATCTTCATGAAACTATCTCGAATGAATATCCCTCTCGTATAACAAATAAAGATAAACATGACATTAAAATCTCATAAACATGCGAACACGACCATTTGAAATACCAAAATGTAGCAAATATTACATTTCACAATATTTGGGATAAAAATAGGCCTTTTAGGTCACCGGCGCCTAGGAGTAGGTTCCAGGGCACCTAGGATCAGTCACTAGCACCTAGATCTCGGTGTTGGTGTCCCGAGGATTTTAGATCCTTGGCTACTTTTTCCCAGTCGAAATGCCTATAAATTTTAAAATACAAATTTTTAGAAACAATACAAAATTGATATCATTTTTACACATTTTTTGAAAATAATCATACTTACCAACTCTTTGGTTGTGCATGATGCCACGACTACCGCCACCATTGTGAATAGACTCAATCATGTTTCTCTCATTTGTGACATCTTCAAACACTCAGATCTCAAAATCACACTCAAGAAGGTTTCAAATGAAGTCCCTATTCACTTTTCACCATTACTATATACAACATTTTTCTCCATACCTAATTTTCTATAGTCGTTATTAAGGATCTTTGTATAACTAAGGCACTCTAAGAATTTTCACTCATATATTAAGCTCCACTACTCTATTTTCCTCCCCATCTATGCAATTCATTTTATATTTTCTCTTATTATCATCACATACACATTCTATATCATTATGTTATAACCTCCTACATCTTTAATTCCATATATCAATCTTACAACATTTACTCACTCTTACTTCATTCCACCTCTACTTTGACTCAACATTCATTCTTACTATCACTCCCCTTTTCTCGAAAGTGGGGCATATAATTGGGATCACTCTATGATCCCCCTTACACTAATACATGATCATTTCAAATATCTGATTCTTCATTATCAAAAATTAGATCACGATTATGCGAAATTTCACACCACTTTCTAAGTGATTCCCCTAATGACCTAATCTAGGAAACAAGAAAAAAATCTCAATGAGTAATAAATCAAACATATTCTATCTCATCGAGTTTTCCACTTCTATAATCAAATCAACTAATTGAAAGAACACATTGTATTTCACTATTCCTCCCAGATGACCTAACTTTAGAGCTACATCACTTTTTGTCTTTCCCAGATGACCTTACATGTGAAGTTACTATACATTATCTATCACTTCTAGATGACCTAACATGATATACATACACATCATAGTGACACACTTGGAGTGGGGGTAATGAGACATCATTTCATTATCTATATTTCTCCTATATAGGTTATTCTCATTAGATCAAAATGAAAAAAATTAGTCTTTTTCCTTCTACGGTGGCTAAACCTTTGAGTTGTAGTCATAGTTGGAGAGTAAAACTAGACCTCTCTCCCTAACACTATTCTTCTTGTGGCGGGACACCCAAATCCTCAAATTTTCACACACAAAAATTGGGTCGGGATCCGGTTAATCCCTACCCCACAAAATCTCCATCAGCGATAAAATATAAATCTCCAATCACTCAAAATCAAGTCGTCATATTCTCCAATTTCTCGCCGCAACAATTCGTCATCTCCTTTTATGCCACATGGATCAACACACCGATCCATGGTTCTCCATGCTATATGCTCTTTTCTAAGCATACCTATGTGATCTGGGATTCTCCAAATTTCTCACAAGTATGTTCCTTACCTCCTTTACACTACTTTAATTTCAATTAAATAGCATAAATGGGGCACATGTAGACAAAAAATCACACAATTAATACTATTTACTATATCATAAAGTATGTTCTTTTATATATGGATCTTGCATAAGGAAATTATTCACTTTGGTGACACACTAACCGACATGTCTTATTTCTTTTATTATATCTTTTATTTATCTCTCATATCTCTCACTTATACACCCATTTCTATCATTATTTGCACACTTTTTGTTAGTTGTCTCGGACACAAAGTGCCCATGACTAGAAACTAGTGACCATGAACTCCTATCCATCCGGGTGCTTGTTTCCTCTTTAATATTCTTGATATTTTTGACATTTTTGGTTTATATTTTCAGTTTTCCCATTCCTATATTGAGGTACTAGTCGGCATGTCATTTCATTAATGTCAAAATTCAAGCAATATATCCCTATATAAATACAACATACATACCATTATAAGGTTGAGAAATTTATATCAAGGGCTATCTATCTACATATCAAAGGGACTGCATCTTGGGCTTATTACTCTACATACACACTATATAGGAAGGGGAAGTTCATTTTCCATCCACACATTTACATTCTATCTACTTATCACCCACTATCTTGGCATCATCGGTGTAAAGGAAACCTAGGAGAACTATTACACACAAAAGCACATAGAAATAAATTAGGTCTCACATGCGGTGCAATGATCGATCATAAGTTCACTTTTTTAACATTCGAGGACAGTCGGACCCCTCATTTTTCATCATTCTTCTTTAGGATTTGATGTAGTTTTAGGGTTTTTCAGAGATTATCTATGTTGTATATTAATAGGTACCTCAACAATCCAAGTGTGACACACATGTGATTAATTTTGAAAAATTATGAAACCCTAGTGATGAGTGAAGAAACTATATTCCAAACTTTTCTATAGACTCTAGTACCACACAGAGGTCTAGGGTGCCCACAGTTCCCTCACCCATATTCAGTGCTTGTGTCCCGGAAATCCCGACATCGATACATTTTTTCGAGTGTGGTTACGAAACTTTGAGCTACGGTTTCATCGATTATCCCAATTCGGACATACTTCAAGATAAGTTAAATTAATGTTAGTGCCTTATTCTTATCATTTTATTTCATATCCACATCTCAAGAAATTTATTAGTATTTGTATCTTATTGTACATCATTATAAAATTTTCTAAATTCATATTTTAGTAAAATATTTCATTTTTATTAAATCATCCAAGTACTTTAAGATGATGGGAAGGAATTTTTTTATTATATCTATAAGAGGGATATGGGAAAATTTCTTGTTGAGGATAGTGAATAAGTTGTAATTTCCTATAACATAGGAATACAACAATTATCTCCTTATAATATCTTTATAAAGGGAAACGTAGATTATTGATGATCCCTAGTATGGATGATGATGTTTTCATATCCATTAGTTTCCAAATCCATAATTCTAATCATATAAGTTTTCCTTAGGTGCCTAAAATTTGGTCTACGTTAAGGTTCATAACATTGAAAGTGGAGGATTTTCTTTTGTTATTCTTGGTGGGATGACAAGGTTAGGAATTTTATTTTTTTGGTATGTTCTAAGTGACATATTATTGAAGGTGATAGAATGAGTTTTGGTATATGTGGAGGTTTGTATTTTATATTTCAATGGAACCATTTTCAACTAGTTGGTTTGTGGTAATGCCAACATTTTCAAGAAATGTTTTATTAAATAGTTTTCTTTGATCTTTGGGGATTTTTGTCATAAAATTGTTATAATCCCTAGAGAACCTAGTATCATGATTCATTACCTTATATAATAGGACATAAATATTGGGATTGTATTACTATATCCTATGCTCATTCTTTTTGTCATTGTAGACACAAAATCACACTTGGGTACATTTCTAGGTCATTAAAGTATGCTAGCATTTACATGATTCCTAAGAAAGAAAACTAGTGGATGATAACTATCTTTGACCTCTTTTATTTATCTCCTCTTTTCTCTTTTTTCTTACACATCCTAGAGCCTAGTTATAAATTTACTTATTTATCTTTCATGGCTTTAAAAACTAACATTCAGCTAGGACAACAATTCCCTGTGCACTCTGCATGTCCTCTTGGGTGCCCCCGACTCTTTGTTACCTTAATCACTCTTTTTGGTCTCTTTTATATTTTTGGAATCTTTTTCACTTATGGGTCAACCTACCAGTTATAAATTATGAAATGAAAACAAGGGAATCACATAAATACATCGTTATTTTTTCAAAATAGGGGACCAAACACTAAACACTACTATCACCACCTAATCTTACATTCCAAAGGAACTAAATCACTTCAAATGAATTCATCTAGAACCCATTCAAAGTAAAATGGCTGCATAATTATTCATACACGTCATAAGAAGGTGAGTCCTATTTATTCCATCCACCCAAACTATACATTTCTACATTCGGATCTAGCTTGCTATTAAGTGCAACTTGCACAAAGGAATCCTAGGGCACCATTTCTACACACACACAAAAGAACTACATGAATTCTGATATGTAGTGTAGTGCTTGGTTGTAATTTATCTCTTAGGGTAACTTTTGAGGTCATTTTGACTCCCATTATGCACTTTCCTTTTTAGGTTTAATGTGGTTTATGGGTATGTGTAGTTGATCTTATTTCTTGAATGTTATAGGTATCTTCAATGATCAAAGAGTGCCTATCGATGATAAATAATGACCAAATGTAAATTTGTTGTGACAAAGTAGAAACTAGATCCTAAGCATTTTCATAGTCACATGCACCCATATCAAGTCATCAATACCCAAGCACCCCTATCCTACCACGAGAAACCTTATTTGAAATTATTCTTGAGGTCTAGAATTAATTGTGAGAAGTTACAACACTCTTCTTATTCTTTTCAGTACTTTACCCTTCCTAGATCATTTCTAGATTGTGTGGATATCAACTAAATCATGTAATATCCCTCCTTTACTTAGGGTTTCATATTTTACATGCTATTTTACTTTTGTTATCCTGTATATTAGCAATTTTAGATAATTTTTACACTAGTTACTCTATAAAAATATTTAATTCTATTTTAATTAAATCATTTGGTGAACCCCATTTCTCAAAACCTACCTTCTTAGAATTCATCACGTCTATCCCCTTCTTTTGAATTCATGGATCAATATTTTTGGAAATTAGGACAAAGAGAGGGGGAGGGGTAAATCAGTGTCTTATCAAACTTTGAATAAAAATTCAATCCACTTAATTAGTGATGATAAAGACAAATCAACATTCATAAGTAGAAAATTTGAGAGTAAACACAAAGAGACATGGTTTAATTTGGGAAACCCAAATTGGGAGAAAACCCCACCGAAACAAAGAAATAGCTTAGGGAAAGAATTCCTTATAAATGTTATATTGATTTTATTGTTTAACCTCAACTCAACATAGATCATAAACTCTAGAATTTAACCAAGATCCTACTTAGTATTTGACGAGATTCAACTTTCTTGGAAGCTTTAAGTCCCAAATATCAACTAGGCTTCTACCTATTTCTTTTAAAAGTTAAAACTCAAAAGGAAGCTACTACTCCTAAAAGGAATGATAACCAGATCGTGCCAAGCCAAGAACACAAATGCTAATCAAACATCACGATCAATAAGATGAAAACAATTCACAGAATAACTTTACATAAACCTTTGCAAACAAATGAGCAAGCAATATCATATATTATTATGGAACTCAATGAAATACAATGAGAATGGGCCTTGCTTATATAGGCAAGGAATAACAATCTAAGAACTAGTCAATACCATAGATAAAGGAAAGAACTATACCTAACAACTAGATAATATATCCTAATATCTAAATAAATAAAAAGAAATATCCACACACATAAGTGGGTGAGGATAAATACAATAAAGGTAAATAATGTACCTAGGTGAACATGAGCTAAGGTAAATACCTACTCTAACACCCCCTCAAGTGAAGCTAGGGGCCAAAATAGAAGTGGCATGTCCACAAGTATGAGTCCCAACAACTAGGCCTAATGAGGTACTCATGTACAATATATCCATGAAGAAATATCAAACCAAAAGAAGGAAATAATCCTGTTATAAGGAAAGAGAAAGAAGAAGAAGAAGGAAGATGTTCTCATGAACACCCCCAAGAACAACTTCTGAAACCCCAAGCATGCCACGCAACTCAAGGTAGTGAGGTGATGCAAAAGGCTTTGTAAATATGTTTGCAACCTACTGCTTTGAGTCGAAGGTATTCCAAGAAAAGAAATCCATCCGAATGTGTTTCCGAATGAAGTGGATGTGTATCTCAATATGCTTGGTCCATTTGGTGCTCAATTGGGTTGTGAGAAATGTGAATTACACTTTGGTTTTCACACCAAAGTACATACTCGGTGAATGTGTGGGAATCCAAACTCTAATAACTAGTGAAGCAAAAGAATCTGTTGACTCATTGTAACTATTACCCCGTAATCTTTCTCTCGAAGATGAAAGCACAATATCCTGTTGCTTTTTACACCCAAGCAATCGGAGAAGAACCAAGATAGAAAATATAGCCGTAAGTGGAACGCTCTGTCATCAATAGAATCTACCCAATCTGAATCAGTATACCCAACCAACTAAGTATAACCCCTTAGTGTAGTGTAGGCCAAAGTGGAAGTGTCCCTGTAAATAGCACAAAATCCTTTTAGCAGCCTACCATACCAATGACTACTATGAGGAGAATATGCAAACCGAGATACAAGCCCTACTGCAAATGAAATATCAAGGTGAGTATGGGTCACGTACATGAGACTCCCAACCAACTACCTATATAACATGTAGGATCACAAAGTGGTGTGGTACATGTGGATGTAAGAGTAACCACAGATCGAAAAGGAGATGGATTTGGCTTGCAATAAGCCATATCAAAGTGCCTAAGAAGATCATGGTGTACTTTTAATTACTCAAATGAATCCTTGAATCTGTCTAAGAAATCTATAAACTAAGGAAATAATGCAATAGCCCAAGATCTGTCATGTCAAACTGTAGAAAGAGCCCTCTGAATACTCTAAATGTGGGAAGAAGAGTTTCCAGTAAGTAACAGATCATCAACATACAAGACAAGTATCACAATATCCTCACCAACATGTTGGAGATACACTGTATGATCGATGGAAATGAACAAAACTAGTAGATAGAAGAAAAGAATCCATCTTCTCATACCAAGCCCGAGGGGCTTGTTTGAGACCATAGAGAGACCTTTGAGCCTACAAACAAGAGAATAATCTTGAAAAAATCTAGTCGGCTACTCCATGTATATTTCCTCTTGTAGATCTCCATGTAAGAAGGCACTCTTCACATCCATCTGGTATATGGGCCACCCCTATGATGCAGCAATAAGCAAGTACAAGGCATACAAAATCCATCTTAGCAATGGGTGCAAAAGTCTCAGAGTAATCAATACCTTCAACTTGTGAAAACCCTTTGCAACAAGACGAGCCTTATACTTGTCAATGGACCCATCAACTACGTATTTGGTTTGATATACCCACTTACACCTAACCATCTTTCTTCCTTTAGGAAGAGATACCAAATCCCAAGTATGATTCTTCATCAAAGAAGAATACTCAGTTGTCATCGCATCATCCCACTCTTGTATCCCATGAGCCTTTGAAAAGACTATGGATCCTCATAAACTACCTCACAAAAATCCTAGAACTAGTATAATGTGCATGATGATGCCTAGTGGGTGGAAGATCCTCTATGAAAGGTGTTGCCTCAGAAATTGTAGTACGAGCCCACTTAGGCATAATGACAACATCAGTGGGAATAGGATCCTCAATGACATCTATAACCTCCTCATCAATCTCCTCAAAGAAAGGATCCTCAAGATGAGATGATGAAGAAGAAGGAATGGAAGAAGATGAAGAATCATGAGGAGTGAAACACTCATCAAACTAAACATGTGTTCAAAAAAGAACATCATGTGTATCAGGATCTAAAATGATAAGCTCTCATGTCCTCACAATACCCTACAAAGATCAAGGGTTTACTCTTCTTATCCAAAGCTTTCCTTTTCTTCTTTGGCACAAAGGCCCAAGCATGGCTCCCAAAGACTCAAAAAAATGAGACATTTGGCTTAGTGTTGGACCAAGCTTCCTCTAGAGTCAAATGCTCAAGTGCTCTGTGTGGTGTGTGATTCTAAATATAGTTAGCACAATTAATTGCTTCTACCCAATAGATAGGAGGTATATCTCTAGAATGCATCATACAGTTAGCCATTTCCTTCAAAGTTCTATTCTTCCTTTCTGCTAATCCATTATGTTGTGGAGTATGAGGAACAAAATGTTGGTGAATAATGCCTTGAGTTGCCAAAAATTTAGAAAACTCATTGCTGAAGTACTCCCCCATTATCAGTGTGAAGGTTCTTTATGCTACTAGAAGATTATTTCTCGACCAAAGCCTTGAATACTTTGAAGTGTGAAAAAACATCACTTTTGTACTTGAGAAAATAAACCCAAGTACACCTCGAGAAATTATCAATAAATGTAAGTGCATACTTAGCTCCATTGAAAGATGGGGTAGGAAAAACCATCAAGTCACTATGCACAAGCTCAAGTGGTGAAGAAGCTCTCTTAGACAAATTCTTAGGAAAAGGATCTTGGTGTTGTTTCCCTAATGCACAACCATGAAAACTCCCTCAAGACAAGAAACTCTAGGAAGACCATCTACCATACCATGAGTGCTCAACTCCTTCAAATATCTATAATTAAGATGTCCAAATCTTTCATGCCAAAGCTTACTCTCTGAATCTGAATGAGAAACCAATCTTGTCCCTATAGAAGAAGTGTCATCAAAACCCTCAAAGTGATATAGTCTAGAACTATGATCAACAATACCCTGAGCAACAAGTGAATAAGGCTCAACAAAGTTCTTACTTCTGCCCCATGTGGTGTAAAAATTCATTATTTTCCTTGACCAAGAATGACAAATTTGATATACATAAAGCAAATTTGTAGTGATGTTAGGAACATATAGTGCATCTTGGATATTGCCACCATCAAGTTGTATATCACCTTTTCCTCAATAGAAAGAAAGGAAGAATCTCCAACCTCAATTTTGGAAGTAAAACTCAAACCTAGAGAAACAAAAGACTCCTTAGAAGAAGTCATGTGATGAGAAGCACCATAATCTATAACCCAATTGTCTGTAAGTGGTGACTGAGATCTTTCAACAACATTAAGTGCTTTTCCATGCTGATTAGAAGGAGGTGGAGTGGAGATAGAAATTTTTGTTTCTTGACTGCATCCTCTAAGGCTTGCATTCACTTATAACACCTATTTTCTTCATGATTACTACCCCCACAAAAAGAGCATGAAAGGCTAGACTTATTCTTGGATTTAGAAGACTCATTGGGTTTTGAGTTGTTTTCTTTAGGTTTAGGAGCATTTTGAGATGGAGAAGGGTGGATTTGGTTTTACTATTTGGTTTTCCCTTGCCCTTAGGATTAGATGCAACTAATGCCTTTTGAGAGGTGGAAGACTCAAGGTGAGATAATTTGGATTCTTCCTTAGTAAGTCTTTCACAAAATGTTTCTAAGTTAGGCATTTTGAAGGTGTCACCTAAGGCATCCATGCTAGAGAAAAAGGTAGAAGTAAAAATTTGGAATGGTCCTCTCAACTTGGATAGAATCAAGTAAATACACTCTTCATCTTTCTTATCTCTTCCACTCCCCTTCAACTATGTCAACAAATGCTTGAACTTGGTAAGATAGTCTATAATTGTTGGAAAATCTTTAGGATTAAGAGAGGTGATCTCAATTTCAAGTTACATGGCTCTCATATGATCCACCTTACCAAATAAATCCTCCAATTTCTCCCATATTTTGAAAGGAGAGTCACACTTTTCCAAATGAAATAAAAGAATGTCACTTACATAAGTTCTTATCAAACCCATACACTCATCAAATTTGCACTGGTACTGAAATTTCTCATATTCTCTAGTGAAAACTGGTTGTTTCTGAAGAAGTTAAAGCCCATAATACTTTTCACTTAATTATTGTTTCCATTCTTGGTTTCCATGTGTGGTAATTATGTGTTGTTAATGGCTTAACATGATCTAATGCAAAATTAGATAAAGATTCCATCCTAAAAAAATCACCAAAAGAAATGCAAGAACCAAGCAATGCAACAAGACCCCAAACAATGCAACAAGAGCCCCCAGATTTTGACACTTTATAATGAGTGCGTGTTACAATATGACACTTTATAATTATAGTGTGATTCTCAAAATAAATATTTTCAATGGAAAGAGCATAAAAACTACGCACTTTTGCAAAAACGACACTCAAAACCGAGTTACCAATCAAAAGATACAAGTTTTTCAATATTATGCTCTACTATTTATTTTAGTTGCCACTAAAAGAATAAAATGTTCTTGCCTTCACCACACAAATAAAATGAAAGGGGGCTGGAGTTAAGCACCTACTAGTAGGAATCACAAGCTTTAAGCCCTCATATGACCAGGGGCTAAGAATTTCAATGGGTGTGTGCAACTTACTATCTTGGGGTGTGTCGCATTTGGTTTTTGAGAAATTCACATCCACTACTTCTTGGTAAAAATAGCTATTTCTAGACTGTGTTGAAAGTGACCTTCGCCGCCCAAAATAGTAGTCTGCAGATTTTCCCGAAATAGCAAAACGTGTGCCGCCGATCGTCGTGGACCCCTACCAAAAGAGGAAAGAAACGTCTTTTATGAAACTATCTGCTACACGCAAACCAAGAATGCTACAATCGTAGAAATTATAACCCCGATCCAAACACGATAAACATGAAAAACCTAGAAAACAATTTGTTGGTTTTCCTTCACATCTAACACAAATCCCGAGGCAAGCCACCATGGTTCTCTACACAAGAAAAAAAAACAAAAAAATCGAAATCGCCTCCCAAAATGGTCTAATCTTGGAAGCCTCACCTTTTTGCATAAAAATGCACGTAGCAACAAAATATGAGCAAATCCTGAAATATATGAATATATAAAAAATATTTGCAAAATAAAACTTACAAACGAATGTCAATAGCAATCTCCTGCTCTGATACCATAAAAGGAACAATAACCAGATCGTGCCAAGCCAAGAACACAGATGCTAATCAAACATCACAATCAATAAGATGAAAGCAATTCACCAGAATAAATTTACATAAACCTTTGCAAACAAATGAGCAGCAATATCATATATTATTATGGAACTCAATGAAATACAATGAGAATGGGCCTTGCTTATATAGGCAAGGAATAACAATCTAAGAACCATTCAAGGTCATAGATCAAGCCATAAATCATGGAAAGAACTAGTCATTAAAGAACTAGTCAAGTCCATAGATTTATGAGAGAACTAGACATCAAGGATCTAGTCAATACCATAGATCTAGGAAAGAACTAGTCAATACCATAGATCAAGGAAAGAACTATATGTAACAACTAGATAATATCTCCTAATATCTAAATAAATAAAAAGAAATATCCACACACATAAGTGGGTAAGGATAAATACAATAAAGGTAAATAATGTACCTAGGTGAACATGAGCTAAGGTAAATACCTACTCTAACACTCCCTCTCGCTAAGATACAACTTAGAATCATTTAAGATTTTGATCCTCAAAATTTATTGTCTCAAACAACTGATGGTGACCACTAAATCAGATCACTATTATTTTCTATTAATCCTTAATCTCCTTTTGGTTTTTTTGATACTGGGCTCTTTCCTACAAGGCTTAGTTGAGGTCTTGTAAGTTTCCATTTTTCAATCTATTGCAATCTCTATGGTAAGGCTTATCTCATGTATGTATTATTGACAAAAATATCTTCATTATTTTCTCTCTCAGAACACTCATTCCTTTAAGTATTCAACCTCCTTCATATTTATTTTCATTCGCAAGTACATCAACATCTTATTTCCTTTGAACTCACAAATCAAGAAACATGACTTCGTGGATGATTTGTTCTAATCAACATATGCACTCTTTTTTTGGATGATAACATACTCATGTTCTCATTTATTTATTCATTAATCTCATAACTCTCTCTATTCCTCAAAAAAACCTATCTCTTCTACATATTCATGTGTCTTCTTCGAATGCAATAATCAAATCTCACAACCTTTAGTAACACCTATTACACAAAGATTATATTTTTGTTGACAATATTATATCTCATACAAGGATTTTCAACTTCTTAATTAAAAATGTTTCACCTTTTATTTTCGATAACTTGTACAAAATAAATGAGAATACTTCACAAATAACTATGTTAGAATGTTATAATTGTATCTGTTTGGTTTTAGTTAAGTCTTCATATTGCGTGTATTTTTGCAAGCTTCTTTGATGACAAATGATCATAGATAAAGGCTTTTAAAATTTTTGAAATTTTTTGATTACACTGACAAGGTCTTCTTTCTACCAAAAATATACATTATTACTATCAAAATTCAAACTTATCTTATTCCTTGGTGATTTTAAGGGAAATAACAAGGAATAATAACAAGTTTGAATGTTACAAATTATTAATTACTTGCAAGGTAGCTTTAGATTACATTTGAGAATCATTGTGGCTTTTTAAGACATGAACAAAATTTCATAGGTCTAAGCATGGGGCTTGAATAAGAAAGATATATTAGAGTTTTTCAAGAAAATAATGAGTGCAAGACTATAGTTGTTCTCCTAAAAATAATTAGAATTCAATAAATTAATATTTGAGGCTTCTATTCCACAATTTATAAGTTTGTGACCTTTAATCCCTACAACTACTAGTTCCATTAAAATTTTTAACTAGTTTAGGAACTAAACAAGCTTCAGTATACTCCTTTCAATCTTCTTAGAAATGTTGAACAACCATTCAAAAGGTTTAACATGGATTTCTCACATCAAATCCATTGCTTTACTACTCTGTTTCTTATAGCTGACCTTCTAGCCTTGAGATATTGCTTTATCAGGTCTATTTAGCTTTAAAATCACCTTCAAATCCAACTAAGACCATTTTTGTGCACCCTCATAAATAGTGAAATGTACAAATTTCTCTTTTCTTCCCTCTTGCAATAAACTTTCACTAGGTCAAGAAAAATGTCACAAATAATTGAGGAATACAGAATGATTTGATTAAATCCTTGAAAAATATACGAGACGACATCTAGGTAGACCAATATTCAAGTTTTCATAATATTTTGTTGGTTCAAAATCAAATTGTAGGCATTTTATTCTATCGAAACCCTAGATAGAGGGTTTTCTCTCCTCTAAGAGCTGAGAGGGAAAAATATCCAACTTTT
>CM031236.1:694216600-694321534 GCA_018340775.1 Taxus wallichiana var. yunnanensis | reverse complement strand
AAGAAAGTCTAAATTTAACTCTCCAACCATAGGTAAGGTTGGTATCCAAAATTAAGAGGTATGGGACAAGTTTAACTTGTCCACACAAGCTTGAAAAATTAGCCT
Organism: Taxus wallichiana var. yunnanensis; assembly: GCA_018340775.1. Classification (NCBI taxonomy): domain Eukaryota; kingdom Viridiplantae; phylum Streptophyta; class Pinopsida; order Cupressales; family Taxaceae; genus Taxus; species Taxus wallichiana. The sequence continues at coordinate 694,321,429 of CM031236.1, read as the reverse complement.
CTTAAGACAAATTCTAATTTCAAAAGAAGGTGGAGTGTTTCATACTCCAAAATCAACTTACATATCTCTTACACATTTCTTACAACACTTTAATTCAATGCCAACAACTCTATTAATTACTTTTCTTATGACATGTTTTAATTAATTACCTTAAAAACATGATTACTCACAATATTACACACCATTTAATAAATAATTAAATCGGTCAAAACACCACAAAATAAATGCATGAAAACATTAACAAAAGGACCAAATAAGAGAAATACATAAAACCCCTTGGTCACATTGAAGGTGATCACCCATAGGAATCCTAACATAATCAAACACACACAAGCAAATATAGTTTTCATAGTGACCTTGTTGAATTCATCTAGAATTCCAAGTGGTTGGTCTCAATCTCCCAATATTTGTTGTGATATTTTTAACCTGCAAAAATACAAATACCTCCTTCGGTCTCATGGCCATATCAGAATTTCCAAAGAAATATAACTATAATTCCAAAATCATCAATATATATGTGAATCAAAGAAAAGAGTCTAAAGTAAAAAAGAAGCGTGGCCCAGCTCAATCACATTTGGACATGTCTCGGGCTCGTTTCCCGAGGGTGGAGTGTGCGGAGCAAAATGGAATTTTTTTCCATTTTTACAAAAAGGTTGTAAAAAGTCAAGGGAAGCCCTGTGTCTTTTCTAAAGTTTGAATGTGCCATGTGGATGGTGTAAATTCAAAGTAAAGATCAACAACTATTGTGAGTCTAAATCTTATTTTCCCCATTTCTCGAAACACGTTTGGAAGTGCTAAGTCTCCATGATTTCTTGGTATTTTCTACACGCCAAGTAGAGAATGAAGTTAATGTTGTTATATGAAGTTTGGTTGGAAGATCTAGAGGATGTATTTCGCCATTAAAATGGTCTAACTCTCGTGCCCAATCGAATTTTTAAGTTTTCTTCTCCCATGCACACAAGTTGAGATAGATTTTATAGATTAGGGGTGGTAGTGGTTAGTAAATTGAATTAAGAGTGATCTACTAGAGTAAGAAGTTAATACAGGAGATATTCGATGAGATCTGCCCTGGATCACCCGGAGACTTCTTGGAGATTTGATTTTGAGAATCATGAAAGAATCACGGTGAGTGACACTAGTGCATTAAATTTTGTCTTTTAGGAGGAAGAGGATTTGTTGAAAATGATATAAATGGAACGTATTTGTCATGAAAATGGTTAGAAGTTGGAGGTCAAAGTGCTAGAGGTTGAAGAAATTTACAAGAGGAAAATTTATCTAAGCTTATCTTTTGAAAATCCATCCGATAAACTAGGTTATCTCTTGTTGTATAAGCTTTATTGTGTCGAGGTGGTTGTAAGTGTATATCCATTGACAAGCTCGGGAGACTGTTCTCAAAACTTTCCCTAATAATAGAGTTAAATTAAATTCATGTTTTTCTCGTGTTGTCTTGACAAAACGTGTTTGTTTTATTTCGAATGTATGCAAGTAGTTTTTCTTGTTTCTCAGTGCAATCTTGTGTTAAAATATGATTCAATCACACGTGCCACAATCCTTGTGATAGTTTAGTGGCATTTTTAATTTCATTTCTTAGAAGATATTTCATCTGGGATTAAAATAAATTATTTAAAATCACTTTTCTCTCATCTCGTTGAGACAAATTGTCTCTAGCCTTTGGGTGCACCTTAGGCATGATTTGGCTTAGATCTTGATGTTTTGTTGGGTTTTCTAACTTGAGCCTTCATGATAGAATCTTAGAGATTGTGTGAAAGAATGTTAATTTGGGCCTCCATTGAAGTAAATATTCTAATTGAAGAAACATTTTATCTATTTTGTGGCATTTTGTTGGTTTGCCTTTCCATTTGGTAAGGTTCCTCAAGGATCTGGTGAATCTAGTTTCACCCTACCCTACCTCCACAAAAATTCATATAACAACAGCCAATCCTACCCCTACTACCCCCTGTTTGTCATGTGTGTATTCCAATGCACAATCCTCATCACCTAAACATGTAGAAGTAAGCAAGGTCTGGGAAATGTCTTTAGTAACCTTTTCCTTGTTGTGAAAGTATCTCCATGATTTAGAAGTACAACTTGTGAGAGTCGGATCTGGTGTGTTGATCATATTTTCCCAATGTCTTCTCTATAAAATTCATGCAAAAGAAAGGTACATGTATCTCCTTTCATATAACATGAGAGGTTACAAAATAGGTTCTATTACCTTGGTTGAAATGGCACAACCTAAAATAGTTAGGATCGAGATCACATCCTTTTTAATGTTCTGCCCACTCCATCCAAAGCCCCGAGAAAAAGCCAAACAAGCTAGATAGATTTCTTCCCCAACTACAAAATGACATACATGATTGTCTATCTGCCTCGAGTGTCTATCTAATCCATGATGTCACTCATTCTTTGAAGGAGGTTAAAGTTGGGTACCAACATAAATGGTGCCGATTATCGAGGACATTGTGATTGTAGTTCATTTTAAAACACTGGTAAAACACTTCTCTGTATTCTCTAAGTGCTATATGTAGTTCTTTCAGCTTTCACATCCTAGTGTACTAGCTTTCATTTGATGCATCACGGGTAAAGAAAGGTCGGAATCTTTCTAGTTCCCAGTCTCTAAAGATTGTGAGGACATTTAATGAGATCATATTTAGTGCATTTGCACAACTAAGGTTGAAACCTTTAGTGGCGACTCCTATTGATTTAATTTTTAATGAGTACTAGTGTCTTAAAACTCTATCAAAAATCAAATTTATTACTAATATTTTCAAAGTTGGAAGGAAGAAGATATTTCTTTGCTAGGGATCCTACTAGGACATTATTTCCAGAGCTAGGAAAAGTAAAATCAGAAGGAAGGAAATCTTGGAGCTGTTGGAGATCGGTGAAGACAAGAAGAGGGATATCCATTGATGAAAGTGAATGGCCTATCATTGAAGAATGCCATTCAAGTGACTCTTAATCAGGAAGCCTCTTTGTTGAATTAAAATCTCTAGCTGGAGAGGGGCCTTCATTTGATTTTGAAAGGTTTTCTTCACACTCTGCACCTGTGTTTTCTAAGGCTGATAGAGATTTCCAAGAAACAAGGCCTTTGGGAGGTATCCATTTTGAAAATTATAACCTTGTGTTCAAGAACCCTCTACCCCCCATCATTTTTTACCCCTCCAGGGGACCTCCTCAAATCAATATGGCTCAACCCAGGCCTCCATTTTTTGTACACACCTTTGGACCTATAAATTTTGTGGGAATGGTGAGTTACCCAAATGCAGTGCCTCAAGATGTAATGAACATAATACCAAAGTTCTAGGAAATAATGCTATACTTGGGAGACCAAAGCCATCTAAAGATTTTTATCAATATGATGGAATATTTTGAGATTGAACATGAAGATGTATATATCAATCTATTTATCCATACCTTAGAAGAGGATGATAGGAATGGTATAAAGCATTTCTAGATAACTCCATTGATTCTGGAATGAGATGAAAAATGCATTCAGATTGCGGTATGGCAATAGAACCGACCCTAGGTTTCTTTTGACAGAATTTGAAAAATCATGATTAACCCTAATGAGTTAGTACATGATTTCAACATAAGGTTTAATAAGACCTTGAAAACATTTCTTGTTTGAATAAGGCCTTGTGATGAGTCATGTTTTATCAAATATATGATGCATTTGAGAAAATTTGTATATTATTTAAGAGACAAAAACCCCACAAATTTGAGGCAAGATTTCACCATGGCTTTACAAAAGAGAACAATATCAAGGAAATTATAAAGCCTCCAAAAAAGAGAAGGTGTAAAGGTGGTTAACCTAGGAAAACCCCAAGCAAGCAAGGTGAACATTGTTGATTTGGAAGAAGTTGTGAAGACTTTGGCTAGGGTTGTCAAGGAGATATCCTACAAGCTATCCTGGGATGAGAAGGGAATTGGGTAGAGATCACAAGGTCAACAAAAGTAGAAAGGCCAAGAAAGGTTCAAAAATCACCAAAGATATGATGATAGAGGCAAGAGACTTGTGGGATTTGGAAATAGGAAGCCCTAACAAAGAGAAAATAGAATAGTGCACGGTCCTTTCGGCTGCTAGAGTTTTTGTTGTGGAAAAAACTAAGGACATTGATTGGTGTGACAAATGTTTCATGCCCCATGCTCCTTCTGAAGAAGATCAACAGATGAAGAAGGAGCTGATAATGATAATGATGATGATGTTTGCATGATGGGTTGTTCCACTAGTTCATAACAAGGGGAAAAATAAACTGATGTGAGAAGTGCTATAACTACTTCCACCTTTTGGGACTACATTCATAGGGTACCTATTCTTACTCTCTCTCATACTTTGGAAGTAGATAATGTACAAGTTTTTGAATTTCCCAATAATGAATTTGAATATTTAAGGGCTTTGATGATCAAAAATTATGATGGTGGAATCCCATCCAAGGAAGATAGACATTCTTAATGATGTTATTATTTTCAAGAGAGGGAATATAACACAAGAAGTAAGATTCTCAAAGGGGTAGGGCCTCAAGATAAGCCTAAATCTCCCTTAATTTCAAACATTCCTAAAGAGGTTCCTAGGAAAGATACATCTTCCGAAGTCCGACAGTTCAAACAAAATCATACCCCTCCATATGCCCAAGTTGTCATGAAAATATTCTACCACCTAATCGAGTGTGTTGGGTTTCCTTCCAATCTTGCTTGCCAAAGAATGTCCCATATGATATTTCCCAAGTGTTGAGTCAAATGAAATTTTATGTCCCAATTGTTGAGTTGCTTAGGATTCCTAAGCACAAAAGAGAGCATTTGAATACTTGGGGTTGAAAGAAGAGAAGACTGCCCTAGGCACAAATGTAAATATTATGGAGACTCCTCCTATCATTGAAGAACCGGAAGCACCACCAGCATCAAAGGATCTACATGAACCACTTGAGGTCTATTTGGGGACATCCTTGGTGGAATCTCAAATGAATTTGGATCCATTATTCACCACTTTGATCATATAGGATAGAATGTTGCACAACTACATGTTTGACTCAGGGGCATCATGCAATGTCATGCCTTTGGAAGTCACGAATGACCTAAACATCAAAGTGATAGTAGCATATGGGAAGTGCACTTCCATGGACTCCAGAGAAGTGCCAGTAGTGGGATGGGTGAAGGGTTTAGTGGTGCATCTTGTAGCTTACCCAGGTAAAAACTTAAAACTTGATGTTGTCATTTTTTTGACCAAGCCAAGTGGGGCATGCTACTATAAAGAAAATGGGCTGCAGTGTTGGTGGGAATGTTCAAATGGATATGTCTTATGCTACCATTCCAATTTAGGAAGCCTTGTTAGGTTGTATGGGGAAAATAAATTTTGCATCTTATCGAGGAACCCAACAATGTATCCTATGAGGTATTGTACACAAATGTTGATGTAGAAAAATTTGTGGGATTTCTGATGGAAAGGAGCACACTGATTAAGGAATGAAAATGCTTTGAAAAAATGGGATCTCCATGGACTCTATTGTTTGATGGATCTTGCTTTGAATTTAGGAATGGTGCTGGTATTATTCTTCTTTCTCCACATAAAAAAAAAAATTGTTTTTTTCGTTCAAACTCAACTTTGAATGCACCAAAAACATTGTTGAGTATGAGGAACTTTTGTTTGGTTTATGAATTACTTGGAAATATGGTGTTAAGGACATCATTATCAAAGGAGACTCAGAATTAATTGTGAAACAAGTTAGAAAATTGTATGCCACAAAGAACTAGTGAATGAAGGAATACAATCATGTAGTTTGGGACTTCATTGAGATGTTCAATTCATTTAACATACTGAATCATGATAGGAAGTTCAATGACTTGGCAGATAAAGCTTGCAGTGTTGAAATCTTGGTTTGACAATTTCATAATGTCCCCATATTGTGAATATGAGGTTGAGGTATTGACAAGACCTTTTCTTGACAACATCAAGCATTGGCAGGTTTTTGATGATGATACTCAGATCAGAAGATTCCTACAAAACAAGGGAGAATTTTCTGATCAAAGTATTGATTAGGAGCTGTTGGTTTATACAATGAAGGAAAAGAAACCTTGTTTTGCAAGGATATCATCCAGCTGAAAACAAATACCATTCCTAGAGAGTTGGTTACTCTTGAGTCAAATTTTGGTAATGTTGATCGCATTGTTAATATATGCATGACATCTTCAAGTCATATTAAGGAGCATGATCTTGGTACAAAGTTGAAGCCAAGGAAAATTTAGCTAGGCAGTAATCTCATTAAGGATGAGAATTTTTCATACATCTAGCTATTGAAAAATACCAAGATTGTATGGCTTGGAGCTATTCTAAACTAAAATCATACAGAGAGGATTTGTTTTAGCATGAAATCCCCTTGGTGTCCAATGAAAATCCATTTAGGTAAAAAAGAGGCCTATAAATCCACTCTTATCCCTCAAAATTCAAGAGGAACTGGAGAAGCTAAGAGATGGAGGGATTACCCACCCCACATGGTATTCCTCTTGGGTTGCAAAACTAGTGCAGTGAGAAAGAAGAATAGTGACATCAGTGTGTGTGGATTTCGGGGAACCTAAAAGAGTGTCGATAAAGGATAATTATCCTTTACAAATATGGAGAACATGTTGCTTGAGTTAGTGATTGGTTCCGAGTTTCTTTCCACCTTAGATCGTTTATTTGGTTACAACCAAGTTGTGGTGAAGGAATAAAAAAGGATCAAGACATCCTTAACTACTCCTTGGTGGACCTATGTCTATGTCGAGGATTCCCTTTGGTCTAATGAATGTTGGAGCTAGCTTTCAAAGAGAAAAATGAGTATTGCTTTCATTGGTTACATTAATGAATTTATTACTAGTCTATCAAGATGATGTAACTATATTTTCTAGAAAGAGAAGTGCTCACCTACTACACTTGGAGAAGATGATGATAACATGTAGAGAATATGACATCTCACTTAATAAGATGAAATGCTATTTTGGAGTGCAGAAGGAAAATTTTCTTGGTCACATTGTGTCACATGAAGGAGTGATGATTGATCCAAAAAGAGTAGAGGCCATCAACAAGGTACCAATCCCAATAACCAAGAAAGGAATTCATTCCTTCTTTGGGAAAATAAAATTCATTAGAAGATTCATATCAAACTTTGTTGAGATGACCATTCCAATCACTTCCATGCTGAAGAAAGGCTAGGTCACCAAGTGGGAGGAGGATGCCATCCAAGCATTCAATGGAATCAAAGAGGCATTGAAGAATACCCCTATTTTGGTAGCCTAGATTTTAAGAAACCTTTCAACTATTTTCCCTTACTTCCACAGAACACTATTACTTTTGTCCTACTTTGTAGAAGGATGATGAAGGGGTTGAGAGGCAAATTTTCCTTTTCAGTAAGGCCTTACGAGGGTCCTGAGCTAAAGTATAGTATCATGGAAAAACAAGCATTTTCCTAGTAAAAGCAACAAAGGTTTTGTACCTTACATTCTAAGTTCTAAAGTGGTTGCTTATGTTCCCCACACAATGGTGAAGGACATCTTGTCAGAGATGGAGGTCTCAAGAAAAAGATGTAGATGGGTGAACAAGTTGCAAGAATATGACATGGACATCCAAACCACAAAGTTGGTGAGAGGTTTGGGCCTGGCTAAGCTTATGGCTAAGAGCAACTTGCAAACTATTGAGGTAAATGAGGTAGAAGAAGAAAGGGTAGGTGTATTTGAAAGGTTGATGAATTTTGAGTGGTATATAGGTGTAATATTTTATCTCAGACATATAAGGTTCATGGAGTACTTAAGTAAGAACCAAAAAGAGAGCCCTTAAGTTTCCTTCCCAAAAATATATCATCACTGATTATGGGTTAGCTTGGAAGAACCCAGAGGGAGTCCTCTTAAGGTGCATTACTAAAGAAGAAGCCCCTAAGATAATTGCTGATCTCCATGGAGGAGTTTATGCGGGGTGCTTTATTTTAAGAGTCACAACACATAATATCCTAAGAGCTTGTTATTGGTGGCCAAATATTTTCAAGGATACAACCTTGTTGGTTAGAATATGTGAAATCTCCCAACGTTTCTCTAGAAGATAGAAAGTGTTAGGCTCCCTTCCTTTGTAGCTTGTATCAACTAAAGCTCCATTCAAGCAATGGGGAATGGATTTCATTGGTGAGATTTCAGACCCTTCAAGTGCTTGCCACAAATGGATTCTTGTAGCAATTGATTATTTTACCAAATGGGTGGATGCAATCACCACAAGAAGGAAAAACACCAAGTTGTCATGGATTTTCTGCTAAATAACATCATCTACGCTTTTGGGTACCAATTGAGGTTATAGCGACAATGTCATGAGCTTTGAGCTAAACCTTTGGTGGTAATGTGTAAAGAGTATGGGATCAACTTGAAATATGCCTCTAATTAAAATCCTCAAGGAAATGGACAAGCTGAGTCCAATAATAAAATTTGTTGAAGATCATCAGAAGAACATTGGAGCAAAACAAGAGAAGGTGGGGTGAACAGTTGAAGTTTGATGTCTGGGCAGATAGGATCATTGTCAAGAGGGTCACTGGAAAGAGTCCATTTGAGTTGGTGTATGGGACTTAGGCCTTGTTTCCTCTTCATATGCAACTATCTTCATATCAGTTTATGCAACAACTAGAAGATCAAGAGGTAGGTCCTTATGATGCTCACATTAACCAAATTGTTGATCTTGAAGAAGAGAGGAGGGCTTCCTAGTAGAGGCTTGTAAAATTTAGATATAAATGAAGAAGTTATTTGACAAGAAGGTCACTCAAAGAGATTTCAATGTTATAGATCTTGTGCGGCTACTATGGGATAACAAACATGAGGATAAGGGCAAACATGGCAAGTTTGACTCATTATGGATGGGCCCTTACTCTATTTACATCGTAATTGGAGAGCATACCTTCTTCCTTAAGGACTTAGAGGGTGAACTACTTTAGTTGTCTATCAATGGTAGGCATTTGAAGCATTTTTGGATTGATTCTCCGAATGAAGGCATAAATCTTGTGTAAAGTGTATAGTTTTTCATTTTGTTCTGTCATTTTGTGCTTTTGCTCATCTACGGTTCTCGGTGACCTATTTTTGCTATTTTCTCTGTCTATTTTTGAAGATGGCTTTGCAAGATGACTCTGTTTCCCAATGGATATTTTTGGCACCTGGTCTACTATTGTTCTTGTGGCACTCGCAGAAGGAGTTCCCATCCCCGAGTCAGAGCCTATGTTGGTGTTCAAAATGATCCCCCCCAATTTGCCTTTGAAAATCTATCGATTTCTGGTCTCTGTCACTTTCCTTCTCCCCGTATTGTGCTTGGTTAATCTTTGTGGCCATTTTTAATTTGTTCTGGGTTGTAAATCACTTAAGGGTCTGTAATTTGGGTCCCTCATTCTCTGTTCATCAAAAACTTGGGTTCCCCCATGTTTTCTATTCTCCATGGTCGGGATTTGTCTCCCTTATCATTTCTGCCCTAAATACTTGAAGAAGAATGAATTGATGCATCCCTGAAGAATGTATTTGAGCCCTGTAACATTTCTAAACTTTCTGTCCTTGAAGAAAATTTCATTCCTAGGCTCAAATGGTCATTTTTCTATATTTTATGGTTTGACGGGTGTTTCTCCTGGTCAAATTTACATCCTTGCATCTACAAGGGACATGGCACCTTTTGGTTGGACGTGGCTTAAGCTGGGTACTTCAAAAAATCCATGAAAATCCTTAACTCAAAATTTGTCCACGTGGAGGCACGACGCTCATTTGAAGATCTGCTTTTGGTTTTTGCCTTGGAGTAGCGTCGGGAGGACACGTGGAGGCTTCTGCTACTTGGCCCAGAGACATAGAAAAGTTTTTATGCGGTTGGAGTAGTTTAGCAAAACAAGACATGTGGTGAGATCATGCTCATTCAGGGTCTCTACTTTGGGCACCATATTTAATTTGCACCATGGAAACACGTGGAGGAACCGCGCATGTTCGGGGACTGGCCCTTGAGTTCCATTTTAAAGAAGTGCCATGCTGACATGTGGAGGACTCCGCTCACTTTGAATTTTACTTAGACTTTTCAACAACCAAAGGAGATTGCCTCAGAGCATAACACATGGTGCATTCCACTGAGCTTCAAGTGTTCAAACAGACCTTTCAGAATAGGGCATGTGGCGATCGAGTGCTTATTCAATGTATAGAATTTTTGGGACTATCTCAAGGTACCTCATAGTGACATGTGGCGGTTTGAAAATTCAATGAGGTAGGAGGAGGACCATCGGAGGAAACATTGATTTTTTCCTCCTTAAGGATTAAAATCTCAAAATGGCCAACAAGCCCAATGAGGGAAAAGGTCAATGTTTTACCCCGGTCAATGGCTAAGGCGGGATCTCGGGGAATTTGGAAACATTTCATTTGGGAGAAAAGAGTAAAAAGTAAAAAGGAAGCGTGGCCCCACTCCAATCACATTTGGATATGTGTTAGGCTTGTTTCCCAAGGCGGAGGTGAGGAGAAAAATGGAAATTTTTTCCATTTTTCCAAAAAGTTGTAAAAAGTCAAGGGAAGCCCCATGTCTATTCTAAAGTTTTAATCTACCACGTGGACGGCCTAAATTCAATGTAAAGATCAATCATAGTTGTGAGTCTAAATCATATTTTCCCCATTTCTCCGAAACACATCCGGTAGTGCGAGTCTCCATGATTTCTTGGTATTTTCTACACACCAAGCAAAGAAGGAAGTTAATGTTGATATTTGAAGTTTGGTTGGAATATCTCTAGGACATCTTTCTCCATTAAAATGGTCCGAATCTCATGCCTGATCAGATTTTCTATTTTTCTTCCGCTAAGCACGTAAGGAGCTAGATTTTTATATATTAGAGGTGGAAGTGGTTGGAAAATTGAAGGAAGAGTGATCTACTAGAGAAAGAAGTGAATGCGGGAGATATTCGATGAGATCTGCCCCCATGAGCACCTAGAGACTTCTTGTAGATTTGATTATGAGAATCACGAAAGAATCATGGCGAGCACTGGTGCATTAAACATTTTTGTCTTTTAGAGGAATATCCTCTATTGTAAATGATATAAATGGCATGAATTTTTCATGCAATTGGTTGGAAGTTGGAGGTTAGTGTGCTAGAGGTCGAAGAAATTTCCCAAGAGGAAAATTTGACTAAGCCTGTCTTTTGAGAATCCATCTGAGAAACTAGGTTATCTCTTTTTGTATTAAGCTTTATTGTGTCAAGGTGGTTGTAAGTGTATAGCCATTGACAAGCTCTAAGACTATTCTAGAAACTTTCCCCGCTAATAGACTTAAATCAAATTCAAGTTTTTCTGTGTTGTCTTTAGAAAAATGTGTTTGTTTTATTTCTAAATGTATGCAAGTAGTTTTCTTGTTTTTGTTGCAACCTTGTGTTAAAATCTGATTCAATCACAAAGGCCTCAATCCTTGTGATAGTTTAGTGGATTGAAATAAATGATTTAAAATCTCTTTTCTCTCATTTATTGACAGAGATTGTCTATAAGCTTTTAGGTGTACGTTAAGTGTGATTTGGCTTTGATCTTGATACTTTGTTGGGTTTTCTAACTCAATTGGAGATATTTTGTGAAAGAGTGCTAATATGGGCTTCCATCAAGCACATATTCTAGTTAAAGAAACATTTTATCTATTCTATGGCATTCTATTGGTCGACTTTCCATTTGGTAAGGTTCCTCAAGGATGTGGTGAATCTAGTTTATCCCTACCCCACCTCCCACCAAAAATTCATTTAACAACAACCAATCATACCCCTACTACCCCTATTTGTCATGTGTGTATGCCAATGCACAATCCTCATCACCTAAACATGAAGAAGCAAACAAGGTCTCAAATTTATTTAGTAACCTTTTCCTTATTGTGAAAGTATCTCCATAAAATTCATGAAAAGAAAGGAACATGTATCTCCTTTCATATAACAGAGGTTAAAAATAGGTTCTCTTACCTTGGTTGAAAAGGCACAACCTAAAATATTTAGGATCAGATCACATCCTTTTTAATGTGCTACCCACTCTTTCCAAATCTAGAGGGTGAACAAGTCAAATAGATTTCTTCCCTAGCTACAAAACGACATACATCTATCTATCCGCCTCAAATTTTTTTGTCTAATCCATGATGTTTCTCGTTCTTTGAAGGAGGTTAAATTTGGGTACCAACACAACAAAAATGAAGGCATTCAGATTGGTTACACGGAACCTTTCCCATGTGTCAACCCTTTTCTAAGACATTACAACCCATAGGAGAAACTTGAATTCATTGTTGAAATGCTTCCCCAACTTTTGAAGTGGGTGAGGGGATAGAGGCCTATGAGCTTGGTACCATACAACCTTATCAATGGGTAAGTCCACCATCTCATATCTTTTCTTTTCTTTTTCTCAATCAGCACCATCTCAATTAAAGCTTCGATTTCCAAGCTTCCCATCTACGCCCTAGTGCTGAATTCTCTTCTCCATCCCCTAGTCTTCCATCTCATCTCATTTCCTCTTCCCTTTTCCATTTCAAATCTCAATCCCATCAAAAATCCAAAGGCAATACCTTCCCCTCCACCACCAAGAAACAAAAACTAATGGAGACCCCACCCACCACTCCTATTGCTTTCCCGAGCCCATGTCGGGAGAGACTCCAAAAACTAGTCAAGGAGAGCAACAAGAAGGTGAGCCAAATAGAGAAGAAATGATCAAAATCTTGGTAAGATTGGCTCTCAGATTTGGGATTAAAAAAATCCCCTTGATGGTTAAACCTTTAGAGGAGATTGGGGTCAGACCACAAGTGGTGGAAGCTGAGTTTGCAGCAGCAGAAGAACAAGAACAAGAGGAAGAAGATCAGCATTACATATGCTCTAAATACAATGTCCATGATGGCACTTTGTCTTACGATAATTATTATCTAATCCAAGCTGCACAACTAGTTAATACTAAGGAAGAAATATCAACTCCAAGTCCTATTGAAGAGGATAAAGCTGGAAGAGATCAAATCAGAGTTGAAGTCACTTGATGAAGAAAGCATTATTGAAGATTTTTTGCTTTCATTTGAAGGGCCTGATTTGATTGATGAATCCATGATGGAGGGAGCTATCCAGAAGACCTTGATGTCCCAAATAGTCCTCTAGAGCAGCGAATTGAATATTTTGATTTGAAAATTTTCATTTTAGAGGAAGAAGCTATCCAAGAGCAAGTCGGTCTTTAGGAAACACTGAAGGAGGAAAAAGAGTATAAAGATCCCATCTCATCCACACCATCCATCCTGGAAGGTCCACAAGAAGACTCCATTCTTGGATTTAAATTTTAGAACAATGGGCACATTCAAAGGACCAAACGGTGCCCTATCGTGTACTTGGATTCATTGGAGCCAAGAGAGAAGCCAAAGCTAGTCATGCCCACTTCAAGGCATGAGGATGAGTATCAAAGCGAGATAAGGGTCACCATCAACACCCCCTGAAGTCTAATGCCAATCATCTTGAGGAGGTATTTTTGATTGATGTTAATACCTTGATGATTTGGGTGGGAGATCAGCCTCTTGTCAATTTCTCACTCATAATAAAAGCCATGTTCAAAGCCAAATCATATACATGGCGGCATTTTCTCGAGAAAATGAAGCTATTTCGCCGCTTGTAGAAGGGTTTGTTTAGTTTTTCTTTGTTAGGGTTAGTGTAGGAGTAGGAGTAGGTTTATTTTCAGCAGAAGAACTGATTTTGCACACTTTGCATGTCTCATTTGAGGCATGTATGATTTCGATTTTGTACATAGCTTGTTGTTGTGGTGATTTGTTGCTCTGTGGTCAGATCACAATGTGAATTCGGTGTACCTTTGGTGAATATTGTAACATTTAATTTCCAAAGCAGGTGAAAACCCTAGGTCAAGATGATTTTTACTCTCAAAACCTCATTTCTAATATTTTCTTATGAAAATTGAGAGTGCAGACAGTAGGGTAAGTTCAAGGTCAGCAAGTGCAAGCATTTAGGCTCATGGTTTTAGGGACAAGATCAGTACTAGGATCTCATTCCTAACTCCATGCCCAATGGAAACTTCCAAGGCAACTGGTCTCTTCATCTAGCAGGTAGATGTCCCCGTGAGTCACCAAACTATTATCCCAATTTTACCCGCTTAGGAAAAAATTAATCAAACACGACCTTACATTAAAGATAATCTAAGGGCCGTTTCAGTTCGGTTGGCTCACAATCGATCCCAAATCTGACGGGATGTTGAAGAAGACGCACCATGAGCACAAGAACTAAGAGAATATGAATCCACTCGAGATTTCATGGCCTCAGACTGGAGAGGGACAACTATATCTCGTGGAGGGACATGCATATGTACCCTTTCGTGCAAAGCTATTAAGAGCTCTAAAATGAGCAAAAGGGCTCAAAATCTCCTCTTGATTATAACTATATGTCCCTCATGCTTCAACTTAATGCATTGATGAAATCTTGATGGCATGGCCTACATGGCATGAATTCATGGTCACCTAGAAGCATGTTATATGGAAGTTCCAAGTCTAGGACATGAAACTTTGTCTCGATGCCAAGTGGGACCCACCTCCATAGGCAGCATGATAGTGCACTGTTGATTCCCTTTCTCGCGTTGTTTTATGCGGTGATAGTGATAATATGGGACTCAAGATCTTCCTCCATATGTCCTAGCTTGTTTGACCAACTTGAGTGTGCAAATGTTCAACCCCATCCGTTATCCATAAGCACCCATTTTATCTTCCTACGGGGTGACAACTACCTCGATGTATAAGGGAAGATTATGTGTTGGATACTCGGTAGGGATCTCCCTATGGTTGAAAGAAAGATGTTCACTTGGTACAATGTTTGCCACCGTGGCTTGAAGGTGTGCAGGATCGAATTCTAAAGGCACTCCTGACCCTGAAGAGTTTGGTATAGAATGTCTTTATGCACATTGGATATCTTGAGAATATCTAAGATTGAAATCTTAGCAGACGTATTTTCAAGTTGTTCTAAAAGGTTATATTTACTGGTTTATGGGGTTGATGGAGAAGGTTTTGGAATCATGAGGCGGGCATGCCTTTGCTACCATAGTGTAGTCCTTTCCTTGATCCAGATGGTATTGACATGGTCAAGATCGAGTGAATACATCCAATAAGTGAATCATGATGATTGTCTCTCTTTTGGTGTACATGCAATTCACATGACTTTATAAGTTTGGGATGACTCTCCGAATCCGGTTTTGACTTTTCTAACTTATCATGCTTGGGGAGTGGTTCCTTATATATCCCCATTTCTCGTTAGGTTTTTGTGTTTTGCTTGGGTTATCCACCTCTATCTCCCGTTATCGGTGAGGTCCCGAATATAATGATGAAGCCACGACATTTTTATGTCTTATGTCCTTTGACATGATGCATTTCATAATATTCATGCTCCTTGTACCATGAAGCTTTTGGAGCGTTGTCATCAAATGGTTGCATTGTAGGAGGTCATCATGTGGGCCGCATCTAATTTGTTTAGTATAATCGACAACATTTCATTAAGAGAGGTGAACGTTTTTTGCTTTGGTGGTGGTTGAAATGGGCCTTGGTCGCTTTAAAAGGTTGACTGGGCTTTGGACCGTTTGAACACGTTTGGAATAAGTGATTCTGTCTCCCAACACATTTTTGTTTTTGTTAAATATCTTCATATTTTCTCGTGGGTTTGACATTTTGGTTGTTTCTAGATTGGGTTTTGAGGGTACCTTTGCAATGAGATATTTTGTATTTGAATCCCTTTCGATAACCTCCTTATTAGTGTGAACACAATTCATTTGGAGGTGGAAAGATATATCCAGGGTTGAGATAGGGAATGAAAATACTAACCAACTATTTATTAGGGAAAGTGCAAGGGAAGCGACTAGCCATCCCTCTCCACTGTTGGAGGAAGCTGGAAAAAGTCTCATTCGGGCGTTGCTTGGCACCACATAATTCTACCATGGTGACATCACTTTGTATGTTATACGAGAAGTGATGCACAAACCTCTCTGCCAATTCTGGCCAGGTGAAAATTGATCCCCGTGGTAAGCGTGTAAACCACTCCAAGGCTTGACCTCCGAGACTCTTTGGAAAAAGTCTTATGAGGTAATTGTCACTATAAGACACCTCTTGACATGCCATGTAGAAATCTTTAACATGATCCCGTGGATCTCCTTTCCCTTTATATTTGTCAAACTTTAGCATATCAAATTTCTTTGGAAAGGGTTGAAGGGTCATCATCTTGTCAAAAGGATAGGGGCACAATTCTTCATATTGATATTTCCTAATGCTCCCTATATTTCTCTCTTGTAAGCTCATGAGTGTCGCTTTCATAGACTGCACTTCTTGTGCGAGTAATTGTTCTCTAGTGGGAGAAGTAGGGATGTATACACGAGGATACCCTATGTCTTCTACCCCTTGGTT
Source organism: Taxus wallichiana var. yunnanensis (assembly GCA_018340775.1). Taxonomy (NCBI): domain Eukaryota; kingdom Viridiplantae; phylum Streptophyta; class Pinopsida; order Cupressales; family Taxaceae; genus Taxus; species Taxus wallichiana. The sequence continues at coordinate 694,305,046 of CM031236.1, read as the reverse complement.
TTCTCGATGGATTTCATTCATCTTAACCTTAGGCCTCGACTTTTGAATGTTCTTGTTTGCATCCTTACGTACATGGGAGATAAGAAAAGCTAGTTGTCGGCTTAGGTTATGTTATCACCGGATCACAAAGCACCGGATGTTGATCAGATTTCTAGTTTGATCACTCTAAGCATCCGAGTGTGATTGGATAACATGGGTACTATCTCCAAGTTGTGGGACTTGCTACTTGAGATAGACCTCCGCAGAAAGTCGGTTCTTGCTCTAAACTACACCTGCCACAATCTACTCAGTGCACAGCAGCTAAGCTATTCTAATCTAAAATTTCCAAGGGACCAGGGAGAGAAAATACATAAAAAGAAAGCCTACACTAAAGCGGTGATACACCGGAAAAGGAGGATGGGAGAGTAATCTCCAAATGTGTGAAATACGAGAGGCAAAATGCACACTAGAGAGGTGATGACAGTTCACCATAATCCGGCAAAATGCATTCACAAATAATATTCCAAGCACACACAATGATAATGAATTCCTGCAAGAACATAATAAATAGACACAATATACTTGTAGAAAGATTAAAGGGGCAAAAAGAATGCAAGGAAACACAGCAAGGGAAGATGCATCCACAAACTTGTATTTTATTGCTTCCTGGTATGCACAATTCAGTCTATTACAAGATAAGGGCCTGGATCACCATGCAAGGAGTCCACTACAAGGGCCTACAACACACTGGCTTCACAAAGCAATTTTGACAGAGCTTTGTTACCCAAAAACTCTCTCCCTTACAATGAGCCCAACACTCCAATTTATAGCAAAAATGAGAAGGAAAAGAGAAGGGAAAATGGAAATCCCGAAATCTGTCCTTCAACCACCTGTAAGAGGCATTAAATTGAGTGGAATGGGCATACATTACTTGCAAAAGGCTCCCCATAATGTCCCATGTGCTGCAGCAGAGAAGGAATGATGACCATGCCTCTTAATTGTACTCCCAGCTACCAAATAAAACACTGTTCTGAATCCGGCCACGTTTTCTTAAAAATCTCAATCAATTTCTGATCAAATCCGGAATTTCTTGATTTCTGTGCATCGGGCTCGGAACCACGATTCCAACGGTACCAATTTTGTGCGATTTCGTTGAGAAATGCAAAAGTTATGGCCTTCTGAGTGCAGGCAGCTATTTTGGGCCTGGCAGGCGTTTTCTGTCATTTGACGGGAATGAGCATTAACTGACTGGAGCCGAACACGTTTCCCTTATTTAAATATATCTACCCTCATTAAAAATAAGGACGTCGTGCTCGTTCCAGAAAGTCCAATTTTATCAAAATCGGAGCTCGGAGTCAAAAGTTATGGCCGTTTGAAGTTTCCGGACCAAACGTTGACTTTTCCTCCTGTGACACGTGGCAGCTTCTGATTGGTCCTCGACTGATTCGGCTCCTTCGCGTACTTCGCCTCCATTTGTCCCGGATGTCCCATTTGATTAGTGTTGTCTGTGCTCATTTCGGCCGGTTCGCCCGGTTCGCGCATTTTTGTTCCACTTGGCCCGCTTTGCCTTCGGACTGACTTGACTGATTTCGGCCGGTTCGGCCGGTTCGCGTCCATCTGTCCCGCTTGTCCCATTTGCCTTCGGACTGACTCGACCTTTTTCGCCCGGTTCGGCCGGTTCGCGCCCTTTCGGCCCAGATGTCCCAATCGTTTTTTGACTGCCTGTGCTCATTTCGGCCGGATCGGCCGGTTCGCGCTTTTCTGTCCCACACGTCCCAGAGGTGACCTTGAGCAGGACTTAGCCAATTTTTCTGATTTTTCCTGGATCGACCTATTTGCCTTCTTGAACCCTTTTTTCACATTTTTATCAGAACTTACTCTATTCCTCTTGGACAGGGGAGTTAGACAAATATGAGGGGACCCTAGAAACATGAATTTTCGCCCTGAATCAATATAATTGCTTGCATGTTATCAAAATTACCTTGGGGGTGAATTTTGGATAACCTTAAAAGTTTCGATTTGTTGTTGGATTGTGGCTTCTTCTTCTAAAGGTTCCTCCTCCTCATATTATCGAGGTTCATCCCCATCTCATGTTATATATTGTTTCTTAGCGGTACTTTGATAAAGGGTATTCTATGCCCTACCACTTTATCATTCCCTTCATAAGAAGTGGAAGCATGTTCCAGTGTGTTAAAATATCTTCCATATTGATAAGGGACGTTCTTCCTTAGTAGCATCATTTATAGGTAGTATTGTATCATTCTCGGTGGGAAATTTGGCCCTAATTCTATGGTCCATGCCAACACTCTATCTTTGTTTCTGAGAAGAAACTCATCTAGTAAAGTGGGGTCAAAATCGAATTCTACATGTGGTGATTCTAATTCATTTCCACTATGATCGACCATCTCTTCGGTTTCTTTTTCCATAGAAAACAAAGTGGTCCTAGATCATGTCCAATGAAGGGGTTTGACCCTTGTCTATTAGAGGTTTCCCAAACTTGCGCTTTTTGTTCCTCGTATGTCTGTTTCTTTAATCCTAGATGTGTTTTAGGAGCCATGTTTTCATGATAATTTCACTAGGGTAAGTTGTAAATGTGTTCAAAGCTTAGTGACCACCCCTAAGTGAGATGCAAGATGTATTTGTTAAGAGTATGAATAAATCAACAATGTGAGAATACCAATGTGATAGAGTGAGAAATCACCAGTGACACAAGCGTTTGGTATCGAAACTTGTTTAAATGAAGTACCTCCTAGACTACATTTCAAAAAGTAGTTTCGTGTCACAAGATGATTAACAAGATGTTTTCACTTATGCCAAGTTCAAGGGAATGAACAAAACATAAGTAAATACAAGAATTCAATGTGACCTCCCAATCAAGATATACGATGAGCGAGCTCAAACTCGATTAAGACCTATATCTCAAAAAGTGCCAATTACAATTCATGAATGACACAACAATATCACCAAGATATGTTAACCCACTTTAAGAGAAAGTAAGGTATTGATATCAAGGTGCTATTGATATAACATGCACAAATGGTAACTCCTAGCACTCTTTGAAATCAAGGTAATAATAGAATCGAACTAAAAATCTCAAAGTATAGCTAGGAATAGTTAAAAATGTGTGTAGTGTAACCTTACAATATAGATATTTATGTCGAGTTTACAAGAAACAAGATGTAAATATCAAAATTGTAGTGATACGATACAAACAAGCTAACTCTTCTAAGGAAGTCCGTGGTGATGAACCACGCCTAACTACAATGACGATCTTGACATGGGTATCAAGATCACAATGGCTACCAATGACGTGAATACACCTCCGCACACTTTAGACGTTTAACTTACCCAGCCGCAAACATGGATGGGCATAAATGGACATAAAAGTGACAGAAATAGTCGATTGGTAACACAAAGGTAGTCACCCTTCTTCTGATCAACAAAGTGTCAAAAGAATGTGAAGGAAGTAAATCAAAAAAGGATGAAAAATGTTGGCTTCACTTTGGTAGAGTTTCACCTTGCCCTAAGGCAAGTAAAAACTAGGTGAAAGTAACACGTCACACGTTTCACAATGAAAATATGGTTCACAACTCAACACTATTTTAGAATGGTCAAAGTGGGCTCTTGGCCAAAGTATATCTTCCTAGGTGGTTCTCTCGTCCTAGGTGTTACAAAGATTATCCACGAGTGGGACGATTTACCCAAATAGTCCCAACTATCTTGGGAGTATCTTGACTTTTCCCCTTCAAGCACAGTGGGCAAGTAAATGCATCCATCATGTACTTAAAAGGGTCACGTAGGGACAACTTGTAATTCTATCTCACAAAGGAATTACTAGTTAGATAGGTAGTGCGGGGCACTTCTGTTTGGTCCACAAGGTTCCCTCTTCGTGGACTACTTTGGGGTTCTTGGAACCACCCCCATTTTGTAGCTTAAGGCGTTATGCTAAAGGGGTTATGTTCCAATTGAGTGGAGATGGACCTACCCTTTTCTAAACTTGTAATATAGCATTTTGAATATGTTGTTTGTTTTATATTTTTAACTAGATGTGGTTTTCTAACACCATTTGGCAACATGTATAATAACTATATTAGTAGTTTTCTAACTTTTGTTTGATTCCTCCGTTCTTTGACAAGCAATGGCGTTTTGGTCTGTATGACAATTTTTAGTATTTTTCCATCAAAAAGAGAAGGCATCATTTCGATTCTACAGATCGTCTAAGGATGCAAGAGAAGAGCATACGTGATTGTCTTCAAAAATCCAAAAAGATATCAAATGGAAAAACACTTTAATTCAACTATGCCAAATTAACCAATTTCAACCCAAATACTCCTAATAACCTCAAATCATCGAAAGGACTTAAGAATCATTTATGATTCCTAAGATCGCCCTAAGGGATACAAGGAAGAGCATACGTGATCTTATTCCTACAAGTAAGTAACTCAAAATATTACCTAATAAGATAAGAACATGTAAAAATAGCACAAAGACAAATACATGATTAGATAAACTCGTAAGAATGTTAGCACATCAACACATGTGCCCTTTTTAGTGCTTGTGCGCGGGTTAGGGCGCATGCGCCACTTAATGTTGTTTCAGCTTTCACAATGCACCTGTGCCACCCAAGAGATGTGTGCCGAAACAAAGTATATGTGCCATGAAAATAGTGCATGTGCCACTTTGTGGATTTTTTTGACTTATCAAGCACCTGCACCACTCAGAGAGGCGTGTGTGCCACAAAAATAGCGTCTATGTCACTCCCGATAAAAATGACAGAAAACACACAGGAAACACCGTGTTATCAAAAAAATGTCTACGCCACTAAAAGAGTAGGTGCACTCTGGTTAAGGCATGTGCTTCAATCTAACAGGGTTTCAGAATGTAGTGAAGGTACAAAGATGAAATGACGTTTGCACCAGTTAGTGCACTATGTACATTTGGTTAAGGTGTGTGTGCGCGCGAGGATAGCGCAGCGCATGTGCCGTGGGTGGTAAACAAAATAATAAGTTTTACCAAGATGTCTACGCCACCAGAGAGAAATGTGCTCCATGAAAACCATGCTGTGCCCCTAAAAATGTGCTCTGTGCTGGACTTTGCAACCAAAATATGGCAGAAAAACACAAAAAACTCACAATATCTCAAATTTTGACAAGTTATCTTAAGAATGGCAATAACCCATTAAAATTATGGTGTGAACATGAAGTTACACATATCAAATGAGAAAAAATTCCAAGAAAATGGACATTAATTACTACATGTGCATATCAAAAGTTAGCCAAAACAATGAAACTTAAACTAAAATGCCATGGGACTAAGTGTCCCACCGAGCAAAATGTGTACAAGTATTTCATCAATTTAGCTAAATTGAAAGTAAGAAACTACCACCTAGAAATAGCTTCCTAACCTAGCTAGAAATGAGAAATGTGCACCATCATGATGAAGAAATAAGAAAGTCCTACCCTCAACATTATAACTTTGAAATGATCAAAACATAATGCAAATTAATGAACTCTATTCTTCTAATTGCCTAATTAAATCAAGTGGACCTATGTAGTCCAATGGCAATCAACAATATTGCTTGCTTTGATCCTTCAATGGATGCTTGGGTGTGAGGCTTAGCTCTTCAAGAATGGAGGATGGAGGGCTCAAGAATGACAAAAGGCTATTAGTATGAAACTATGTGCTTTCTTTTGTCTCTTGAGAGATTTAGGTGTAGGTGTAGAAGTAGAGGGAGGGTTGTTTATATAGCCCAAAGGATAAAGGATTCAACACATCCTCATGAATGTGGGACTAATGGAGATGTAGAGTTAGTTATGGATAAGGGGGTTTAGATGGGGTTGAGTTAACTTTAGGAGGGTTTGGTTTGTCTTTTAGTAGCTCATGTGGATAAAGGTGATGTATTAATTAATCAAGATGATTAATTAATACATGTGTAATCTTTTATAAGCTTTTAAGTGGATATTAGTGTGATTTGGACAATTAGAGGGAATTAAACCAATTAAATAGTGATTTATTGATTTAATGAGAACGGATGCTAATTAATTAATAATAATTAGTTAGACTAGATAGAAGGTGTTGATTAACAAAGGGTCATTAATTAGGTATGTGTTGGATAGGTGACTTAATTAATTAGCGTAATGTAATCAATTAACGACAATGGAAGAAAATATGAGTGTTATTGAAAATATGTCATCAATTTGCAAGAAAGGAGATAATTAGCACAATTTAAGTATTTAAATTTCTCAGGCGTAATTATAGGTGTCTACAAACTACAATAAAGATGGAGACTTCTTGGTCCCACCTACCGGGTGTGCAAAAGCTGTTAGTGCAAAATCAAAACACCCCTGAATGTATCCAACCTATTGGGTTGAGACTCTAAGTGTGTTAGCATAACATGGAGCATCTCTCAAAGTGTGGAACTTTTAAATCGAGAGAGCCTTCCGAATGAAGGCCAATTCATATTCCTCTATCGATGTGCACAGAAATAAATTACAGAGGATCTACTCTAAACCTACTCTATCTTACCAAGAGAATAGGGTTGAGAAGATGTGAAAGAAATAAACCTAAGCTAACAAGGTGATGCACCAAAGGAATGTTAAACATTTGTTTCAATCTAACACAAACAATAGAATTGTAATACAATCACCATGCACGATAACTAAACCGCAATGAGAGATCGAAGATAATAATGAACACATGAGAGGGTTGAGAATCCATAGACATATATTACTACTCAATAGTCGATATAGTACATTACTGATTAGCTAGGAGGAAAAAAATTTGTATTACAACTTGAATGGGAGGTTTGGACTCCAAAAACTCGTCTGCAGACTAGAGGAGAAGGGAGGGTACAAAATAGAAATATCCAACCCTTTACAATGAGCTCAACTCCTTCTTTTATAGATGTATCGAAGAGGGAAGAAGACAAGAGGTTGAAAACTTGATTTGAAGCTCAACTATCATCCATCAATGTCGTTGTAAATCTACCTGAATTTATCGATACCGCCACTCGATGTTTGTTAGGTGTGTCCAAGAAGGGAGAATGATGGATCGAAATGAATCTGATCTAGTTTTGGGGATAATCAAATTGCATATTGATGGCATCAAGAATTTTTCCAATTTTTCATCCACCAAACCTCCTCGAAATTAAATTTTAGGTTTCCATGATGTAGACGAGGTGAAAAATTTCCCTTGGTGGAAAATTTGTTGAGTTTCGGGCAATGTGTCGAAAGATATGTCCATTTAAATGTTTGAGTCGGGCTTGTAAAAAAAAGGGTGAAAACCATTAGCGAAGCAGGTCCGTGGGCCCAAAAGTCACTTTGTTCCCTTTTCACAAAAACAAAAATGTAAAATTTGCCCCATAGCCCGCAATACCTTTTTGTAAAAAAGCCATCTTCGGGCCCACTTGTGCATTTTCACTTGAGAAAAAAATTCACTCCAAGTTCCATCGGCCCACATGTAATTTAGGCTTGACATGTGGCTCCTTGGGCATTAGGGTAGGTATGGCTCATTTTTTCACTTTATGCCTTCTCAAGGTAAAAATTTCAAATTGCCTCCAATAACCCGCCTTCTCGATTTGACTTTTCTACATAGCCACATGTCGAGCTAGTGCTATTTTGGGGACCGCTTTTGGATTCAATCTTTGGAGGTTGGCTAAAGAGGCACATGTCACCTTTCACGCTGACTTGCTCAATTTGCTTGTGTTTTTGGCTAAGTTATTTTGCTTGACGGGGCCATAAGTCGACCCTAGACACGAGGAAGCTTCGCACTTGTTTAAAAAAACAGTCAGGATTTTACCTTTGAAGTAGCGCCGTGATGACACTTGGAGCTTTCCACAAGTCTATGATACTTAGCTGATTCGAGGCGATGCCTTTTTAACTCAAGACATGTGGAAGCCCCATGCTCATTTGAGTCTCCTGCTTTGGGCCCGCCTTTGAATGTGTGTCATTGACACACTTAGAACCTCTCTGCTGGCTCTTAGACTTTTCAATGGCTAGTGTAACTTTTGGGGCTCGGAAAAGTGGAGGCTTAGAGCTTGTTTGAGTCTCCTCGTTTGGATTTATTCTTTAGAGAAGCTAAGTGTGAAAGATTTCTCGATTCCTCCATACTTAGCGAATTTGGTCCGTTCTAAATCATTTGTAAATCCCGAAGCATTTGAATCTTTCTCCGTTTCTTTCCTTTGAGCCTCTAGTTTTCTTTGACACTGTTTGATCCTTCCCCAACCCTACTCCTCCATTTTAGACCATGCTTGTAACATGTTTGTTGGATTTGAAATGGGGGCTCGTACGATGGAACCGTCCCTTGGATTTCTTTTTACACGGTGGTTGTGTTTGATCAATTTTCCAGAGCAAAATTTAGATAACAAAGTATGAAATTGATCAATGTAGGTATCTTGAGAAAGTTGATTTTCCTCGAGACTTTGATGTTTGATGCAGCCTCAAGAGATGTTGAAAAAATTGACCTAGGCACAAAGGATAAGTCTAAACAAATGTGTTTAGATAACAACTTTGATGGAAAAGAGAAACAATCATATGACTAGTGGTTAAAAAATATCGGAACTACTTAGCATGGTCATATCCAGAATCGAAGGCACTTAAAAATTTTCCCGATTGTTTTCTCCGAATAAGGGTTCACATTATCAGTATAGTGTATAGTCTTTTGGTATCATTCTACTTTTGTTTTTTTCTATTTTTGTTTGTCCCGATCCTTAGTGACCGAGAAAAGTATTTCTTAGTGACCGTGATCCTTAGGGGGATTTGGTTATTATCTTTCCGCTCTTTCTGTAAGCTTGTTCTTGACTCCATTGCCCAATGAATTTTTGGCACATGGTCTCGGTCATTGTTCTTGTGGTACTCGTAGGGAGTTCCCATCCCGATTCGGAGCTGATTTCGGTGCTGAATTTAATCTCGGACTGTTTGTTCAAAATGTCTCATCCACATGGTTTGCGATTTTCTTTGTCTTCCTATATTGATGCGTGAAATATTTCTCCTTCATTTGGTTGCCATGGTCATTCCTTTCCTTTGGTTGAGGGTCACTTTCGGTCTAAGTATTGTTTTTCTGTTTATCTGTCCATGCAAAAGAATTTGTAATTTGGCCATCAATTTGAGGTTACCCCTTACTTCTATTTTTCCATAATCATGTTTTGCTGTCATTTTTTTCCCAACATCCATGGAGACATGGTCCATTCAGTTGGATGTGGCTGTGGTCTTTTTGGTGAATTTTTAACACTTTTGACACATCTATAAATAATACCAAATTGGCCCCGTGGCCTTGATAGTCTCCGATTGGCTATTCAGCAAATATGAAGTGGCAGGGAAAATTCTTACTTTTACCCCAAAGAAGGACACGCAGCTTTTCAAGTTACAAATAGGAGGTGGGTCGCGGAGCATTTTGTAGTTTTTGCCTTTTGAATGAGTGAACAAAGTTATGAAATAATCTGAAACTCTGTGGGGCCCACATCAAAAGTTAGAAGCAGAGAGGCGGGTCATCGGGGAATTTTTAAACTCTAAGGCCCGCTTCAACTCAAATCTTTTCCACATGGAGGGCTGGCACTCATTTAAGGATCTACCTCTAGGTCCTACCTTAGCAATTGTGCCAAGGAGACACGTGGAGGGTTCTCGATGGCTCCTCTCTATACTTAAACTCTCAAGAAACTTTCTAAGTCCCTGGGACACGTGGAGGGCACGTGCTATTTGGGATCTCGCCCATGTACTTTACTTTTGAAATGGCACCAAAGGGACATGTGGATGTTTCCACTGGATCTTCCCATACTTAGGCTTTTCAATAGTTAAGGAAGCTTTCTCGCACCCTAGGCATGTGGTACCTTCTGCTAGTCCTTAAACTCTTTCAACAAATTTGTCGGGCTCAGACATGTGGTGAGCCCGTGCTTGTTTAGGGTCTCCACTTTTGGGCACCATATCAAAAGAGTGCCGAAGAGACACATGGAGGCTTCTGTTGGCTCCTCTTTGTACTAAGAATTTTTCAAAGGCCAAGGAAATTTTCTTGGGCCCAGGGCACATGGAGAGCCTGCGCTCATTTGAGGTCCCACTTCTACAACTTCATCTTTACAGTTGCATCAAGGAAACACATGAAAGCTTCCGCTAACTTCTCTTTACACTTGGGTGACTTGTACTCACAACACATGAATATGGTATAATTTATGCGTGAAAACTCATTTATGAGAGGCACGAATGTAGGCATCCATGCGAGGGAACTCATTTCTCAAGGTGTATTCTCGAGGGTGAAAAGGATTGCTTGTTAGATCCAGCTATACAAAGCCACTTGAAAATGATTAAAATGGGATTTCTCGCATGATAGAATAAGAATGATTAGAAGGAATGTCAAAAATTTATGGCATGGCATCCCGGTCATGGTTGAGGGTTTGAGAAACATGATTAGTTCATGATTCGTCCACCTGGTAGCTTCGGGTGTAAATTGATTAAATATCACTTTCGAGACAAATTGGTAACAAGTAAAATATCCCTCAAATATTCTTCTTTGGGGGAAAATTAGGAATGAATGAGTGATTGAATTGTATAAATGAAATGAGGATACTCTTGCAAAGGTCGGGGTTAAATTCTTATGAGAAAATTTGAGAAGGCCCATCTTCTGAGAGACCATTAGAGAAACCCGATAATCTCTTGTGTTTTATATTTGATCATGTGAAGGTGGTTGCGAGTGTACATCCATTGACAAGCTCTGAGATTGTTCAAGAAACTTTCCCTGCTAATAAATCTAATAGATCTTGAATTAATCTATGTTGATCTTGGGAAAATTTGTGTTTTCTTTTATTTCATAATGTATTCAAATGGTTTTGATGTTTCTATTGCAATATTATGTTAAAATCCCTCCAAATCACACAGGATCTCATCCCTATGATAGTTTAGTGGCATTTGCAATTTCATTATGAGAAGAGCCTTCATCCTATAATGAGATAAACAATTTAAAATCACTTTACTATCATTTTGTTGATAAAGATTGTTTGTAAGCCTTTGAGTATATCTTAGGCATGAGGAACTAGGGGTTGTTAATGTTTAATTGAGTCTTTAGCTCAAGGCTTTGTGTTAAATTATTGAAGATTGTGTGAAACCGTGTAGATCTAGGGCTCCATTGATGCACACCTTCTGGTTGAAGGAATATTTTGGCTATTATGAAGCTTTCTGTTGGGTCTTCCAATTTTTGTAAAGATCTGGTGAAATCAACTTCATCTTGCTTAATCCCCCACCAAAAATTTCAAATAACCATGAATCCTACCCGAAGTACCCCTGTTTGTGTTGTGTATCCACAAATGAACAAATTATACTACCAAAATATACAGAAGCAAGTAGGTTTTAAGTGTCTTTAGTAACTTTGAACCCTGTTCATAAAATATCTCCACTATTTAGATGTGACAACTCGTGATAGTTAAATTGTGGTGCATTGATCATATTTTCTCAAGGTTCCCTTGAAAATTATGTAAAGAAGGATCTCTTCATGTCCTTCACCAACAGAGGTTACAAAATGGGTCCTCTCACCCTGGTCGAAAGGCACAACCTAAAGTAGTGAGGATATATCAAATCCTTTTATATGGTGCTATCCATTTCTCCAATGCTCGAGTGACAAAGAGTCAGCTGAATCCATTCCTCGATACAAAATGAATTATGATTCTTTGTCTCTAAGTATCTTGTTAAACTGTGATGTTACTTAGCTTCCAAGGAGAATCAATTTGGATACCAACACCTTCCCCTATATTTATTTTCTTAGACCTTGTATTGGCTGCCACACTTTGAGAAGGGGACTGATTTATTCCATGAAATCCTCATCTTTCTAGTTCACAAGTGTTGTCTTGTTTGGAGGTGCTTCCTAATTGGCCACTTTTTTCTCACTTTCTTCTTCGTTTGGATTTTGAGGAACACTGTAGAAGTCACCATCAATGTCGATTTAAAGCACCAATGAAGCATGTTGCTTGATTATGTCATTGGCTACATGGGAAACATCATTCGTATTATTTTTCAATTTTATTTTGAGTTGGGGCGTTATCACCGAATCACAACACCCCTGCGGCATATATACTTGAACTCACGGTGTGATTGGATAACATGGGTACTATCTCCAAGTTGTGGGACTTGCCACTTGAGATAGACCTCAAAGAAAGCCGGTTCTTGCTCCTAAACTACCCGCCTACAATCTACTCTAATGCGGGATAAGCTAACTGTTTCTAATCTAAATTTCCAAGGGACCGGGAGAGAGAATACATAAAATGAAAGCCTACACTAAAGCGGTGATACACCGAGAAAAAGGAGGGTATGAGAGTAATCTCCAAATGTGTGAAATACGAGAGGCAAAGTGCACACTAGAAGAGGTGATGGCAGTTCACCATAATCTAGCAAAATGCATTCACAACAATATTCCAAGCATACACAATGATAATGAATCCCTGCAAGAACATAATAAATAGACACAATATTATTGTAGAAAGATAAAAGGGGCAAGAAGTATGCAAGAAAACACAGCAGGGGAAGATACATCCACAAACTTGTATTTTATTGCTTCCTGGTATGCACTGTTCAGTCTATTACAAGATAAGGGCCTGGATCACCATGCAAGGAGTCCACTATAAGGGCTGCAACACACAAGCTTCACAAAGCAATTTTGGGAGCTTTGCTACCCAAAAACTCTCCTCTTACAATGAGCCCAACACTCCAATTTATAGAAAAAGAGAAGGAAAAGAGAAGGAAAATGGAAATCCTGAAATCTGTCCTTCAACCACTTATAAGAGACATTAAATTGAGTGAAATGATTGTATATTACTTGCAAAAGGCTCCCCATACTGTCCCATGTGCTACAGCAGAGAAAGAATGATGACCATGCCTCTTAATTGCACTCCCAGCTACCAAATAAAACACTGTTCTGAACCCGGCCACGTTTTCTTAAAAACTCAATCAATTTCTTAGAAAATCCAGAATTTCTTGATTTATTTCATCGGTCTGGAACCACGATTCCAACGGTACCAATTTTGTGCGATTTCGTTGAGAAATGCAAAAGTTATGGCCTTCGAGCAGTGTGACTATTTTGGGTCAGCGAGGCGTTTTCTCGTCATTTGACGGGAATGAGCATTAACTGATGGAGCCGAATATGTTTCTTCTATTTTGGGTCGTGCTCGTTAGGAAAGTCTAATTTTATGAAAATTGGAGCTCGGAGTCAAAAGTTATGGCCGTTTGAAGTTTGGACCAATCGTTGACTTTTCTTCTTCTCCTTGCACATTTCTTCGGCTTTCGCGTCCCACCCGTCCCTTTGTCCTGAATGTCCCAATGCTGAAGTTCCCTGTTTCGGCTGAATCAGCCGGTTCACGTACTTTTGTCCCGCGCGTCCCAGACTATTTCGGGCTGCCTTGACTCATTTCGCCCGGTTCGGCCGGTTCGCGTACTTTTGTCCCGCGCGTCCGAAGGACCTTGCGGACTAGGACTTAGCCATTTTTCGTGATTTTTCTGGCCCGAGCTTGTTTTTTATGCAATTTTTTACATTTTCTCAGAACTTGCTCTCTTCTACTTGGACAGGGGAGTTAGAAAAATATGAGGGGACCCTAGAAACATGACCTTTCACCCTGAATCAATATAATTGCTTGGGACTAAAGAATTTGATGCACGTTATCAAAATTACCTTGGGGTGAATTTTGGATAAAAGGAACCAAGGCCCCGAGATGTTGAAACTGCATTATGGTTATATGCTTGGAATGGCCTAGCAGCTTGGGGTTGTCCTTGGTTCTAGTTAGTAGCTTGAGCAAGGTGGTATTTTTTATTGATATGGAGGTTTACTAGGTTAGAAATAAGGCTAATAAGGTCTAGAATATTGAGCTTGTTTCCTCTTAAGAGTTACCAGCTTATTTCCTAAGTTTAGCAATTATTTCATAACCTCTTGGAGTTAATTTTAAGGACTAGAAGAAGAAGTCAAAGCTTCATTTGAAATCTGATTTCTAGGATCATGGATAGAGCTATTGCATACATTTGATTAGGATTAGGACTCCCATATACGAATAAAGAGGCATAGGTTGCCTAGGTGTGAATTTACTAGCTTAAATTAGGAAATTCTCGGTCTTATAGCTATGGCATAAGTGTGCAGTAGGGTTATTCCCCCATATATTTTATCATTATAGATATATATATATATATATATATATGAATTTAGATCTTTAAGAAAATAGAGAAATGCATCTTCGAGTTATTTGTCCGACCGCAATTGGGATCCTTTCCCATGTTCTTTGGAATCTAGAATTGAAGTTTGTCATCTTCTTAGTTGGTGCCCTTTTGATTGTAGTCATCTACTCCAAAAGGGATAAGTTGTCATCCCTCTCCCCAAACTAGCCATAGAGAGTTGTGCACAATTGATCCCAATTGAATTGATCCTGCTCCCAAGCCTTTGAACCACTGCAATACTTTTCCTTTGAAATAAGAAGCCAACAACTTGACTGCAACATCCATCTTGGAAATCTCATGTATGGCACAAACATTTGCAATGTCTTGAATGTGGTCGATGGGAGTTATGTGATTTTCTCTAGTGAAGTATGGGATATTTTTTAATGTTGTTATCGGGACCGTATTTTGTGCATTAAGGGAAAGTGGACTGCTACCCGTGAAATTTTCATAGGGGTTTGGAGGTGGCTGATTTGGTGGTTGTAGATGAGCCATCCTGAGTGGCCTGAGAACCCTAGTCAATTAAAGAAAGGGTCTACCTAGTGGAGGTGTGGATAATGTTCTATTTGGTGGAGATGGAGACCTTTGAGTTCTTCTTCCCCTTCTTGTTCTATCTGGGGATAAGTGTAGATAGACAAATAGCCCCTCTTCTCTAGTTCTTGACCTTGTTTGGATTCTTCTCATGAACTTGATAAATTTGGGGCAATGTGGAAACCACTGGATTTGGATTTGAGTGACGGAGTTACAGATGTGTTATTACAAAGCATCGAAGGCTATAATTTCACCAAGACACACACCTAATCTTGATAAAAAAATATTGACTTCGTCCCATTGGCCGTGGAAGGCTGTTGTGTTGGAAAAGTAGCACCTAGGATTTGCACGGTAAAATACCCTAATTTTGACTAACATGGGATTGTCTAGAGGTGTGGGACCCTTTCGATTGAGATAGACCTCTAGATAAGGCTAGTTCCTAACCTATTATAATGCTAACCTTCTCCTAAACTATCAATTCCAAGGGACCAGAGGAAGAGAAATACATAAAAATATAAATCCTAAACGAAGGGTGGTGATGACACCAAAACAAGGCTAGAGGCTAGAGGCTAGAGAGATTTATAGTGAGTGAAAGTGGAGGGAAATGAGGAAAAATAGGGCATGTAAAATACCACGGTCCTAAAACACATTCAAAATTCTAAGTTCGTGGAGCACAACAAATTTTAACCCTATAAAGGAATACAATATGCACAATATAACTACAAAACATAATAGAAGGAAAAAAATGGAATATAAATCAAGCCAAGGGAAGAAAAGCCACAAAACACTAATTTTATTTCTTAAAATGATGCACAATACATTACAATATAGGCACAAGGCAAAAATCCTTTACAAAATGCATAAATTTGAGGCCTGTGGCTCACAAAAGTGTTGGAACAATTTTGGCAAAGTTCCTTTACAATTTCAAAATCTCCTCTCAAATAAGGGGAATTTACATATACTGAGAGAGAAAAGGAGCTACCAAAAACATCCTTCATTAAATTCATGTGCATAGGTATGGGCAACCGAGGATGGTTCACTTTCCAATAGTACCTTTTTGCCACGGGAACATGGGTGCCATACCTCATTAAACTAGTTGTTGAGCTACCTTATATAGTCGCATTAACGTCCTGGGCATATCTGAAAATCCTTGTTGTCACCCAATGGAAACCACTAGATGAAGTACGATAAGAAGGGAAGAGTCAGTAAGCTAACGAAGGAAATACTTGTCGCATGATAAGAAGAAATGTTTTCATGCGGTGTTGAGGGGTGATTGACACACCAAAACAAAAGGTGGTTGATGCACTACATGGGCGACACTAACACATGTCAATAAGGTGTGGTAAATGTGTGACGGGGAGGAAGCGAGTGACATGCATCAACAAGGTGTGCTTGGCGTGTGAAAGGAGGAAGCGATTATACCACGTCAATAAGGTGTGGTTGACGGCGTGACAACAAGGTGTGGTTGGCGTGCGGAGGAAGTAGTTGGCGTGCGTCAGAGGGAAATGGTTGACATGCGTCAACAAGGTGTGGTTGATGCGTGACAACAAGGAGTGGTTGAAGTGTGTTAGGAGGAAGTAGTTGACGCGCGTCAACAAGGCGAAAATCCATACATTTTCATAGTGTGACCATTAATGCAAATCTTGTTCTAAACCTTCATCGGGGTGAGCTAGCTCTCTACTAGACACCTTGCAAACTCCTCCCATTAACTATCAAAGGCGGACTGTAGGTTGATCCGTTTTACAAGAGGGCTCCAAAAAAAGGATAACAAAAGGATTGTGATATTTTGATTGTTTTTTAATATGTAAACGATTTAATCTTTTTACTGGAAATGCAAATAAGGCTATAGATAAATTTAACTAAACCATGAAGAAGGAGTTTGAAATGAATTATTTGGGACTTTTGAAGTATTTTCTTGGCATTATGATCACGAATAGAGAGAAAGGCATATTTGTTTCTAAAGAAAAGTATGTAAAATAAATATTGTAAAGATTCAGAATGTTGGATAGCAAACCAACATCTACACCAGCTGAAATAAGTCTAAAATTGACAAAAGATGATTCCAGGGAACAATGTGGAACCTATAAGGTATAAAATCATGGTAGGAAGCTTGACATATTTAACAACAACTAGAATTGAGATAATGTATGTAGTTATTCTAATTTATAGATTCATGGAGACACCAAAAGAGACATATTGGAAACCAAGAAAGCATATTTTAATGTATGTGAATGGCATAAGAAAGTATGGAATTTTATATGCTGATAATGATGATTTACAATTAGTTGGTTACTGAGATAGTGATTGGGTAGGAAGCCTTGTTGATAGAAAGAGAACGTCCCGGATATGTGTTTAATGTTACTTGAAACCATTTCGAGGGCTTGAAGAAACAATCGAGCTTTTTTTCTTATCTACAACTCAAGAAGAGTATATTGCATTAAAATCAGTCATTTTTCAAATGATATGGTTAAGGAGAATCCTCTCGAAGGTTCTATAGTTTTCTATGATAATATGTCTTCCATCGGAGAAGAAAGAATATTGTAATCAGGTATCACTTTATTCATGAGTTAGTTGAGAAAGGTGAAATTGAGCTTAAAATTTGAAGGTCTAAGATGCAACTAGATGAGATTTTTACCTAACATTTGTCAAAAGAAAGGTTTGAGTATTTAAGATTAATTCTTGGCATCGTAGATGTCCAAGACTTGAAAATCAGTCCTTGAATTGATTTTGTTTGGCTCAATATTAAGGGGGAGTATCAAAAATAATGCGATCTGTAATCTTGAGCCACAAATAGGTTTTCAAACCTGTTTTTCCCTCTCTCTCAACCTCTCCATTGCAGGCATATATTCATAGTCTTTTTGTTGAAATTTATTTATTTTTTCCTCCAAATCCATAGGCTACGTGGCATGTTTCGGTGCTTTCTTTTTTCATGTTTCGAGTGGATGAAAAGGTCATGAAATTAACTATAGTTAATCATTTTCTATTCTATGCGACAACATAGCGAGGATCATATGGTCAAGGAAAAAACATGTGTTTGCTTTCTAGCACCTCCCCTCGAATATCTCCCCAGCAGACATGAAGTCCATGGAATAATCAACAACTTATATTTTTCGGGTCCAATTTGAGTTAGAGTAGTCAAGAGTCATAAAATATCACAACTAAGGTAGAGACATGTGACTACATTTCAATGGAGCGTAAGTTTTAGTCACCCCAACTAAGAGTTTTGATGTGAACCCGTAGCTAACAAATGACAAGCAAGAAGCTAAGAAGGTTGACAAGTGCGAAGTGCGTGGAGCTTTCCCATTAGATGCGGCTTCATGTACTCTGAAAGGGTCTATAAGAAAAAACTAAAAGTTGTGAGAAGCATGAAGCTTCCTCATTGGTTTGGGATTCACAAGTCTTACAAAGGAAACTTACATTTGCAACGATGGTGGAACTTTCAAAATGGTCTAAGCTTTGTATCATAGAACAAAGGATACATAAAGCCCGACACCGAAACTAATATAAGACCAAAACATGGAGACATTTCAATCTAACTAATGGCAATGGATTTTATTGGATTTAAAAGACGTGAAGAGATGGAGCTAATATATCTTTCGGGTCCGTGTGAAAGTCAACATCTTTGAAAGACATGAGGAGAAATATAATTGGCACGATAAAAATAGTAGAGTGACAAATATATAGATATATGAAGTAGCATAATATAGAGAAGGATGATAAGGGAATATGTAGAGCAATAGCTTGAGGTCTTATATAGAAGAGAAAAACATGTGGACCAACACACAGAGCAAAAGAAGAAATACAAATTGTAATGCTGGAATTTTAGTAAACAATACTGGAATTTCTGTGCAAGATAAGCAATATATTTGGGTAACAAATTAATAATATATTTCGGATATAGTGTTTAATGACAAAGAAGGGATGTGCATGGCAGCAGCACGAGAGTATTATTTAACACCAGGAACTATGTGGGTAGCACATAAATCATTTATTACTAGATATCCCCACAACGCAAGTGAAGGCGGGCAAAGTTGTGAGAGCAGAATGTAATGCCCCGCTGGGCATCGGATTCCTTTTCTACCTGCCTCCACTGCCATCCTTTATGGCCATCTATGCGACCTGCCTGGCGTGAGGGAGAAGCTGTCCCGTGAGTTGTTGTTGTTGTTTTGTCCTTTTGGCAAGTGGTGTGTGGTTGGGCGCCTCCACCAACTATCTTCATTGTTTGACAGGCCTACTGGTTCACCAATCTACCATAATTTATAACCCTGTCACCTCATTTTGACCTGCTCACGCAAAGAAACCTTGGTGGCCATGTAGCTTGCATTGGCGTGTTCTGGATAGTGGATTCATTGATGGTGAAATGAAGGTCTATCGCCCTGATGTTGCATGGGTGGGTGTGGGTCTCAAAATCGTCTTTGCATGGTAGTTTCAATGGAGCATAGAACCGAAATTTCTCCTAGGAAAGTGCCGTGAGGAAGTGATTCACTATATGCAGTAGCTACTGGGGTAGAGAAGTAAACTTATCCCAAAAAATCGGTGGCTCCAAAGGCTGTTGGTGTTGATCCCGATGTTACAGTTGCACGCGACCACGGTCGTGATCGATTGTTGCAAAATCTTGCAGCTGTAGTAGAAGAACGAGATAAAGTTTTAGTTGAGCTGTCTTGCCTTTTCTTTTTGGAAAGTCGCTTCTGTCCAGGTGGTGAATTTAACATGGAAAAAGCTCGATCAAATCTTGAGGCAAGTTTTGCGAGTGAGGCAGAGAGGAATGCAACGCAACATGTATTGGCATTTGGAAGCCGTGTAACTCCGGCCAGAAGCGAGGCCTTCACAGATTGTCCGTGGTGTTTACAGATTCAACGTGATAAACTCCATTGGTGTTTGAAGGAGGCAGTCACAGGGTGGAGAGATTCTGAAGGCTGATTTGTGAGATAAATTTTAGTGATATTCTCATCCATCTTCTCATGTCGATTCCGTCATTTTTTTTAAATATGAATGGTGGTGGAAGCCTTCCATGGAGTGTGGAATGTGGGTCCCGGGACTCGATTTGGGGTCACCATTGCTTTGTGGCGACAGTTTACCTCACTCTTTGCTTCATTCAATACGGGTTGTATCCACAGAGGCACGGGAGGTCTATGCAATGTTGGAGAAAATCTCTTGGGAGATGAAGGTAGTAGGATATTTGTCAGATTCAGAACATGTGCTAGGTGAACAGGGAAAGTAAAAGTATTCCTCCGCCATCTTGCATCGGGGTTGTCAGATTGTTCGGCACAAATTGTTGTGAGAGAGGCAAAGCGGTTCCATTACTTTAAAAAAGGAAATTTTCTTGTAGAGATTTGGTAATGCACCGGTGAAGCAATCTAGTGAGTGGTGGAGTCTTATTTGAAGATGCTAAGTCTAAAGATTGTTTTATGGATATGTCGAAATGGCTTTATAAACTTACAAGCAAATGCAAAGAGCAGGTGTAAAGCCAAACTCCACAACCTTTGATAGCATCTCCATGCCTATACCAAAGTGGGATTGTTTGAGCAGGGCATGGATGTTCTCCAATGCTTTTGAAAAAGAGATTTTTGTTGCTTGTTGTATCTGCTAGTGTCCTGGGCACATAACTGTCTTAAGATGGATTTTTACTCCTGATCTGGATGCTCAACGAAGTGTTCGGATGGTTTGGGCAAAACTTGAAAGAAATGTGGTCTTTTGGACAGCAATGATTGTTGGTTGTGGACAATTTTGGGTGGGTTGAGACACCTTGGAAACTTGGAAAATAATGGAGAAGGGACAAGGCTGGGTCAAATGCTTTGTTTGCCGGTGCGTTGGTAGATACATATGCAAAGTGGAAGCAAGCATAAAACACCCAAACTACTTGACAAAATGCCTGAGTGAAATATGGCCAAAGGACAAAGCAAGGATTGCAGGATATGTTTTGGAATGGATTTGTGGAGGAGGCATAGGAAGTTGAAACAAATATGAATAACTTGGGTAAATCCATCTCCTCTAGCCTTGTGTAGATCACTTGTGTTTGTGGTAGCACGTATAGGGTATGTGTGTTGGTTGTCGAATCCCACAAGAAGTAGAAGCTCAAGGAAATCAATAGTTGAGCACAAGTGCATGGAGTCACTTCGAATACAACAATGCTCGTGAACTGTTTGACAAAAATCCTCTTCAATTGCATGGTCTCGTGGATCGTGAATGTGGACCGCTTAGAAGCTAGTGCAACCAGATTCTAGTACCTACGATTCTTATCTTTGACCCGTGTGGAGTCTATACGACTGTGAAGCTGGAGAAACAGCAAGATATTTTTACACTTTTCTACTATTATTTTATTTAAAAATATTTTGAAATCGAATCACTTTTCCTTGCATTGATTTGTCAGTTGGATGTCATGATGGGAGATTTCCCTTTCTGCTTGTTTCTTCTTGTTTTAGCTTTTATCGTTGACTGTATGTGGGTCGAAAGGATGTGTGTGCCCTCTCCTCTGAATGTTATGTTTCTCTTACTCGAATGATAGACCTTCGTCTATTTGTTTATGTATTAATTCTTCTCGGCGATTGAGTTGCAAGTTATTATGTTGATCAAGCTAGTATTTTCGATATCATGGAAGTAAGTTTACGATAACTATGAAACCCCCTTCCTAGCACCCAAGTTTGTCCTTGACGTTCTTTGTTAGCTCCTTCGCAAGTCCCTTTGATAACCTTTTGGCATCGAGAAAGAAAGGTTGTAGGATTGTGTGAGCAATGCGTGGGCTAGTCAGCTTAGAGTTTTGGTATTAAAACTGGTAGAATGAAAAGGTTTGTTTGCAACGTGTTTTTCCATCTCACGTGTTTAGACTCTTATACTATCTTTCATCTTGTTTCTAGGCTTTTAAGGCCATCCTCAAGAAGTGCCTTGACCATCCCTATCAACTTGAACCATAACTAGCTTTTCGGGTCAACTAAGCTGGAGGTTTCATTGTGCGAATCCGTGCACTGCCTCGTTGACACTAGAATAGTTGGTCTAATCCCCTCTCGGGAATCATTACCGATGGCGCTCTTCTATTTTTCCTAACTTGCATTATTTTCTCCCTTGTAATGTTAACGCTATTAATTAATATTGGTCAGTTTTTATGCACGTAATTTACTGTAATAGTTTGTGATGGAAATTTCGTTAAATGTGATTAACCTTCGGGAAAAACTCAGCTTTCATTTGATAGTCTTATGGATTCATAGCGGAAGGTTTTGTTTTGATAATGTCACTTAGAAGTTATGTTTGTATCTTTGTGCGACGATCGACTGTGTTACCAAGGGTTGCCGTAAATTATGGTTGTTTTGGGATGTGGGCAATTTATTTTAAATTAACCAAACATTAGTATTGTAGTTGAGGTTTGCAAATCCTTTAGTGTTATAAAAACTTGTTGATGACATTATTGTATACTCTTGTTGGACGAAACCCCCTTCTTCTCTCGCGTGGTTGCTACTAGTCTGTAAGACTTTGACCCTTCCTGGATGATTGGTAGATCTCTTTGTAGTTAATGGTCAAAACTAGTATACTTTGCCTTCGCTTCGAAACTTATGTTGTGTGTATACTCTAATTGATTTCCGGTTTGAAACTCAATTATACATGGCTTTTTGTGTTGATTTCTGAAACCCGTGTTTCCCCTTTCTTGGGCCGATCAACTTTTGTTCTTTTAGAAATGTATTATTTTAGCCTATGCGTTGGTACCTTTGATAAATTTCTAGATGGTTGGTCTATTTATATCAAATCTCAATCTTGTAATTATTGTTTAATTACTTACTTGATGGGATTTGTTTTTGCTAGATTGTTTGTTTTCTCTTATAGGGCGAGGGCCATCCTCTTACGATTCTTTATACTTTCGTTGTTATTACCCCTAATCGAAGTACAAGGTCTTCTCCTTCTTTGATTGGCATAATGAAGACTTCTTTTTAACTTGATGTGTTAATAGTGTTTAGAGGTTTGAACCAATTCTTGTAATAAAGTGCTTCCGTTCGTGATATTGTTAGATAATAGTTATGGTAGTTTTGTGTAGCCTTATCTTGCTCGGTTCTCGTGAACCGACTCTTGTAGAAAATTTGCTGCGAGATGGATTTTGCGTGTAGATGAGGGATAGATTTGTAGACTTTTGTCATCAACCTCAGTTGAGAAGATCCTTTGCTCGAAACCTTTTTATGTTGTTCAACTTTTGATAACGTCCGGTGGAAAGTTTAAAAGAGGATTATTGTCTTAGTATAAAGTATTGTGGACTTTTTCATCCGAACTTTGGAAACCTTGTATTGTTTGACCATCTTTGAAGTTATAAGAAAATTTGGTCATTGTGGTTGAGTGACTTGTGGAGTATCGTATTTTAAGAAATGATGTAATTTTGTTTTGTTCTCGTTAATGAGTGTTGCTTGACCTTGCCTTGAGAATAAATTCAGAGTTAAACCTTGCCATGACTTAGTAATAAAGTGTCATAAGTAAACTAACATGGGATTGTTTAATACTTCAGGAAGTTAAATTAAAAGTTGTATTCAAATAAAGTAACGTAGGGGTCACCAACTTGAGAGCAAGAAATTCTCTAAGTAAACAAGGGCAAGACTATCATTGCAAGTAAACTTTATAACACGATAACCCTAGCTCCTCTAGTGAACATTATGCCTTTCATGGTAAAATTTGTAAAATGACCCTAAGGTGAAATGAACTGTTAATTGTTTGAAGATAATAAGATTTAATAAACAGGAGAAAACAATTTTGAAACCACACAATCTATCTCTCAGCCATTTGGAAAGTAAATTCTTTTACTCCTTGATAATACTTTTAGCGAAGCCTAAGTAAAGTTGTTGTTAATTCTGGTTAAGAGCCCTAGCTTCAAGTTAATCTTGTGCAATAACTAATGAGGTCCTAAAAATGTTTCATCTCGACCTTCTCCCTCTATCCCTTTTTCAAGGCACCTTATATCTCTTCTCTTAAGTGTGTTGAACTTAAAACCATGTTGTCTTGTGGGCAAGAACGAATCTTAGTAGCGTTAGTGGTGAGCAGATGGCCTTGTGGAATTTAATTACTCCTTTTTCTTGATAAACGAATTAAGCAAATAAATGTCATAATAGAGAAGATTTAAAGATAATTACTCAGTGTCAAAGGAATAAACTTGGCTTGGCAAGTTGAATCATACGAATCATATCTTGAGCCTCCTTGAAAACGTAAGCTAAGAATTGCAAGATGTCCTTTTAAAATAAATAACCCTCAAGAATAACTCTTTGTGGTTGGCCCTAACTGTAAGTGTGTTCTGTGAATGGACTTCTATGTTGTCTTGTCAAAAAGAAAAGTAAATTGTCCTTGATTTGTGTGAACGTTTCCATGCTGCCTTTATGGCCATCCTTGTATCAAGTTGTTCACAGTGTTAGTTGTATACTTGGTGACAACATGTTGCGTCATGTTATGTGTCAAGCAAGTCAAAAAAAAAATTATCCTGTATTTCACTGTGTTGTTCATGTGTGGATTTTTTGGGTCGTTACACAAATAATATTAAGAGAAGAATATAGAGTAGTAACTTGAATAATATTGTAAAAAGAAGCAAAAATAATATGCAAAGCCATAGATCCTGAGTTTATAAGAAATTTTAAAATTGATTATAATAAATATTTTGTGTTATTTTGTATTCTAGTTGTGTTCCTTCAATTACTGGTTGCAATTGACACCATATTTTTCCAACACTCTACAATGAATAACACCAAACTACAAATGGACAATGTTAAATGTAGACATAGTGTGATAAACAAAGCGAAGGATGACAAGGAGATGAGCATGGTACAAAAACCCAACTGCAAAAGAGTGCATGCAAAGAGGGTGAGTGCATCCAATGAAAGCAGGCTACATCCATATTAATCACAGAAAATACATTACAAATGGCCATAAACTCACTAGGACAAACGAACATCCCCTAATGCCTCTTTTAAATGCAGACTGAGGAAATTTACATATACGGTTAAATGCTACAAAATCTTTTGTATTTCTTGACAAGAGTGGAATGGGGCTTTCCAAAGTTTTTGCGAATACAAGCCCATCATGTGAAAAGAGGACACATCACACAAGAACATTTTCGAATGATAGACTATCTAGAAAGTTTCGTATCAGACGGAGCCATCGATCTACATCGGATGGGAAGATGGTGGTCTGTATGGACAGTGTACAAGAGGACAAGAAGCACAATAAAGAAAAATGGGAAGCATGAATGAAAAGACCGCAAAAAAGATAATCCGCGATGTCAGGGAAAGAAGCATAATCTATAACCTGGTATCCAGGGGTCTCCTGTTCTACGTGGATTGACAGGATTTTCCGCATGGTCGTCTATGCATACAGACTAAATGAAAACCACTTATCTGTGTACTATAGGTCGATGCATCCGGCTGTGTAAACACCTATCCGTGTAAATATTGTTGTTGGACAATGTACCCTTACACCCCATAGATGAGCAAATGCTATATATATATAAATATATATATATATATGTTTCAACCGTTTCTGTCATCTAATCTACTTAGACGTTACCTCAATCTGTAAAAACAATTTGCAAAAATTAATCTGCACTAGGTTAGAAAGTAATCTTCCCGTTACACCAAGTGCTCGTTTGGATTTTTCCTCCTCTTGCTACAACTAGAATTCTTAAAATATACAGTAATGATGCCTACAAAGGTTTAATTTTTGTCCTCTCATCCTAATCGCATGTTGTCAAGTGTCAATTTATAGACGTGTAAAGTTTCTTGAATGTCCTCATCGCAATTTTCTAGACTCTTCACACATTCCACGTGATCCACATTCACATACCTAGCACCTTATTTTTAACCAATATGAGGTGTTAATAGTTGATTTTTGATTATGTTGAAAATTGAGTTTAGCCCCATTAGAATTCCATAGTTAAACTTTTTCTATAGTTTTTATAATTTCTCACTGTAATTTTAATGATCCAAAATTATTTATTTATTACAAAATCAAATCAATAGTTATACAAAATTTAAAATAATTTTAATTGCATTGACCATATAGTCATTAATTGGATTTTAGATGATATTTTTACACTATAAAAATTATTTAATAAATTTAGTAAACATTAAAACAAAAATATTAAAATATTTTGGATCATTTTAAATTTAAGCTTTTTTATAATAGTGTGGTTGTGTAAGGATCACCTAAAATTTATAAGGAATTGGAAGATAAGTCCATAGTATATTATAGTTTTCTCATCATAATTGTATATATATCAAAGAATTGTAACATATAAAAGATTAGAACAAAAATGATATATGTCACAGTGAAAGTTCCTACAACACAAAGTTAGGAAAGGATCAATTCACATGTATTAACTTTTATCCCCCATTTTTCTACCTTTGTACACATATCACCTACATACTTGGTGTATATATTTGGATGTTTACTCATTATAATAATATACTTTACATAGTCTAAAATAAGAAAAGAATTTCCTCAAAACAAAACTTAGTCTCAAAGTGCACATGAAGTTGAGATCTCACTCTTCTTCTTTGACCTGAGTTTTTGTAACACTTTGATTTTTTTTTCTCTATGTTTGTTGATTGAGTCAAGTCTCCTTGAGTTTTTGTTGATTGTTTGTTTATCTCTTGTGAGCTTTATTGATATATCTTTCTTCTAATTTTCCTTGGAGCCTTTCAATATATATATATATATATATATATATATATATATATATATATATATTACATAATAACCTACAATTTTATCTTCTCTATGTAAAGGGTTTAGTTATGGATGTCATGTACTAAAGATTCGAAGAATGTCCCATTGTAATTTTAATTTTACATGATTTTTACTTTGATGCAATACTATAATACATAGGCTTCACCATGGTTAGCTAGAGAAGTGTGTTGTTTTATTGTTGTCTATCAAGCCAAGTAGAGTTTTATTTCATATCCCTCATGAAAAAAATTAATGGAATAAAATTGTTTTAAAATGGAAACTCTACATAAATAATAATGAATGGAAAAATGCCAATATTTTAAACTATTTTTTATGTCCCACAATCTAACTTATTGTATGGCACTAAGTGGAAGCAAGACACAATGCTTCCTTAAGAGGGTCATTTTAGATGACTTAATACTATAGTAAAAAAATCCCGTAAAATTTGATGATTTATATTTGTTAAATCTTTTATATTTGGATGTTCCATTCAAGATGAAATTTTTGAATAATAAACCTATTTAAATTCATTCTTAAATCCTAACTCTACATCTTGATATCAAATTACAGCTAAAAGAGGACAATTTTACATTATAAATTACCGATTTTGCTTTATTTATAATGTAAATTTGATACCAGTGTGTGTGTGTGTGTGTGTGTCATAGGTAAATGAGGGTTAAGGGGACTGTACCCCATAGAATAAGTGGAGAAAATGGTGTATCAATGAGGAACATGTTGGTACCCAAATTGATTCTCCTCGAAGTTGAGAAACATCACTTTGGTTTGGAAGGAAGCTTAGAAACAAGCAAACCATGTAGTGTGTCATTTTTATTTGGGGATGAAATGTAGCTTGCTCTTTTCACTCATATGTGGAGAAATGGGTATAAGCACCCTCGGGAATTGACCTATCCTCACTACTTTATTGTTATGCCTTTCAACCGGGGTGAGAGGACCCTTTTTGCGACTGCTATTTATGGAGAAGATGAAGATATCCTTCCTTGTGAAATTATTAAGAATACCTAGAAGAAAATATGACCAATGCAACAAAATCTAACTCTCACTAGTCATTACTCTAGATAATGGAGATATTTTCTAAGCAAGGTTCAAGCCACTAAAGACAATGAAAACCGATTATTTCTGCATGTTTTAGTAGTAAAAATTATGCATTTGCATACACACATGACAAACAAGGGTAGTATGGGTATGATTGGTTGTTTTTAAGTGAATTTTGGTGGGAGGCAAAGCGGGGATAAAGTTAATTATACCAGATATTTGGAGGGACTTTACAATAATGAGCAACTTCGAGCAGAAAGCTTCAAAATAGTCAAGATGTTCCTTCAACAGAAGGTGTGCTTCAATGGAGCCTAAATCAACATATTTTCACATAATATTTAAGACTCCAATACGAAGGATTGAATTAAAACACTCAATTAAACACTATAGTTTACGATTAACCACGCTGAAGGTACACCAAGACTTACAGATAATCTTTATCAACAAATTACAAGTGAATTGAATTTAAATTTGTTTATCTCATCCAAGATGAAGGCTCTTATTGAAATGAAATTGAAAATACCATTAAACTATCACAAGGACGAGATCCTGTGTGATTTCACAAAAAAATTAGTATAAGATTGCAATAGGAATGAATAAAACTATTTGCAGACATTCTGAAACAAAGCAGACACTAATTTCTCAGAGTCAACATAGAATAACTCAAATTTGATTAAACTTATCAGTAGGGGAAAGTTTCTAGAACAATCTCAGAGCTTGTCAATGGCTGTACACTCGCAACCACCTTGACACGATCGAGTTTAACACAAAAGAGACATAAACGTTTCTCAAACAGTCCCTCAAAAAGACGGGCTCTATCAAGCCTTTTAGAAAATCAGTTCTGACCTCTAACACTCCGACATTCCAACCTCGAACCCCTTGCACAAAAAATTCATGCAATTTATAATATTTCACTTATAAAAAGTTTTTTTCCCCCAAAAATCCAAACATTGAATGCACTAGTGCTCGTCATGATTCCGATCGCAATTTCGAGAATCATATCTATTAAAATTTGATAA
The DNA here is from genome assembly GCA_018340775.1 of Taxus wallichiana var. yunnanensis. Taxonomy (NCBI): domain Eukaryota; kingdom Viridiplantae; phylum Streptophyta; class Pinopsida; order Cupressales; family Taxaceae; genus Taxus; species Taxus wallichiana. Next base: position 694,276,617 of record CM031236.1, on the reverse strand, counting down.
ATGCTCAAGGGGTGGATCTCTTTCAATATCATGCACATTGAACTCCTTCTTTTGGTAGATCACTTTTCCCTCTACTTACCAAACACTTCCACCCTTAATCGCAAACGGTTCTTTTTGCGTCTTAAGGAAAAAATGTAAAATCAGATCAAGCCCGGATGTCAGATCTCATTTTAATGTCAAAAGACCTCCCCAAATATTCCTCACCAAACTAAGATATGAAATTAACTCCCATCCTATTTGGCCTGCAAGAAATATCAAGAAATCATGAAGACTCACACTTCAAGGAGCTCTGGAGTTAAAATGGTAGAAAAATCAGATATAGATGCACAACTACCGTTGATTTCTATTTTGAATTTTGACCTTACACATGGGAGATCCACTTTAAATGGGTCTCTGGGTTCCTTTTTTCCTTTTACACCTTTTTGGAAAAATGTAAAATTTTCACATTTTTCTCCATAGCTCCAAACCTTGATAAATGGGCCTAACACATGTCCTAAGGTGGGTCCAAAAGAAACCATGGCCAAATTCTTCTATCTCACCTTATTTTTATAGAAAGGAAAATTTTCAAAGTTTTCCCCATAGCTCCCCTTGAAAAATGGGCCTGACACGTGTCCCAATGTGGGTCCCATCGGAACCACACTTCCCTTTTCACTTTTAACTCCTTTTTCCACAAAAGGAAAATTTTCCAATTTTCCTCCAAACATCCACACCTCTGCTTTATCAGATGGAGAAAGTTTTGATTTTTCTCTATCAGGCCCGTAGCTCATTTTGATGATTTTAGTCATTTAAATATCAAGGGAAAAAATATCCAAGTTTCCCCTGATGGCCCGCCTCCCCGCCTCTTGACATTTTCAATGCCAACTTTGACCTATTTCTTCGTTGGCTTACAGGCCATTTTGAGATTTTAATCCTTTTGATGACAAGAGGAAAAATCCAAGTTACCTATGATGGTCCGCTTCCCCGACCCTTTGACTTTTCGAACTGCTACATGTCACAATGGTGAATCTTGAGTTGTTCCCAAAATTTGAGACCTTGGATGAGCGTGGGCTTGCCACATGTCATTATGGCATAACTTCAAAAAACCTTAAGGCTTCAAAAATGATTTGGCAGGGGTGCGCTTCCATTTTAGAATTTTACTCCATTTTTCCAAAAGGGAAAAACATCCAACTTACCTTTGAAGGTCCGCATCTCAACCTTTAACTTTGCCACATGTCCTTCTCTGCAGGGTCAAGGCAAGAATTTTTCCCTGCCACTTCAAATTTTCATTAATCGAAGCCTAGCAAGGCCACGGGACGAGTTCAAATTTTTTTCCAAAGTAGCCAAAAATAACAACTTGAGAAAACCAACCTGTAATGCCACATCCAATTAGAAGAAGCCACATAAGCACCAAAAGAACCAATCAAATTTGACTGGAGCAATGGGACCAAATTTACCTTTTTTCCAAAAAAGAAAATAGCGATAAGCTAAAGCATTTACCCACCATCCCTTGACCAACCAAAAGAAGCCACGTGACTACCAAATGCTGAGGAATAACTTTGACGGAAAAAGACACCCGTCAGACCGTCAAAATACAGAAAATCACCATTCATGCCCAGAACCTAATTTTTCGCTAAGGATGAAATTTTTTTAAAACAAAAACAAGTGAATCATGGTTCCAAGCATCTTTTCGACCATGGATTTGGATTTTCAAAGGCATACAAATATAAATTAACCATTCTTGAGCTTCCATGGTTGAGGAAAAATAGGAAAATTGCAGAGCATGATTTTGAAGAAATTAGGGAAAAATAGGGAAAACGTGAAGACTTCTTCAAGGAGGGACATGACAATGGATTCTACAAACAATTTGAGGCATTCAAATGGAGGTAAAAGCTTTCAGAACATCCACATCAAGAGATAAAACGTTTCACAACATGCAAATCAAAGGAAAATAATGGAAAATGGGGTGAGACAAATCTGAGCACCAACACACCATATGAGATAGTCTATACCAACAACACAAAGAAACAAAACACACAACATATAAAATCCGCAACATAAACAAACCAATAACTCAAGAAGATCAAAACACTCATAAAACTCATCTTTGATAACCCTTTCCATTAGATCTTAATTGGATCTTAAGCAAAGAGTTTGTCCCATTATTTTTCCTACTCGCAACCATCCGATCCTTTTTAGTATTCAAATTTTCATTTTTCAATATTATGGATTAGAATCAAAACTTCAATTTTCTCCTTTTAATTTTGTATCCTGATGAAGCAAGAGGAAGGAAACAAGTTCCCTTATCTAAATCTATTAAATCCATACTACTCGACGATCATGTTTGCGGTGGATCATTCTAAAAGGAGGAAGCACTTACTCCTTTTCAGAGTCTAAATCAATGGATTTCCTAGATTCATTATTTGAATCACAATCTAACGGGTTATTTACAAGCGGATGGCTAGGATTTGATCTATGGGTGAGGACTTCTTGCTATGGTCTAAAAGATGAGTGTGTTGAAATGTGTCCACCACGAGGAGGAGTTACGAGCCCCCTCGATCTCGTTGTCCCTGCATCTATTTTATATGGCTTCATACTTTGTCTATAGCCTACTAGGTCTTTCCCGAGTCTCCTCTCGCTATATAGGCCTTCTCAACGATCTCAACCAATGTTTGTGGACAATGTATCGCACTACACCTCCAATTTCCAGATTCAGTGCCGGATGAAATTGTGGATCCACACCCACTCATCTTGCATTCAATCAACATACCTGGAGTAGATCTAGAAATCTACTCTAATACTCATCCACCGTAAGAGATATCAGCCGAGGTCATGAAACTCATCAATCCTTTGTTGTATGAACCTCCGAGATAAATATCTCCGCTTGTGAACCACTCCTCAAAGAGCTCCAGTAACTATCTCATAATCAACATGGAACTTCTACTCCTCTGTCCTCCACTGCACACGTACTCCATCCATCAGTAGATGGATTGCAACATGAGCTTTCATGTTGCTAGAACAAGGAAGAGCTTGAAGCATCCACTCAAGTTCACCAACCAAGCCTCTGCCTAAAATCCACCTATGTCACTGAGAATAATTAGCTAGTCATAGCTTCAGGATCTCACCGATATGATCGGTTGTTGTAGTCGGATGGCCCCTAGGCCTCTCTCGCATGTTCATCTCTAAGCCTAGGGATTTGAGACCTATCTGTTTGTCCTAAAGCCCGGTCTCCCTATCCCTTCTGCAGGTGAATCTGCTTTGGTTAGCTCCTCATGGGATTTTTCTCCTCTATGCTCCTTGTTATGCCAAGGAGATGCATGAACCTCAATGGATTTCACCCTATCATGTCGACTAAATGTGATCCTATGGTCCCTCCTCGTAGAGTGGCATTAACATCCTCGAAGTGTGTAAAATCTGTGGTAGGATAGCTTGCCACACATCATGATCTGGTGGTGGTAAGCCTAGGTCTATGTGAAAAGACCCCTCGTCTTGTCCGCACCTCCTGCATAGACCAAGGCGAGAGTTAGTTCATCTTTCTAAGTTTTATTCAGTCTTCATGTTTACTAAAATATTCACTTTTTCAAACGGGTGGTTTTTTCTAATTTTAAAAGTGTGTTAGGTTTACATTTCATGTCTCAAGTTTTCTAGTGTGCCCAAGGGTCCAAGCTTTTGAACCCACACTCTGATACCAAGTGTAACGCCGCTAAACCAACCCACTTGAGACCCAAGAACATCCTTGGATTAGTAAGAAAAAAGTTATGGGATATTTTTTTTGTTTAAAAGTGTCTGCTACTGGGTTATACAACAATAGTTGCAACACGCAAGGTTTAGAGGCCAAATAAAAAAATTAGCTCATATTTTTCCCATTACAACAATTATTAAATTGATGGGGTCAAAACTTAGGTTTAGAATAATCATTAAGATTAAGAGGGCAATTTCACACTCTCTCACCCCCCACAGCTTAAGAGATTCAACCTAGTTTTCTCAAATTAACGCACTTGAAATCCTCCAAAACGCTCCCATTAGATAGGAAGTTTTCTCACATTTCGAGTGATTTAAAGAAGTCTTCCTAACTCCCCGTATTTCAAAAGTTATGGGTCGGTGGACCTTGTGAGGAAACTTTTCCCAAGGAGGTTTAGCGGGCCTAGGGAAGAAAATTTTCCCAGGGTGGGTCTACGGGCCGCGGGGATAAATTATTCCGGAGGAGGAGGAGTCGGTGGCGGCGGTGGTCGGGAGGAAATCTCTCCCTAGACGTGGGCCGATAGAGTGGGGAGAAGTTTTGGAAATTATTACACATGGGGCGAAAATGCACCTTGCACCCATGCACCAGCAAGTCTACAAGACCGCATGGAAACATGGTGAGTCCTAAGCCAATGTGGAGAAAAACAGGTGGTTGGGATAAAATAAATTTCTCGCCCTAAAGGGCAAAAAGGGTAAAATTCACCCGCGCCTCTACCGACACGAGAAGATGCCACATGTTATCCAACCATTGGTTGCAGCAGTTGGCGAGCCGACGGGGATATTTTTGAAATTTTGCCCAATTTTGTTTTGAAGCGTTAGTGCTTAAAAAGATCCGCTCCTCTGTCGATGCCTCGTGAAGCCATGTGGTAGCACCTTCGATTAGCTGCAGTCGATGAGGTGGAGGAAAATTACAAATTTTTCCAAATTTATTTTTGAAAGCGTGAAAGGTTAAAATCAACCGAGCATCCACCGCGCCCAACAAAGTCATGTATCGATCAAGGATTGGTGCCAGTGGCGGTGGGGCCATGGAGGAAAAATTTCCAAATAACGTTTTTTGGACTTAGATCATTTTTTTGACAAGATGAAGGCTTGCAAGTTAGCGGAGAGGTGGGAAACTTCATGACTTTTCACTTTTTTGGCAAGAAACAAAAAAAGAAAGTTTTAGCCCACGGATCCACCCAAGTATATTTTATTCATTTAAATTTGAATGTTAGATTATTTTGAAGCCGAATGAAGTAAAACTCAGAAGGCCATAAATTTTGATAGGGAACTCCATTTTTGAAAACAAGGACTTTTTGGAAATATTTCAAGTCCTCTTTGCACATGAAGCTCAAGATTAAAATTTTGAAGAATTTGAATGGTCACTTTTAAGAATATGTCTTTCACACCTAAAATGTGAACTGGACTATTCAACTTATAAAATTTGTTCAAATTTTCCATAATTTTGCAACATGCCAAACAGGCATGGAGGATTTTTCTTGTAAGATTATAGGATAGATTATAATCGTTAAGTTGTTTGATTGATTTACATTTCAAAATCTAGAAATTTGACAATAACGATTGTGAGAAGCTGTTTGAGCTCGAATTGAAAGGTTCTATTGAAATTCCTTAAGTATTTTTGTTTGCTTGGGATTATTTGATCCCACAAGTTCAATTGGTATTTCAATTTATCCTTTCAATGTTAAAGGGTCACTCTCTGACCGATCAAATTTTACAAGTATACAAAGAAATAAGGGATGGAGTTTATACTTGATCATAAACAGATCCAAGTTTCCTTTACCAATTTGATATAAGAAATTCATTCTGTATCCAATCTAACATATGAAGTTTATTTTCAATTCAAGTATTTAAAATCCAATGTATAGTTCTAGTTTCTAAATCATACATTTCAAAAGAACAGGGGTGTATAACATTTCCTCATGCGTATTTACTTTTTAATTTTCGAGCTGATCTTTTATACTATATTTTAAACGTAGATTTCAATGAAAACAAAATCATTTGAACAAGGTACACAACTTCCTTAAATTCAAATGAATCTTTTACAACTTCTTTCCCATTTATTTTCGTAATATAATGTACAAAGTTCATATCTTTCTTTCCTGTTCACTAGATTGAATACAAGATATATTCTTCCATAATCACAACAAATTTCATCACTAAAAAGATTAGCATTTCCAACACATTAATATACAAGATCATCCACTTCAAGTGGAAGAGGTTACAAAAGAAGTTTCACAAGGGACTGTCAGAACTTTGTCTACCTCCTCAATTACAATGTACATAATACAATTTCGTCGACATTTATTCAAAACCAGAAACCAAAGTATATCTCCTTCACATTTCGAATTGCAGTTTTCATAGCCAATACAAAACATATTTCCATTACCAATAATGTACAAGGTCATCCACTTCAAGTGGAAAAGGGTTATCATTTTCCCTTGCTCCAAAAACAACAACATAAATATCCTCCATTTTCTTTGTTTCAATTTGATCACAATCAAAATAGGGGAAGGGCAATGCTCTCCACCCAACCAAGACATCTAATGAAAATGGGAAGCCTCCTCTTCATTAGCCCTTGATCCCCAACCATAATGCAATAAGAAACATGTGTTTCAACTCACGGAAACAATAGGCTTCCCACAATGGACATACAATTTCATATTTAAAACATGGTCCAAAATTAAATTGTTGTTATGCAACCACAGATAAAAGATAGAAAACAACACTTAGGCTTCCTCATGCATGCAAAAGGATCAATAAAATATGGGGAATGCTACTTATACATCCCAAGGGGAAATGGGTATCACCACCTGATAACAACCACTAAATATATATATATATATATATATTTATATATATATCATTTCAAATCCCCGACATGCCTTTATGCCTCCCCAAGTACCCCTTATTCCTCACATTTCATTATACCTCCCCAACCTCTTATGGCACCCCATAAAGAGTAAAGAAATGCAAGCTATTTCTTTATAAGGTGGAACCCAATGTAACGCCAAAGGACGACGCTCACGACGGCGACGATGTCGACGCGCCCTAAACAAACAACCCGAAATGCGACTAATTTTTTTTTGTCTTTTAAAACGGAAGGGATCCTATCCATCGCAAGGACTGAGTTATTAATACCGACGTGGTGGGTCCTCAAGCCACCACGTGGCTTGCCACCACAATTTTGGTTCTGCTCAATTTTTTTTTTTTGAAAATCGACAAGTGGAAATTATGTTGCAGAGTGTATGTGTATTGAATTTAGCTCGTCGAGCTACTGAGTTGGTTACGTTGCGTAAACTATGCTCCAAGCCACATACTTACATTGCTTGGGTTAATTTCTCATTGGACCAACTAGGAACCAAACATAAGGCCTCGTATTTGCATGCTAGGGTTCTTTACTACTAAGCTATCGAACCTTTTTTTTTTGGCAAGGATGTATTATAGGTATGAGTAAATAAAACTATACAAATTTAACACATTAACAAGTTGAGAGAAGAATGATTTTCGCAATACAAAATTCTTTTAAAGGAGGCTCTTCAAAAATAGTGGTCAATTACTAAAAGGATAATAGATGACTATTGGGTTGAAAAGTTATACTATATGTTTATATAAGGATGATTGATAGAAGTCAACGAAATTCATGAGATTTCAACTAACTCTCCATTGAACCGCATTATGCATTCTCAACCAAGCCACTATAATTGTGGCATTCCACATGGGCACCGAGCCAACTCGGCCGGCATCTTATATATGTATTATCAAAATTTACACTTAAATGACTCTTCAAGCTTAACATAAATTTGAAATTTTGATATAAAGGAGCAAGAGTCAAATCGGGGAAAAAGCTTTTCAAACTTTGCTTAAAGGTTATGGTTGGGCGGTGGGTGGTTCCAGCCACCTGCCGAATTTACTACTCTTCCCTTGCATGCCGAACTCCTTCTGCTGCGCCGCTCACCTCTAATCATTCCACTAGATTTGTAAATCTAGCATTCAACATAGTCGGCTATCTGTTGGGTGCTGACCTGGCCGCGCCCACAAAAAGAACGAGTTTCAGAGGAGTTACAGGAGGTGAGTGGGAGGCAAGCGACCTCAACTGTCACCGTATGCAGTGAGGAATGGTCGAGGCAGGGTCCATTAGCCGCGGCAAGGAGACGTCTCCTTTCTTTTTTTTTTTTTTGTTTCTTTTCTGTTTTTCTTTATTTAATAATTTCTCAAGCAAGACAGGGCACAGGAAGCCCGGATTATAACGCCACGAGTCTTTCTTTTTTTTTTGAATGCTTTGGTAGAGGATACAGGATCTATGGCCCGACTACACAAGAAATGACCAATGCTGCAGCAAGCAGCATGATGAAGGTCTCGCTGGGCAATTCCAACAAGCGGGTTGTCCAACCATGTTGTCATATCCTGATTATCAAATGCAGCTTCAAATCGATTGAGGGCAGAGAAAAAAGTGAAAGCGACGAACCAGTGTTTCACCATGGTTTTTACTACTGAAAACATGCTCAGTCACGGTTTAGGCGAGAATCTCACAGAGGTGGATCCATTTCATATCAGAATATTCATGAAGTCCAATTGTTTTGCATTTGTGTGAGCATTTCGGAGTGTACATTGTTATAGTCTAACAACACAATGAATAACTGAGAAGTCCTTTTGATTGATACAATGCAACGAGGACATTTCAAGCAAGTGGGCCATTCCCAATTACTCATCAAGAATGATCCTAGGGTAGAAATATTTATATTGAATTGGCTGGTGGTAGAAGTTAGGTGTCATTAAAAGAGAGAAACATAATGTACTCAACTCTATGCCTTCAAATATCAACAAGGCATATCCCAGGAGAAGGATTCGCACCAAAAGCCTATTGATCCGGTTCCATTTTCATTGATTCTCTATTGAAACCTTATCAGATTTAATATACAGCCCGAGGAAAACAAGAAGGTCCCATAAAGGTGGGTCTGTTTCAAATTAGATTGTTCACGAAGTAGTTTGCTTTGCAAATTAGGGAGCATTTCTGCATGTAAAATTAGTACAGACTGCTTTGCACTTTAGGTCAGTCATATGACATGGTGGCCTTACAGAAAAGTATCCTTATTTTAATTGTTTTATATGATAGTATGATTTTTTTATATTTATCCTAGCACGGGTCTGGTATCAGGACTGTTATTAATAATAAAGGGATATTGGTAGTATACTGTTATAGATAGAGATTTAATCATAGTGAGTACATTAGTTTTGTTAATACTTAAATATGAATAATATTTAGAATATCAGTCCCCTTATTAATGAAATGTGCTAATGAACTTATTAAGCTAAAAATTTGTATTAAAATCTCTTTTTACCAATTTAATTGGGGCATTGTATGGGACTTCAATTTTATTTGATATCCTTTCCCTTACTAATTTACAATAATTTGGTAATATATTCATAAATGAAGAAAAAAAAAAAAACTTGATAGAGCTAGAGCATAGATTTCGTAATTGGCATATATAAAACTATTTATAACTTAAGTCTTTTTATCAAAAAAGCAAGAGATAATGCACTATTTTTTTTCCAATCTTTTCAACACATCACTTTCAAGTATCCAACAAAATTTTAATATATTTTCTTTTGTAATTTCTTTCCAACATTCCACAAAAGAATTCAACAACATTTCCAATAAATTTTAGAGTAAGAAATACTATCATTTCAATGCAACTTTCCTTCAACATTTTGTTACAACATTTTCTACTTCATGTGGAAACAAATTTACAATAATGGAAGCTAAAGAAAACAAAGCAATATTACATTTTTCCTCCACTCAAGGTGGGTAAATACATGGTGTTTTTACATTGACAACAACAAGGTTCCAATGCTCCAAATATCAACAAGGTGGCTCCTCCATAGTTTGCTTGATTCACAACAAAATAAGGGGAGAGGCAACGCTCTCCTCCCAACCAAATACCCAATGGAGAAGAGAAGCCATCTTCTCCATTGGCCCCCGAGCCCCAACCACATCACAATGGGAGAGAATCCAACTCATGGCAACTACAAGCTTCCACATAACTAAACATAACATTTCACATGCATTCCATATTCCTTCAAGACAAGAGAATCAACAACACAACAAGGGGTAAAAGCAATCACAACAACAAGTCACAAGGCTTACCAAGAAAGCCACAAGAGTAAGACATCCGGGGAGCCACTTATGTCTCCCAATGGGAATGGGTGCCACCTAAAAGCCTCCAATGCAAACACAATACCCCCTAACAACTCTTATGCCTCCCTCAAGTACCCCTTATCCCTCCATTCACTCTTATGCCTCCCTCAACTCTTATGGCTCCCTCAAAGTAAAACAAGAAGAAATGCAAGCATTTCTCTTACAAGGTGGACACCCAACCCAAGCTCCCTCCTCAAGCACATGATCTCTTATGCCTCCCTCAATTAAGCTCCCCATAGTCTCCTCTCACTCCCAACTTAGGCATTCTACCCACTCCCAACAAGCATTTCAAACAAAACATTCAACACAACATAAAAATACATTCATATGACAAAAGAAACATAATGCAACAAAGGGGAAGCTCCTACCTTTCCATGGTAGAGCTTGCTCCAAATATGAAGTCTCAAATCCCTCCAAGGATCAAGCAAGCATCCACAAGCTCCAACAAAGTTCTCACAAGTATCCACAAGCTCCAAAAATTCACAAGCTCCTTCCAAATCCTCTCCTCTCCAAAATACAAAAAGACTAAAACATGAAAACTTCCAACCCCCAAAACAAACAAGAGGCTCCAATAAATAGAGAAAAGAGAGGGAGGGATGATGTGGCTCCAAGTAGGATGCCACCTCCTTTTCCCTCCACTCCACATCATTTGGTCAACATCAAATTCCAATGCACCATTAATAAGTGGTTGAAAGAAAGGCAAGCAACTTGCACACTCCAACTAAGCCCACTCCCTCAAAGGACAAAATTAAATTTGAAAGAAAGTGAAATTAATATTTTTACCCTTTTATCCCCCAAAACACCTAAAAGACCCTAAATTTGGCCTTCCAACCCATAGGTAGGGTTGGCATGGGGTTTTAAGAGGTGTGGGACAAGTTTGACGTGTCCCACAAGCTTTGAAATTTGGCCTCAAAGGCCAAATTCGAGTTTCCCATGTGGGGTAGAGTGTGCTACACTCAAACTCAAACACACATCAATCCACACAAAATCCCAAGTAAATCAAGGTTAATAAATGAACTCTCTTAGGTCACATCTTTTAATTAGTTTAGGACAATTTTCAATTTAACTTAATTAACCCACTACAACCCATGGCTAACAAGGGTAACACCAATCCAAAGAATAAGAATAATAAGACAAGTAAAACTCCACTTACTAAGAGCAACACATACAACATAATAAGAGGGAAAAATTGAAACAAAACAACACATGATCCCTAGGTCACAATTTTCCCTTTACGAGATAATTCTAACACACACACAATTACTTGTTGACATGGTGACCTTAGCTGGATTCTTCTCGAATTCGATGTGGATGTGGTCGGTCTCCACTTGCATATTGTTGTGAATATAATATACCTGCAGTAATGTAAAATACCTCCTTCGGCCTGTTGGCCACATTAAAACATTCATGCCAAATATACAATATAATCTAAAATAATCAACACCTGATTCACTATCATCTATGCAAGTACGATATCACTTAACACTTTCTAGCACATTCTTATTCCACATTTCATTTATATCAAAACGATCATCACATTAGTCAAATTATCAAGTTCTACTCAATATGATTAAATATATCCCATGTCAGAATTAAGATAAATATCCCTGTCAAAAGTATACAATTATCATCATCAAATGTCCACCAGTAAACCATATGCATCATATAAAGATCAAATCAATAATAGTCCCATGTCAATGATATCTACTAGTATGCTAAAACAAGAGGTCATAATAATCCATAGTGAAGTAATCAGTCTCGAAAACAACAAAACAAAACGAAGTCGAAGGGAAGTGGGCACTACACCCAAATCCCAACTCCCTCCACACTTATACCTTCCCAAAACACTTATACCTCCTAAAGAAATACCCCATAGTATTCTCCTACACCATCCCTAGGCCATCTACCCAAACAACCCGCACACATGCCAAAACATTAACAACAATAAAATTTGCACAAATAAAAGAAGAACATTTCAAAAGCCAAACTCTTACCTATCCATAATGGAGTTTGTTCCAAGTTCCAAACAGCAAACTTCCCAATGCCAAACAACCCATGATCAATGAAACATAGGCTCAGTAAAAAGTCAAAGCAAACTTTCTCCAAAAGTAAGATCTCAAAACAACAAAAGAATTCACCCCAAATGAAGTATGCAAAAGTGAAACCAACCCCAAAAACAAGCTAAGGAATTCAAATATTTAGAGAGGGAAGAGAAGAGGATGAGGGGATCCAAGTGGGATGCCACGTCACACATCCTCAACTCCAACTTGAAATTCAACTTCAATCTCCAAGGCACAATAAATAGGTGGGTGAATAATATGACAAGTTACTCACACACTCCAAGACAAGCCCACACCCCATAAGGACTGAAATTAAAAATATGTAAGAAAGTGCAATTAAAACATTTAGCTTGACTTACAAAAATGCACAAAGAAGGTCTAAATTTAACCCTCCAACCATAGGCAAGGTTGGTAAATAAATTTAAGAGGTATGGGAAAAGTTTAATTTGTCCCACAAGCCTCAAGAATCAGCCTCCAAGGACAAATTAGAATTTCCAAGAAGGTGGGGTGTTTCATACTCTAAAATCAACTTACATATCCCTTACACATTTCTTACAACAATTTAATTCAAGGCCAACAACTCTATTAATTACTTTCTTATGACATATTTTAATTAATTAACTTAACAACAAGATTACTCACAATATTACACACCATTTAATAAATAATGAAAGGGGTCAAAGTACCAAAAATAAACACATGCAAACATTAACAAAGGGACCAAATAAAAAATACATAAAACTCTTGGTCACATATAAAGGTGATACCCCATGGGAATCCTTAACAAAATCAAACACACACAAACAATACGGTTGGCATGGTGACCTTATTGAATTCATCTAGAATTCCAAATTGGTTGGTCTCCAATCCCCCGATGTTTGTTGTGATATTTTAAACCTACAAAATGCAAATACCTCCTTCGGCCTCGTGGCCATATTAGAACATCCAAATGAATATAAATATAATTTCAAGATCATCGGCATATATGTGAATCACCACAATCATCAAGACAATCAGCAGTATCACTTACAATTTCATCCACAACTATCTCATCATCAATTTTAATTCAATTCTCATTTTCTAGGTCTACTCAAAATATCCAAATATCACAAGTCCGGTCAACATCTATAATATAACCATGTCAAACAATATATCCACATCAATATCTAAAATGTCTCTAATAGTCATCATGCACCATATTTGAATCAAAGTCCACAATAAACCATGATCTAACATCTAACATCATACTAAATTAACTATAACAATGCCCATAATATAGTCAAGCAATATTAGGATCAATATCACAAGGTGTTGAAGGGAAGCGGGCACTACAAGTACAAAACCGACATACATCAACTACTAAACAACTAGTCCATAGTAAAATAGCTGCACATCCAAGCTAGGTGGGAGAAACAATATTCTTGCCATTGGATTTTTTTCTTTTTGTTCACTATCTTCCACCCGTCGGTCAGAGACCTCCTTGATAGGGAGAATAACCTCGAGAGCTTCAATCGGTAGATATTTTCTATTTTCTCTGGAAGAGAAGGAGTAATATTTTCATTTTCCACTTTACACTTTGATAGTGTAGTTTTTGTATTCTCGTGGTCCCACCAACATGAATTTATTTAGTAGGAATTTTCGGGACTAATTCTACCCGAACATCTAAATCAACATTTCAAACCTAATCATCCTTGGTATAAAACACCAAATGCTCAAGAAAGGATTTTTTCCACGATTTTTTTCTCTCAAGATTATGCTTTTACAGCCCATAATCTGAGGCTATGTGATAAAGAGAGAAACATCTTTGACACATGAAGGACAAACCTTGATAATCAAGTGGCCACATCCATGTTTGGTTTTGTACTTTAATCTTAATGTTTGCATGAAGGTTTTTGGAAGTGTCAACTTCAAAAACGATCCTAGAAAATGTTGTGTGGGTGTAATCTATTTTTTGGGAATCAATGAAAAGAGTAGTGCCCAAAACATTGAGTATGGAGGTCAAGCAACAAGACTTATAGAATTTAATTGGTAGATGAGGCAGTTTGATCCAAATGGGTTTGCGGTTAAAGGATTCTGTGAGTGGGTTAAAAGAAGGAAACCATGGTTTTGATATGAGGTATCATGATTTGCATACCCATAATTTCCACACAATATCAACTTTATAGGTTTTCTAATAAAAATAACAATGAAAATACCTTTAACACACGGATACAAATCTAGCTTACTCGTAAGAAGCGTAATCAAGTTTTTAGAGTTTTATTCATGTAGATACGTAAGTTGGGCCATAACCACCTAAAGCGAAAATTAGAGCATGCTCTTGGTAAAATCATTCAGAATCCAGAACTTCCTCCACAAATGTGATGCTTACGTGTAGTGTCTCCGTAAGGGTCATGGATTTGCATCCCGCATGGCATCTTTGGAGGATATGCTAGAGATCCCTTGAGAACTAGGCATCTTTCCAATAGGGTTTGAGCCATCATCAATAGCCTCCCAGAGATCTTTGTAAAATTCCATTGCCCTAGAGAAATGTTACAACTATTATTGTAATGTTTTAAATTTGAATGTAGATTGTAAAAAAATCACTATTATATTGGTGTTGTATGTAAAGATAATGTTTTAAAATAGTTTTTTAAGGTATAAGAAACAAAATGGATGAATTGAGATTGTATGATTTGTGAGTATGAAATATTATTTTAATTGTAAAATATCTAGTGATAAGGGTTATGCATGTTATTTAGATATTTTTAATTTTGAAAAATTTAATAAAAATTTGTTTTTGACATTCTATATTTAATTTTCATTCTTTGAATATTTAATGTGTTTTTATTGTGTATAACATATGCAATGTGATAACTATCAATAATATTTGTACTTTATTTACATTTGGGAGCATGTGCACATGACATTTGTCCAAATCATAATTCACCATTCGAAGTTCATTTTTCAATAGCAGGAGTTTTGATTTGTGGATGGAATGTTTCCCATAGAAGTTATTGTTATCCCAATTTTCCCCGGATAAAATTGGTCAAACACGACCCCACACAAAAGAAAACCTAAGGGTTGGCTCTGTCCTATGAGCTCACATTCAAATCTAAATATGAGGGATAGGAAAGACTCTACAATGGAGGAGTAGGGTTGGCGACGGATCATACAATGTAAAAGGAACCTAGAGTTCGAGAGGAAAGAAAATGGGAAAGGCTCAAAGTTTTCAGACTTAGCCGCATATGAGTTGACTCGGGGCCAAAGAACAGACTAAGTGCAAAAGATGCCATGTGTCACTCACGCAATTCCAAAAGGCGCATCAAAAGGCAGTCCCAAAATGTGCTTTGAGCCTCCACGTTGCCTAATCAGCGCAAGTTTTAGAAGTGAGACCCAAGGGACAACCCCTAAATCGGCGTATGAAGCTTCCACATGTCCTAAGCCCGTAAAGAAGAAGTCAAAAGGAAGAATCGGCCGTTGAAAATTCTAAACAAGATGGAGCCAGGCGGAAGGTGTTATGTGCCTCAATGGAGTAAATTCAATAAAGCGCGCCCAAAGGCCATCCCAAACAAGCGCAAGTTCGACACTTGGCCAAGAGTCCAAAAAGGGGGATAGAGTCACCATTTAATCGGCTAAGTATAATAAAGTCGATGGAATGCTCCACGTGTCATCTCGACGCAATTTCAAAGGAAGAACCAAGGGCGGGTTCCCAAATGAGTGTGGGCTCACCACGTGGTCATACTAAAAATGGAACAGAGAAGGCCCGAATCGGCTCAGTATAAAATAACCTGTGGAAGGTGCCACGTGTTGACTTAGAGAAACTTCAAAGGTAGAATCCGGACGGACATTCCCAAAGATGCGCTCAGCATCCACATATCTCAGGTCAAACATATGGCCCCGCCCAAAAAAAGGGACTTAACCAAAACGAGAAAATGAAATAGAGCAAAGACGCGAAAGGAGCCACGTGTCTCTTTGGCGCAACTTTAAAAGTAAAATCCAAAAGCGGTCCCCAAACGCACTCTAGCTCTACACGTGGCCATGTTTCAAGTCAAAGCGTGAAGGCAGTCACCTGGAGGAAGTTTGAATTTTGGGATTTTGTTTCGAAAAGGTGTAATGTATAAAAATAAGCCGCACCTCCACCGATGCCTAGAGAAGCCACGTGTTAAGCCTAAACTACATGCAGGGAGGCAGACCTTGGAATGATTTTCACCAAAGTGGGTTGGTAGGCCTGGGGAAAACTTTTTGCCAAAGCAGAAATTGGGGGCCAGCGGGCCCGAAGATGACTTTTGGGAAATGCAAATATGCAAGGCCGCAAAGGAAATTTTTCCCAAGTATAAATTTGGGTCGGCGGGTCATCGGGGGAAACTTTGGAAATTTTGCAGCTTTTGCAAATGGCACAATTTCACTTTCGGGCTTGTGAAGGCTTTGGGCAAAAGTGAATTTTGGGCCTGCAGAGCTGCAGAAGGTTTTGTGATTTTTGTGTCTTTTTGCAAAAAGCACAAATTGTATTTTCGGGCCCGCGGATCTGAAACATAATTGTAAGATATTTCTTTAAGGTATTTGTACCATTATATTCTATATGTGCTCATCATAAAGTTTTAATATACATTTTTAAAACTAAAATTCCATCATCTTACCTTTTTTTACATATGCGTTAAATGTCCTTTAATTTATATTCGTATGTTATTAAAGGACACGGATCTTGCCGTAGCAGAAACAGCACCCATGCAGGATGATTTTGTTGCCATGGCATGATCTTGGGCGTTGTGTCTGTTCGGAAGCACCTCCAGGGAGCCCCTGAAGATTCTACCTTCATGGTTTGAGGGTGATCCTCAGCTTGCGATCCCTGAGGAGTTGGTGGATAGAGCGAAGAATGGTCTCAACTGTGTAGCCATTCGAAGATTTTGTTCTTTGAGGCCTAATATAGATTTTGATAGGGAATGGTGCAAGATGAAATGGTCATGTAGGCTAGATGTGCGTGCTTTCGGAGAGGAGATCTTCCTCTTCTTCTAAAAAGATGAGGATTTGCAACGGGTGGTCTCTGAAGGACCATAGTTTTTCGAAAAATCAGCTATTGTCATTTACGGGTGGCGCCCTGGGATGAAAATAGATTACTATTTTCCTTTCCTACCCATTTGGATGATCTGTCTGCCTGGATTGCCTCTGGAATTCTGGGATCCGAATGTCTTCCTAGGCCTCGCCAGGTCCATGGGAGTGCTAATTGCTATGGACCCTGCAACGAGAAACCCTTCATGATTAATCTTTGCCCGACTATACATTAATGTCCCTGTTGGATGAAAAGCACCAAGCAGAATCGTCCTGACGACCTCAAAATACAATGTTGTGCAGAAGACCGTTATAGAGAAATCTAGGGTTATTTGTGAAACATGCAGGCTGACTGGTTTTGTGGTTTCGTCCTGTTACACTGATTCATTTCCCTCACAGATGATGAAGGCTGGGGATTGTCCGCCACCGGTGGCTCAGTTGGAGGATATCTTACCAGCTAATTCATAGACTGCTAGAGAGGTCAAGGATGTCGAGGAGGAGCGGTATGTTTAAGATCCGTGTGAGAATACCGACGGTGATAAGGAGGAAGACAAAGTTGCGGCCTGCACTTTGGAACGGCCACCTGTTATCTACGTGGAAGCCATGAGGGGCAAGCATTTCTCTAGGATATCCCTGGTGGCACAATGTTTTGAATCATTGTCTCGGTCACCTTATTCAAATTAAAATTTTACATCTACTAACTCCACGGTAGTTGCAGTTGTGTTATGAAAGTCAGCTAGGGTGGGTATGCCCAGTGCGGAGGGTGTCACGATTGACGGATTCACGGTTGATAGTGGATGTGTTAGGGGAGTGAATCTCTAGGGGTCTTCTCAAATTTTGATTTGAACATGGTACACAATGGATCGGTATCCCATAAATTGAATGCGGATCGAAATCAGTTTGCTGGAGGAACGTTTGCGGAAGAAGGTAGGCACTTGGTGGTGGACCTCCTTTAACACAACGGATCTCAGGAACGATTGAAGTGGGTGGACACTGGACGGTGGTTCAATCCAAACTTCAACGGAATACTCGTAGTTGTTCCCATGGTGTTGTCGGTTCTTGATGAACTTTGTTTTGGGGCTTCGTTGCCCTTTTCTTTTCTTCTTTAGTCGTGACATTTCGTTGTGTATTGTTCTAGTAAGCCGTTAGTAGAGAATTTCTCATTGGGTTTCAATTGCTTTATCTTTCTCTTATTTATACAGGGTTTTTTTTGTTCCTGATAAAACCAAACCACATTTACCCTATCTAAAAAATATTCTATTTTATATATATATATATGTGTGTATACATATATACACATACATACACACACACACACACACACACATATATATATATACATATATACATATATACACACATACATATAAGAAATATAGATACATATATATGTATATATGTACTTAATTTTTATATTTCATATTTTTGCACAAGCTCATGATGTTGCCCAATTGATGTACAAAATTTTTCTATGATCACTTTTTAACTCTGTGAAATTTTATGTTGCATTTGTTGAACTTATGAATATGAATATGTAATCTAGCCATAAAAGTGAAATACAATTTCATTTGAAGATAACTTGATTAAAAGAGATTTCAATATTGTATTTGTTGTTTATAAATGTGATTTTTTTATAGAATTACAATTATTGGAAACGATTGTTGATGTTAAGTATTTCGACAAAAAAATGTTTTTCCCTGCAAGATATCTTTCTATTCTTTAATTAATATTTGAGTTGTTATATGTATGACATATTATTTACGTGAAATTACATTAGTGAGCATTATGCTAAACTTTCAATTCCACAATATTTAATGTATTTAAAAATATAATGTATTATGTGAATATCACTTCTTTTTGTTTACATTAGTATTTATTGATGTGGGATATGAAAATATTAAACTCATTCATCTTGAAAACATAATTCTGAGTATTGTCACAAATAAAATTATATGCTTATTTACATATCTTTAATGAATATATTTTTAATTTGTTATATTTATACTATTATTTTGAGTAGTATAATATTTCTTGTCAATTTATAATTTTGTTCATGTGATTTATGTGCTAAGTATTTATTACTTATTAGATCTTTGAATCAAAGACACCATCTGTAATGCCCTGTTCTACATTACATCTATTCATCCTGTGGCGATCGAGTGTATAAATTGTTTTCCTTATTCTTTGTGGATATGAATTCCTGAGTGCTTTACGACCCTTTTCTTAATTAAAAATCTATTAATCACATTTTTCGTGTGACGGGTAGGGTTCCATTAGACATGACACAAATTATACTTGCCCATTTGGCGGAATTTGTTGTTGCATTTTCTATAATGTCTGATATTATAGGAGATAAGAATAGTTACATGACATCCAAGCTAGTAGTGAGTTTATCAACTGACAAGGAAATTAATATTAATCCGTATTTCTGATATTGTCGACCACGTTCTGCTTGCTTAAGGAAGGGTAAATGGCATCGATTGGGATTTTGGGATAGACAATCTGCGGTTCGAACCCCTCTGAAATAAATAACAATAATAATGAAAGTAAAAAATTTGGAAACAAATAAATTTAAAAAAATGGAAATGAGTGGAGGGCGTGGGAAGGCACGTGTTTTCTTGACAAGGCGCAGAAATTTTGGTGAATGAAATTAAGTGTTTGACCAATTGAAAGAATGGGACAGCTTTTCTGAGAGAATTGAAGGCAGGTGGGTGAGAGTTGGGTCAGTTTGGTAGGGGGCGCCCTCAATGGCTGTCACAGTCTCACCAAATGCATTAAACAATTTCCCTAAACCACTCAATGCTGGACCAGCACACTCCTAGCCTATGCCTATACCAACGTGGAGCGTAGAACTGAACTTTTGCTAGGAGAGTGCCGTGAGGAAGTATCTGGCTATTTGCAGCAGCTACAGGGCAGAGAAGTAAACTTATCCCAGAAAATCAGTGGCCTCCAGAGAGAGTTAAGTGCGACAGCTGCTGCAGGGCGATCCCAAGGCACCGTTGGTGTTGATCCTGATGTTCTGGATGCACGCGACCTCAGTCATGATCAGTTGTTGCAAAATCTTGCAGCTGTAGTAGAAGAACTGTATTTGGATAACTATGCCCAGTCCATAGCGCGGAGAGATGGAATATGATGCAGACGAAAAGATCAAAAAACTTTGGAATGTTGCACGCACTAATGAGAATAAGGAAACTAATGGGAAATTGAAGGGTAAAAATGAAAATCATAATTCAAAGGATAATGAGAAGGTAAAGAAGGTTGTTAGTGAGAGTGAAGAAGATGATAGTGCGTCTGAAGGCTCATCTTCATATAGTAGTGAAGAGGGAAGGTCGTGAAAGAAGAAGAAACGATGGAGCAGGCGTGAGGAGCCTAAAAAGAATTCAAAGAAAAAGGTTGGCAGGTCCAAAAGGTCCAAAGCAAGGAGCAACAGAGATAGTTCAGAGAGTGCATCAGGATCAGAAGATG
Organism: Taxus wallichiana var. yunnanensis; assembly: GCA_018340775.1. NCBI lineage: Eukaryota > Viridiplantae > Streptophyta > Pinopsida > Cupressales > Taxaceae > Taxus > Taxus wallichiana. The sequence continues at coordinate 694,256,154 of CM031236.1, read as the reverse complement.
GTACTGGTTCTTTTGATAAGGAAGGGAGTGACGGGCAGAAATCTAAACTGGCCGTATTAAAAATCTCCGATAGCAGGAAACTTGTGCAACAGTCACCTTTTGAGAGTAATGACTTGTCCGAACATAGTAATTCTGAGTCTGAACCTGTTGGCGCTGAGGAGGGAAAAGAGGATAATAGCCAACCTGTTGAAATTGACAGTGAGGCTCTTATGTTTAAAGAAATGATTGAATCTCAGAAGAAATCAGCAACTGGAGGTCTTGAGAATGAGCCATTTGTGGGCCCAGCACCAGCTCCAAGAGCTGAGGGGCATATCAGCTATGGAGGTGCCCTTCGGCCTGGAGAAGGAGATGCAATTGCGCAGTATGTGCAGCAAGGGAAACGTATTCCTCGAAGAGGAGAGGTGGGGCTGTCAGCTGATGAGATTCAGAAGTTTGAGTCTCTGGGTTATGTCATGAGTGGAAGCAGGCACCAACGTATGAATGCTATCCGTATCAGGAAGGAAAACCAAGTGTACAGTGCTGAGGGCAAACGAGCATTGGCAATGTTCAATTATGAGGAGAAGTCAAAACGTGAACATAAGGTTATGTCAGATCTACAGCGCTTGGTACAGAGGCATATTGGGCAAGATGTTGGCCCAACACATGATCCTTTTGCAGCTAAGGATTCAGAGGTGGCAGATGGTTAGGTTTTTGCAGAGGATGTCTTAAACTTTAATGGTGTTTTGTACAATTTCTAGATGTTTTCATAAATTGGATGGAATGAGAGCCCAGGTAGTGAGATGAATGGAGGTGCGTATGACTTTAGTACCAAGCTGCTTATAAAGCCGTATTGGAAGATGGTAATGTTGTTGCAGTGAAGAGATTAAAGGAGGTGCAAGGGTCAGGTAAAAGGGATTGTGAGCAGCATATGGAACTTGTTGGAAGGTTGTGGCATTTCAATCTAGTCAGCTTGAAGGCATACTAGTATGCAAGAGATGAGAAGTTGCTTGTTTATGACTATATGGAAAATGGAAGCCTCTATTTCCTTCTTCATGGCAATCGTGTGGTCTGGGACGAACCCCACTTGACCTGACAACTCGAATGACATGTTGGGTGGATTGACCTACGGGCTAATTTGGAGCGGTGTTCGGAGGATTTTGGATCTACTTCTGAGAAACCCAGGGATGCATGGCAACAATCTTTGGGAAGAGGAGATAGGGTGTTGCCAGAGGATCAGCGAGGGAATGATAATCGGGTGTCAATGCGACCCGACCGAACTATGGGCAGAGATGCACATTTCGGACTATACAATTGATTTTATGAAGTCAAGAGCATGGCCGTTAACAGAGTTTGGACCTTCAGCAGGCTGAGGAAGAGAAGTTGCGCAGGTTGTGTTGCTGTTGCCCAAGCCCTGGTCGACGTGCTTGTTGGGTTGGAAGAATTCTAATCAGGCATGTTAACTATACTCTTTGTAGTAGTTTTCTACCTTCTTTCAGTATCTTGAAACGAATTTTCTTTCCTCTTGAATGGCGCCTAGACTAAATGTTTTCGTGGATGTTTATATCGCTACATGATTGTGTTGGTTGTTCCTTTAAATCTCGTTCCTAGTTCGTTGGTTTTTCTTGGAATGTTCTTTCCCCTCTTATAGCTTACTCTGTTTATTTTTTGTCTAAATGGGCTACTGCAATATTGAGTGATGTAGTTTAGTTCGTAGGGAAGGAAACATTATTGAGTCTTGTTTGCTTATATGACCCTCTTTAAAAAGAATTTTGTGATGGTAATTATAATAGAAGGCTTACTATATGGAAGGTTAAGCCTTCATACCTCTATTTGGTTGAGTAAATACGTATTTCCTATTTAGGGCTCTCCTGTTTAGCTAAAGGTACATTAATAGTGACGTTGGGTTCTAAAACTTGTTTAAGCCTGTGGGCATTCCTTACTTTTTGTTTAAATAGAATATGACATTAGGGTTTTACCTTAGAACTGTACATGGTTGACTTTTGTACCTAGTTCTAGGGGATGAATAACCTGACATCTGTTTTGGCCTCTACGTGTTGAGAAAATTACTTACCTACTATCTGGTTCAAACTCTTGTTTGATTAAAGTAAGGGGAAGACATTGTAAGTTTAATTGAATGAAATATCTACAATTTTATTAAGGGTCGCAAAAGCTATTAATACCGGATGAAACAAAAGTTGTAGGTGAATCCATGGGATTGGACTCGTGAACTCGTTTCTATGTTAGATGATGATTTCAAAGTGATAATATAATAGGTGGTTATATTTATCTATTTGATATTTGCTAGACATTTCCTCGATAAGCCCACATGGATCGGGTAAAATTTCCATCTTCTATACCATTGGCAGGAGCTCATAGAATTCTAGGCCCGACTACAGCGCGTAACCTTCCGATGGATATGTGTGTTGGTTCCTATTTTTGTGCTTGCACTCGTGGTAGGGTCTTTTGAGTGGCATCGTTGGTGTTTTACCATCTGCGATCGAATCCCCTTTGTTTTAAACTCGAATATCTTATTCTTCGAACTTGGTTACTAAAAGTCTCATTTTGTGGCTTTGTTAAGGAAATCAATTTTTATTTTTATTTTAAAATACTTTTTGGCATTGTCGGAAACATATAAAAATTATTAACGACTTTCGGATTTAGCCTTCCCTTATATTATGAAGAGAAGTTGACGATTAAGATAAGGTTTGTTGGAAGAATAATGGCCCTTTTTGTGTCTCATTTGTATGCGTTTGGAAGGGTGGATTTGTTTTGTTAACTAGTACTACGTTTAAGAAATCCTATAAGGAAGTGGTGGTAAACTCCTTGGTTAAAACTGAAACTATAGTTGTTTTCTTTTAGGGCGTCGAACCCTTATTACTATGAAGCCTTCCCCTGAGAGAATTGGATAACGTCATTTTGTTTCGTGCCTACGATCATAATTAGTATGTTTTGTCTTCTCTTGGACCCCTTTAGATGGATGGATTGAGTATTGGATTCCAATCACGTAAACCATAGGATCACATGAAGGAAATATCAACCCTCTTGACCTTCTTGTTCCTAACCCATAAGGTCTTGCCTTGATTTATGTAATTTTGTTCTTACTGGTATTTTGACTTTCTCCTTGTTGGATGGTTTAGATTTCTCTCTCATGTGATTAATCTTGGAGTTGTGGGTTGTGTTTTAATCCTTTTCTGAATTTAGAACTTTCCTTTCTTGATATTGTTAAATGTTAGCTTACTGTTGCAATGAGTAGCCTTAACATGCTCAGTTCTCGCGAACTGATGCTAGCTAGTATTTTTGCAGATGGATTATTCGAGTAGATTAAAGGAAAGAGTTGTAAAGTTTTCATCAGTGCAATTTATGAGGTTCCTTGTAAAAATGTCCAATGTGAGGTAAATTTTGTAATAGTGCTTGCAAAGGAGTTTAGAAGACCTCTTGCCTTGGGATACTCTGAAATTTCGTGATGATGTCGTCTTGTCCTTCTGTAGGTAAACTGGTAACTTACCTTTGTAAGAAATGGTATTCAATCTTTACATTGATATGAGTATTGTAAAACTTTGATCTTGAGAATAAATTGTCAAGTTAAATCTTTCTAAGACTGAGTGACAATATATTATAAGTAAATTCAAATGGGTCGGTTAACCCTTAAAGAAGCTAAACAAAAATAATAATTTGATATTCAACAAATAAATGTAGAGGTGATCTATTTGAAATCAAATAAGTCCATGAGTGATCAAAATGAAACCATCCCTTGTGAAGTAAAAATTTTATAACTTGATATCCCTAGCTACACTAGCGAACATTATCCTTTTTATGGTGAATTCTTAGAATGATCCTAAGGTGAAACAAATTGCTAGTTGATATAAGATAATAAGATTTAGCAAGTAGGAGAAGACTTTAAGTGAACTACTCTACAGTGTATAAGAAATTAACTCAGTTGGTAAGATGAATTTGAGCGAATCATATATTGAATCCTTCTGAAAACTTAGTCATGAGCTAAAGGGTGTCTTATCAAAATAAATAACCCCTAATCATTTCTTACTGTGGCTTGCCCTAGCTGTGAGAGTGTCATGTGGTTGGGCTTCTATGTTGTTCTATCAAAAGGGTATTTTGTCCTTGAAAGGTGTGATCGTTTCCATGCTGCCTTTATGGCCGTCCTTGTATCAAGTTGTTCACAGTGTTAGTTGTATCCTTGGTGATGACATGGTTGCGTCATGTTATGTGTCAAGCATGTGAAGTAAAAAAAAAAATTATCCTGTCTTTTACTGTGATTGTGTGTGTGTGAAAATTTGTGGGTCGTTTCACTTGTATCGAGCATAGGTTCATGCTCTCGAGCCTATGGGCCAGATTGGTGTTATATGATGATGTTACATGGTGGTGGTGGTGTTACATGATGATACTGATGATGATGATGATGTTGCATGATGGTGGTAGATATTGGAAGAGTAATGTGCTTTAAACGTGATGTGATTATTGTCGTAATTGTGTTTTTGTGAATGCACATGATGTGTATGTCACCTTGTGCGTGTTTGTGATCATGTTGATATGTTGGGAATGGGAGTATTCTCTCTCCTTCTTGTGGATTCTATGAAGAGTTCACGGGTGAATTACTGCTTGTGATGTGTGAAAAGAATTATAAAGTGGATGACATAGTGTTAGAGCATTGTGACATATTGTGATATGTGGGTGTATCAATGTGTTGTATGACTAGATTGATGTTAAAAGAAATGAGTTGTATCATGATGTTTTTACCATGTTTTGAAGAAATGTGTGCACCACCTTGTTATGTAGTAATGGATGTTAAGTTGAGATGTACTATGTTCATCGTATGTATGATTTGTGTGAAATATGTAATGCTTCATGTTGTGATTTTGGGTCATGCGGTGAGTGTATGAACCCTATCGTATGGTGATTGCACTTTGGGTGCAGAAAGTGGTAAAGTGATGTGTTACACTCAGTGAATGTATGATTGTGACCCGCCTTGTATATGTACCACCGTTATGTTAGTGATGATGTTGTATGTTATGTTGTGAACCTTACGCTAACCGATCCTGAGGGAAATCGGTAGAAGTGTATGTTGAGAGTGAGGAATGGTGTACCATGGGTCAATAACTCGAGTCAAAACTCGGTTTAGTAGATTACATGTGATTCTTTCCTCTCTCCATATGTGGTTGTATGTACACAACCTAAGTGCAACTATGACTATGTTTAGCCTTGTCGAAGTGGTGGCGGGATGATTCAGATGGAGGTGATGACAGTTGTATTATTGATATGTATTTTACGAGCTGAGGCTCGATGTTCCGAAAGTGTTAAGAACTCGTTGAGTACCCCTTTGGTGGCTAGATAAGGCCACACAGTTATCGTAATGTGACATCATTATAAGTTGATTTTATTCGTAATTGATTTTTTTTTCTTTATTTTGTAAGGACCAGCAGCTTTTCTTGATTGCAATGCTTTACAATTTTGGGCATTTCCTTGGTTTGTGGCACTAACATGGGGATTTTGATACTAACTTTGGCTATTTGGCCATTTATTTTAGCTTGATTTGGGGTCTTCTTTTAAATTTGGAATTCTTACCGCCTTGCCCAAGGCTTGTACTTTGCCACTGGCACTTTGATTGATTGTTGTGTTGGTTCTAATGCCGTGATGTGTGGAATAGGGTCATGGGATGCACCATGGATTGGTTGGACCTATGGACCCGCTTCATTGTATGGGGTACGCCCAAGGAGTACATATAACTAGCGGGTTGTTGAACCACATGTTATTATGTCACTTGGGTTAGGAGTGTTCGAACTCTATGTGTCTTGGACCATAGGGTCAACCGGCCTCCTTGAGGGAGGCATAAGAGTTTGAGGGAGGCATAAGAGACTTGAGGGAGGCATAAGAGTTTGAGGGAGGCATAAGAGACTTGAGGGAGGCATAAGAGTTTGAGGAGGCATAAGAGACTTGGGAGGCATAAGAGTTTGAGGGAGGCATAAGAGAGAGAGGCATAAGAGTTTGAGGGAGGCATAAGAGACTTGAGGGAGGCATAAGAGTTTGAGGGAGGCATAAGAGTTTGAGGGAGGCATATGATATTTGTGTGTATGGTTGATGTTTCAGGATATATGTTGAGTTATTGTGATGTTTGGTAGTGGTCTTTTGATGTATGTGTTACTCATGTCCAGATGGATATGTGTTGTGATGTTGTGGACATGTCATTGATCCCTTGTGGACACTATGTACTATAGCATTTGTTTGGTGTTATGTGAGTTTTCATTGATGCAAATTGAGGAAATGTATGGTGGATTGTAGTACTTTTTTGGTAGTATTTTGGTATATCAGTCATTGATGTGTGTCGAGTACTATGTTATGTGGACTGTGCCTATTCCATTCCGTATTTGAGTAACCTTTTGTGGTGTAATACAATCATGAAGTATATTCTTGCGTGCTTGTGAATCTGTAGTGTCTTGTGAACCGATAGGGTGTTGTGTTAACAGTTCATGTTGGGCACCCACCATAAAGAATGAACCAAAACTCTACAATGATGAAATTTTAAAAGAAATTAAACTATAATGAACAAGAAGGAACAGCCAATCTTCACAGAACATTGAAAGCTAAAATTTCTACCAAATGTTCCTCTTTGCTTACAACTTGCTTTCCTCCGTGTAATGTCGCATCGAGGACGATGCTTTCTTAAGGGGAGGAGAATGTAATGCCCTATTCTACATTACACCTATTCATCCTGTGGCGATCGAGTGCTAAGCATGGAATATCTCTACTCTTTCTGAATAATCTTTATGAGCTTAGGATATAAATTGTTTTCCTTATTCTTTGTGGATATGAATTCCTGAGTGCTTTACGACCCTTTTCTTAATTAAAAATCTATTAATCACATTTTTCGTGTGATGGGTAGGGTTCCATTAGACATGACACAAATTATACTTGCCCATTTGGTGGAATTCGTTGTTGCATTTTCTATAATGTCTGATATTATAGGAGATAAGAATAGTTACATGACATCCAAGCTAGTGAGTTTATCAACGACAAGGAAATTAATATTAATCCGTATTTCGATATTATCGACCACGTTCTGCTTGCTTAAGGAAGGGTAAATGGCATCGATTGGGATTTTGGGATAGACAATCTGCGGTTCGAACCCCTCTGAAATAAATAACAATAATAATGAAAGTAAAAATTTGAAACAAATAAATTTAAAAAAATGGAAACGGAGTGGAGGGCATGGGAAGGCACGTGTTTTCTTGACAAGGCGTAGAAATTTTGGTGAACGAAATTAAGTGTTTGACCAATTGAAAGAATGGGACAACTTTTTCGAGAGAATTGAAGGCGGGTGGGTGAGAGTTGGGTCAGTTTGGCAGGGGGGCGCCTCAATGGCTGTCACAGTCTCACCAAATGCATTAAACAATTTCCCTAAACCACTCAATGTTGGACCAGCACACTCCTAGCCTATGCCTATACCAACGTGGAGCGTAGAACTGAACATTTGCTAGAGAGTGCCGTGAGGAAGTATCTCGGCTATTTGCAGCAGCTACACAGGCGAGAGAAGTAAACTTATCCCGAGAAAATCGGTGGCCTCCAGAGAGAGTTAAGTGCGACGGCTTTGCCGCAGGATGATCCCAAGGCACCGTTGGTGTTGATCGATGTTCGGATGCACGTGACATCGATCATGATCATTGTTGCAAAATCTTGCACTGTAGTAGAAGAACCGTATTTGGATAACTACACCCATCCCACAGCGTGGAGAGATGGAATATGATGCGAGACGAAAAGGATCGAAAAAATTTGGAAATTGCACACACTAATGAGAATAAGGAAACTAATGGGAAATTGAAGGGTAAAAATGAAAATCATAATTCAGAGGATAATGAGTAGGTAAAGAAGGCTGTTAGTGAGAGTGAAGAAGATGATAGTGCGTCTGAAGGCTCATCTTCATATAGTAGTGAAGAGGGAAGGTCGTGAAAGAAGAAGAAACGACGGAGCAGGCGTGAGGAGCCTAAAAAGAATTCAAAGAAAAAGGTTGGCAGGTCCAAAAGGTCCAAAGCAAGGAGCAACAGAGATAGTTCAGAGAGTGCATCAGGATCAGAAGATGGTACTGGTTCTTTTGATAAGGAAGGGAGTGACGGGCAGAAATCTAAACTGGCCGTATTAAAAATCTCTGATAGTAGGAAACTTGTGCAGGCAATATCACCTTTAGAGAGTAATGTCTTGTCGAACATAGTAATTTCGAGTCCGAACTGTTGGCGCTGAGGAGGAAAAGAGGATAATAGCCAACCTATTCAAATTGACAAATGAGGCTCTTATGTTTAAAGAAATGATTGAATCTCAGAAGAAATCAGCAACTGGAGGTCTTGAGAATGAGCCATTTGTGGGCCCAGCACCAGCTCCAAGAGCTGAGGGGCATATCAGCTATGGAGGTGCCCTTCGGCCTGGAGAAGGAGATGCAATTGCGTAGTATGTGCAGCAAGGGAAACGTATTCCTCGAAGAGGAGAGGTGGGGCTGTCAGCTGATGAGATTCAGAAGTTTGAGTCTCTGGGTTATGTCATGAGTGGAAGCAGGCACCAATGTATGAATGCTATCCGTATCAGGAAGGAAAACCAAGTGTACAGTGCTGAGGGAAAATGAGCATTGGCAATGTTCAATTATGAGGAGAAGTCAAAACGTTAACATAAGGTTATGTCAGATCTACAGCGCTTGGTACAGAGGCATATTGGGCAAGATGTTGGCCCAACACATGATCCTTTTGCAGCTAAGGATTCAGAGGTGGCAGATGGTTAGGTTTTTTGCAGAGGATGTCTTAAACTTTAATGGTGTTTTGTACAATTTCTAGACGTTTTCATAAATTGGACGGAATGAGAGCCCAGGTAGTGAGATGAATGGAGGTGCGTATGACTTTAGTACCAAGCTGCTTATAAAGCCGTATTGGAAGATGGTAATGTTGTTGCAGTGAAGAGATTAAAGGAGGTGCAAGGGTCAGGTAAAAGGGATTGTGAGCAGCATATGGAACTTGTTGGAAGGTTGCGGCATTTGAATCTAGTCAGCTTGAAGGCATACTAGTATGCAAGAGACGAGAAGTTGCTTGTTTATGACTATATGGCAAATGGAAGCCTCTATTTCCTTCTTCATGGCAATCGCGGTCCGGGACGAACCCCACTTGACTGGACAACTCGACTGACATGTTGGCTGGTGGATTGACCTACGGGCTAATTTGGAGCGGTGTTCGGAGGATTTTGGATCTACTTCTGAGAAACCCAGGGATGCATGGCAACAATCTTTGGGAAGAGGAGATAGGGTGTTGCCAGAGGATCAGCGAGGGAATGATAATCGGGTGTCAATGCGACCCGACCGAACTATGGGCAGAGATGCACATTTCGGACTATACAATTGATTTTATGAAGTCAAGAGCATGGCCGTTAACAGAGTTTGGACCTTCAGCAGGATGAGGAAGAGAAGTTGCGCAGGTTGTGTTGCTGTTGCCCAAGCCCTGGTCGATGTGCTTGTTGGGTTGGAAGAATTCTAATCAGGCATGTTAACTATAATCTTTGTAGTAGTTTTCTACCTTCTTTCAGTATCTTGAAATGAATTTTCTTTCCTCTTGAATGGCACCTAGACTAAATGTTTTCATGGATGTTTATATCGCTACATGATTGTGTTGGTTGTTCCTTTAAATCTCGTTCCTAGTTCGTTGGTTTTGCTTGGAATGTTCTTTCCCCTCTTATAGCTACTCTGTTAATTTTTGTCTAAATGGGCTACTTGTAATATTGAGTGATGTTGATTTAGTTCGTAGGGAAGGAAACATTATTGAGTCTTGTTTGCTTATATGACCCTCTTTAAAAAGAATTTTGTGATGGTAATTATAATAGAAGGCTTACTATATGGAAGGTTAAGCCTTCATACCTCTATTTGGTTGAGTAAATACGTATTTCCTGTTTAGGGCTCTCCTGTTTAGCTAAAGGTACATTAATAGTGACGTTGGGTTCTAAAACTTGTTTAAGCCTATGGGCATTCCTTACTTTTTGTTTAAATAGAATATGACATTAGGGTTTTACCTTAGAACTGTACATGGTTGACTTTTGTACCCAGTTCTAGGGGATGAATAACCTGACATCTATTTTGGCCTCTACGTGTTGAGAAAATTACTTACCTACTATCTGGTTCAAACTCTTGTTTGATTAAAGTAAGGGGAAGACATTGTAAGTTTAATTGAATGAAATCTCTACAATTTTATTAAGGGTCGCAAGCAAGCTATTAATAGCTGGACTGAAACAAAAGTTGTAGGTGAATCCATGGGATTGGACTCGTGAACTCGTTTCCTGTCAGATGACAGCTGATTTCAGTGATAATATAATAGGTGGCGGTTATATTTATCTGTTTGATATTTGCTAGACATGTCCTTGATAAGCCCACATGGATCGGGTAAAAATTTCCATCTTCTATACCATTGGCCAAGGAGCTCATAGAACTTCTAGGCCTGACCGCACTGCGTAACCTTCCTGATGGATATGTGTGTTGGTTCTATTTTTGTGCTTGCACTCGTGGTAGGGTCTTTTGAGTCTGGGCATCGTTGGTGTTTTACCCTCTGCGTATCGAATCCCCTTTGTTTTCGAACTCGAATATCTTATTCTTCGAACTTGGTTACTAAAAGTCTCATTTTGTGGCTTTGTTAAGGAAATCAATTTTTATTTTTATTTTAAAATAATTTTTGGCATTGTTGAAAACATATAAAAATTATTAACCACTTTCAAATTTAGCCTTCCCTTATATTATGAAGAGAAGTTGACGATTAAGATAAGGTTTGTTGGAAGAATAATGGCCCTTTTGTGTCTCATTTGTATGCGTTGGAAGGGTGGATTTGTTTTGTTAACTAGTACTACGTTTAAGAAATCCTATAAGAAGTGGTGGTAAACTCCTTGGTTAAAACTGAAACTATAGTTATTTTCTTTTAGGGCGTCGAACCCTTATTACTATGAAGCCTTCCCCAGAGAGAATTGGATAACGTCATTTTGTTTCGTGCCTACGATCATAATTAGTATGTTTTGTCTTCTCTTGGACCCCTTTAGATGGATGGATTGAGTATTGGATTCCAATCACGTAAACCATAGGATCACATGAAGGAAATATCAACCCTCTTGACCTTCTTGTTCCTAACCCATAAGGTCTTGCCTTGATTTATGTAATTTTGTTCTTACTGGTATTTTGACTTTCTCCTTGTTGGATGGTTTAGATTTCTCTCTCATGTGATTAATCTTGGAGTTGTGGGTTGTGTTTTAATCCTTTTCTGAATTTAGAACTTTCCTTTCTTGATATTGTTAAATGTTAGCTTCATTGCAATGAGAAGCCTTAACATGCTCGGTTCTCATGAACCGATTCTAGCTAGTATTTGTGCAGATGGATTATTCGAGTAGATTAAAGGAAAGAGTTGTAAAGTTTTCATCAAGGAATTTATGAGGTTCCTTGTAAAAATGTCCAATGTGAGGTAAATTTTGTAATAGTGCTTGCAAAGGAGTTTAGAAGACCTCTTGCCTTGGGATATTCTGAAATTTCGTGATGATGTTGTCTTGTCCTTCTGTAGGTAAACTGGTAACTTACCTTTGTAAGAAATGGTATTCAATCTTTACATTGATATGAGTATTGTAAAACTTTGATCTTGAGAATAAATTGTCAAGTTAAATCTTTCTAAGACTGAGTGACAATATATTATAAGTAAAGTCAAATGGGTCGGTTAACCCTTAAAGAAGCTAAACAAAAATAATAATTTTATATTCAACAAATAAATGTAGAGGTGATCTATTTGAAATCAAATAATTCCATGAGTGATCAAAATGAAACCATCCCTTGTGAAGTAAAAATTTTATAACTTGATATCCCTAGCTACACTAATGAACATTATCCTTTTATGGTGAATTCTTAGAATGATCCTAAGGTGAAACAAATTGCTATTTGATATAAGATAATAAGATTTAGCAAGTAGGAGAAGACTTTAAGTGAACTACTCTACAGTGTATAAGAAATTAACTCAGTTGGTAAGATGAATTTGAGTGAATCATATATTGAATCCTTCTGAAAACTTAGTCATGAGCTAAAGGGTGTCTTATCAAAATAAATAACCCCTAATCATTTCTTACTGTGGCTTGCCCTAGCTGTGAGAGTGTCATGTGGTTGGGCTTCTATGTTGTTCTGTCAAAAAGGGTATTTTGTCCTTGAAAGGTGTGATGGTTTCCATGCTGCCTTTATGGACGTCCTTGTATCAAGTTGTTCATAGTGTTAGTTGTATCCTTGGTGATGACATGGTTGCGTCATGTTATGTGTCAAGCATGTGAAAAAAAAAATTGTAGATTGAGAAACAGGGACGGAAGCCTGTGATATTTTATTAATCTCAATCAGTAAAACATTACAGAGGATGGGCTGCAATATTTATAGATATTGCACAGCCAAATACATCCGGGAAAATGAGTTGCACAGGTGCAACCAAAAACCAGATTTCACAAGCTTCCAATAACATCCGGGAAGCAAAATTACATAAAGACAAATATATTGTTTATAACAATATAACAATGTGCAAACAGACAAATATGGTTGTTTAACCATATAACAATTTAATCATTAATTATTTAATTAATAAAATTAATTAAATAATCCTACTATGCATAATTAATAATAGGATAATAAAATTTATCCTAACATTCCCCCCCTTAATTGTGCATTGTCTGAAGAGATGAGGAGAGAAATGCTCTGAACAACTCGAACTTGTCACGTGCAAGTGACTTTGTGAAAATATCTGCTCGTTGTTCAGCTGTTGGACAAAATTGAAGCTGGATGTTGTGCTTCAATACATGTTCGCGTATGAAATGAACCTGAACTTCAATGTGCTTTGTTCTCTCGTGAAAAACTGGATTGCGAACAAGTTTGAGAACACCTTCGTTGTCAACATACATGGTGGTCGATTTGTCCTGTGGTATTCCAAGTCCTTCCAGTATGCGACGTAGCCAAATCGCTTCACAGACAGCTTCTCCTGCAGAACGATACTCGGCTTCTGTGGAAGAGCGAGAAACAAAGTGTTGTTTCTTACTTCCCCATGATATTGGTCCAGATCCCATAAAGAATACAAATCCAGAAGTGGATTTTCTATCATCAATGTTACCTGCATGATCTGAATCCGAATATCCAGTCAAGAAGAAGTTTTCGTTCTTCTTGTATTCTAGACCAAGATCCACTGATCCTTTGAGATATCTCAAGATGCGCTTTGCTGCTTTCCAATGACAAACTTTGGGTTCCTGCATGAACCTAGATAGATAGCTCACTGCAAAGCTGATATCTGGTCTAGTGTAGGTTAGGTAAATGAGACTCCCAATCAGCTACCGATAGAGAGTGGCACTTACCTCAGGAGATGGATCTGAACGAGATAACTGTAATCTGTTCTCCATAGGTGTAGCAATTGGTGTGCAATCCATCATCCTAAACTTCTCGAGTGTTGTCTTGGTATATTTCATCTGAGAAACAAAGATGTGATTCTCTTTTTGCCATACTTCCACCCAAGACAAAAGAGTGCATAAGCCCGAGATCTGTCATGTCGAATGATCGCTTAAGATCTTTCTTTGTTTCATCAATCATCTTCACTGAACTGCCAGTGATGACTAGATCATCGACATAAACTACAACAATCACCATCTCCCCCCCTTGCTTTTTGAGGTAGAGATTGGGATCGTATGGATTTGACAAATCCATGTTGTACGAGATGCTCATCAATCTTGATGTACCATGCCCGGGTGCCTGTTTGAGGCCATACAGAGATTTCCCGAGTCCGCATACCTTTTCTTCTTGACCAGTGTACAACATATCCCTCAAAGTTGAGTCATGTAGACTTCTTCTTGTAAATCTCCATTCAGAAGGCACTTTTACATCCATTTGGTGAACTTTCCATCCAAATCGAGCAGCCTAGAGCAAAGATCATCCCGATCGTTTTGATCTTAGCATGGGAGCAAATGTCTCCTCATAGTCAATGCCTTCTTTCTCGTGTGTAGCCCTTTTGCTACAAGTCTTGCTTTACACTTGTCCACCTGTCCCATCTCGCTTTGTACTTAGTTTTGAATATCCATCTCGCATCCAATGGGTTTCTTCCCCGGTGGAAGATCGACAAGCCGCCAAGTGTTATTCTTCATCACCGATTGATATTCGTAATCCATGGCATCTTTCCAAGCTTTTGATTATAGGGCTTCCCGGATCAGAGGGCTCGTCTGATTCAATGACTCTACTCATCAAAGCAAAGTTAACTTCTTCTCTTGCTTTACTGCGAGTCCGTGGTCCAGGGGTGGATGTATCCGGTGGAGCATCCAATCTTGCATCTCGTAATGTACTTGTACACCATTTAGGCATACGTTGAGCTATTCCCATGGGTTGTGGTTCTATCTGATCAACACCATCATCCCCATCATCACTTTCATCTTCTGAGGGAACATTTGCTTCAGTTTTTACAACTGGTGAAAAATCTACATCTTGCGAGTCCGGAGGAGGAGTCTCTGCTTCCTTCTTCTCAAAAAACTCAACATCTCTGCTTGTGTAGACTTTTTTGGTCTTAGGATCCATGGGCCCAGACTCCAAGAGTCTCTTCACTGTATCCAATGAAGATGAGATTTTGTGACTTCATGTCCAATTTCTTTCTGTTCTGTTTGGGTATGTGCATGCTGGCTTTGCACCCGAATACTCTGAGGTGTGCAATGGATGGTTTCCTTTTTGACCATGCTTCTTGTGGTGTAATTCCATCAAGAGCAGTTGTGGGCGCTCTGTTTAACAAATACACTGTTGTTTTTGCTGCTTCTGCCCAAAATGTCTTTGCAAGTTCGGAATCATCGATCATGCATCGCACCATTTCCATGATAGTACGATTTCTTCTCTCGACAACACCATTTTGCTGCGGTGTGTGTGGAGGAGGCATTTGTCGACGAATCCCGTGAGTTTGTAGATAGTCTCTGAACTCATCACTGGTGAATTCCCCCCCTCGATCTGAGCGGAGAGTTCTGATGTGATGACCAGTTTCTTTCTCAACTGCCACTTTGAACTTTTTGAACGTTTCAAAGGCCTCACTTTTCTTGCGAAGACAAAAAATCCACATTTTTCGTGAATAGTCGTCAACACAGAGCATGAAGTACTGGAACCCTGAATGACTTGGCTGCATTGGACCGCATGTGATCGGTATGAACCAGTCAAGTTTTCCATGAGCTCGAAAAGTACTTGTTTGGAATGAAACTCGTGTTGTTTCCCCTGCTAAGCGTTGAGGACACTTGTCTCGTATCCTTTCAAGAGATGGTAGCCCATGTACCATATTACACCGGCGAAGTGTGTCGAGATATTTGAAACTTACATGACCAAATCTCCGATGCCACAACTGAGCTAAGGTGGAGTTTTTAGCCACGAGTGCTTGATCATTTTTGTGAATGAAATCAAGTTGAAACATTCATCCCACATTTGAGGCTTTTGCAATTATTTTCGAGCCTCTGGATTTATCTCGAATCAAACACATTTTCTTGCCGGATTGACTATCAAAGTCAATTTTTAGGTTGTGATCTAGGAGTTGACTGACTGAAAGAAGGTTCTTTGTCAACCCAGGGACATATAGAACATCTGATAGTTTGCATTTGCGTGAACCAAGGGGTAGAGAAATGTTTCCAATCCCCTGAACTGTATATGAAGAATCATCTCCCAACGAAACATGATTTTTCGATGGCGTGTCCCTCATTGAAATAAACCAGTCTCGGGCGGTCATGTGTCGAGTGGCTCGAATCAACATACCAGACTTCACTAGATGACGTGGATGGTTCACTTGATCGAAAGCAAAGTGAACAAGAAGTCTTCATTGTCTGACTGATCTTGTTGCTCAGCAATATTACCTTGCTGGTGGGGTCTTCTTTTCCAGTTCCCCTTTTTCTGCCCGTGATAATTGTTTGAATGTCCCTTGTAAGTTTGTTGTTGTTGAGGTCCAGCATTGCTTGATGAACCTTTCTTATATGTATTAAACCAACATTCTTGCAAGTCATGTCCTCTTTTGCAAATGGGACATCGCTTCTTCTGTTGATTGTCCCCATGATACTGATTTTGATGTGGGGACTTCTGATAGGATTTAGGTTTTCCTTTACCTTTTCCTTTCCATTTTTGATGTGAAGACAGTGCCTGCTCCTCTTCATCATCCTTGTTGTGCATTGCTTCCTCTTGTTGCAGTAGGTTTACTAACTTGTCAAAACTAATTGTCGTATCTGACAAGTTTAGAGTTGTGACAAAAATTCGGTAAGAAGAAGGGAGAGCTCTCAGAACAATGGGAACGAGAGACTCATCTTTGACCTCTTCTCCTAGGGCTAGAAGTGAAGCCCTCAACTCTGCAACTCTTCTTAGGAAGGCTTCAATTTTCTCATTCTGTTTGAATTTCAACGTATGTAACTGACTCTGCAAATTGAGTATGACATTCTTGTTCTTGGCCTCATATATTGTGCTCAGCTTATCCCAAGCTTCTTTTGCTGATGTAGCATCTCGAATGTGGACTTGCACATCGTCGGATACTCCAAACAAGATGATGAGCTTTGCTTTCTGATCTGCTCTATCAAATTGTCGTTGTTGTGTTGCATCCGTTGGTGATCTGGTTAGAGTACCAGTCACAACAGGCCAGATTTCTTCAAACTCAAGCTGTGTCTTGATTTTTGTCTTCCAAGCAGCATAGTTGCTTCCTCTGAGCAATTGTGAATCCGGAAGAAAAAATTTGGGGGCATTGGTGCCCATTTTGCAGAGATCACTGACATGGTTTGGCTCTTATCACCTGTATAAGGTCTCCCAATCTATATACCGTCATCGATATACCGAACCTTTCTATATACGCGCCCTTCCGATATACCCGCAGATGTACGTGGAAGAAGCTCGCCCTTTTCTATATACCCCAGTACGTGAAAGAGGCGTTAACGTACGTGAAAGAATTCGATACGTGGTACCAAGATAATATTGATGGGGTCTGTGCGATTATTGACACCGGCTCAAAGAAATATCCTCATACGCGCGTGTAACTTTGCTATATACTCGGATAATTTCTCAGTCCGGATTTATGTCTTGCAATCATTCACAGACGGATGGGATGGTTCATAGTGTGTGCACTGTGACCTTATTACTCCCCGTCGATTTATAGGGATGATGCCCAGACGACGTTGTTGCAGCTATATTAGGCGTTAAGTGCAGTAGTAGTCGCGACGGCTTTACCCGTAAGCGCTTCCCAGAGGCACTGTATATACCGAACGCTGCGAATGAGATCTAGGATCTCGTGAGTGTTACAGAACCAAATTTACTATTTTTGATTACAATTCTACCGGCTTTTGAAAGATTACAAAGTTTTGCGGTTGCTTGACTATGGCAACCTGTAAATTAGTACAATATACAATACAATTTGAATGACATGTGCAAAAACTTTGATTTTGGGGTCCCGTGACCTCCTGAGCCCTAAATGCTAAAAATTGCAAAAAAATAGCTGAAAATGCAATTTTTAGGTGGGTCTCCTTTTGCAAAAAATGTCTGGAATGAGAAAACAAACCAAATAGGAGAAAAAAATTTTACCCTAAATTAGGGATTCTCCGCTAAATTTAGTTAGTCGTAACTAAATTCAAAAAACCTGCTAAATTTAGCAGTTCTGCCAAAATTTCCGCCAGATGCAAAAGGAGAGTTTTTGAGTTTTTTTTTTTTTTTTTTGTGGGATTTGATCCTCAAACCTCTCACTCCTAAGGCACATGCAATAACCAACTTGGCCACTTGGGGCGCTTGGACTATGGAAGGAAGAAATTTGAATTTATTGTCAAATAAATTGACTTACCTTTTAAAAAAATGCAGCTTGGTGAGCCTCCACGTGGCGCATGCTGGTGAAGGGGCATTTTTAGGGTTATATTTGCCCAAAAAACGGATCTAAAGCATTTTCTTCTTGTTCAGGCCGCATTTTCTCCTTCCTTTAGCCGCGTGTTTGAGTGTTTGGGAGCGTTTTTTTCCTTTCGGGGCGTACAATTTTTTCCTTTGCCACTGTTTTTTATTGCCTCGCCACATTTTTTCCTTGCCTGGGCGCGTGTTTTCAATGCCTCAGGCGCGTTTTTGTTGCGAGGCAGCTCATTGGCTGAGCCGTGGGAGATTAAAAAGGCACGTTTTTCTGTCCTTTTTACCTTCATTTGCTCGGGCGTTTACATTTTCTTGCTTATTTGGCGAGCACGTGTATTTACATGCTTGGCCGCACTTTTTATTGTTTTCTTTTGTGTGCAGGTGGATGCGGACGTCCAGCAGGCCGTGTGAGACAGCAAAGGCGTTTCTTAGCTCCAAAAACAACACTTCCTTGATGCAGGCCGCGCAGGGACTGAGAATGGGCGCATATGCTAAAAAAAAACTCTTTTTTTTCACCTCCCACTGTATATTTTCCAGCTTGGGCGCCTCTTTTTTTTTTTTTTTATTTTCTTTGCTCTGTTTGTTCACTGCAGGTGCATATACACAGCAAAGCAATCCTCCAAAACAAAATATACCTCTAAATGCAGTAAAATCAAAACCCTGATTGGGAATTTTTTTTTTTTTAAATTCAATACCTGTAGCAATTTTTGCCTGGTGCTGAGTGCACCAAAAAAAATTTGCGTTCCAAACACTTGAGGCCCGAACAGTAGGAGGTTGTTGGTTGCGATGGGGGGTTACGGAAGCTGCAGAGGCACACAGACTGCTCTCCTTCAGTGCATTACTTCTCCACGAATTCTCCTTCTTCTGCAACCTTTCCACACCTTGCCAGAGCTTGATTCGCTCCGGTACCAAATGTAGATTGAGAAACTTGAGGGACGGAAGCTCCGTGATATTTTATTAATCTCAATCAGTAAAACATTACTGAGAGGATGGGCTACAATATTTATAGATATTGCACACCAAATACATCCGGGAAAATGAGTTGCAAAGTGCAACCAAAACCAGATTTCACAAGCTTCCAATAACATCTAGGAAGCAAAATTACATAAAGACAAATATATTGTTTATAACAATATAACAATGTGCAAACAGAGACAAATATGGTTGTTTAACCATATAACAATTTACTCATTAATTATTTAATTAATAAAATTAATTAAATAATCCTACTATGCATAATTAATAATAGGATAAAATTTATCATAACAAAAATTATCTGTCTTTTCTTTCGTGATGTGTGTGTGTGAAAATTTGTGGGTCGTTACACCATGTTTGTTTTAAAAAAACTTAGTTAGATGCCATTTGTATAAAAGGAAATATTTCGATGGAAATTGTTTATTTGGATCACTATAATGTTCTTATTTAATTGTAATTTAGTAATTTATATGTTATGTGAGGTTGAATAAATTGAAGATGTCAAATTAATTTATGTCTTTGGAATAGTCTAACCCGTCAACAAATTGATTTTTTTGTTATTATTTTTTATTTATAGATGTATATATCTAATCATTTTCTTAGAAAATATTCTAAAAATAAGTGTTTTTCTTTATTATTGAAACACTTTCCTATAATATTCTTTATTTGATATTCTATAATATTTGATTTTAATCGACTCATCAATATGTGTATATTATTTTGACTATTTTTAGTAAGAAAATGGATTATAATATTTGGAAACATCTCCGCACGGAAATTATTGATTACATTATATAAAATTTGTCACATGACAAAATTTTATAAGATATCGTTCGAGTGTGGAAAACATGGAATAAAATATGTGCAACTCTAATTTTTGGGTACATATAAAATAATCAACAATGAACACATAGGAATTGTGTTTTATCGAGTCTTTGGTGTTGTGAGATACATTAACTTCTTTATATTTCACATCAAGAAGTGAAACTTTAAATTTACATGTTTTTGTTAAAAATGAATCCTATGTACTAGGAATGTGTCATGGGATCCTTTTTTATGTATTTTCTCCAAATACGGAGTCCAATCATACACTCATATTCAATTGTAGATCCACTCTGATAAAACTACTTCCTACATTAGGACACATTTGTCTAGTTGATTGGAATAGGTTGTTTATATTAAGGAGAGTTTTAACACACTACAAGTATGATTGGGTTGATGTTTTATGTCATGCAAAATATTGATATATAAATGAGAATGGAGTTATCGAGAAAATCATTATATATATGGGGTAGTCCTCAAACATGTATGGAATCAAGTGGAGAACAACACCTATTGAATCTATGAAACATGAAATTTTTCTTTAAGGAAGAATATATTGGTTGAGATTAGATCTTGATGTAGTTTGTAATATATTACACAATGGTGATAATTTGAATTATTTGATTATTTTCCTTGATGTTATCCATGAGACTTAAATGATGTGTCTTCCTCCAATGGCCAATTTTGTTGATTCCACGTGCCTTTTTATTCACGAAAATTAATTGTTGAATGTATTTTGAATTATGAAAGAAACATCGAACTATGAAATTCGACAACCAAGATGAGTCGTTGTAATCCATATCTCTTCTAATAATAGAAATGTATCAATATTAGACTAAATTTATTCATATAAATATATTAATAGTGTCACATATCTTAAAGATGAATGTATAATCATATAAACTTAGTTAAGTGCACATGTAGTGAATCGCCTGAGACTCTAACTAGAATTTCTACTCTAAAAATAAAATACTAAAACAATAACCTTACACACACACACCAAAAAAAAAAAAAAGCTTTGTAGTAACTAATCACTTCGCCCTTCATATTTATTGCATACTCAAGTGAAAAAAAAATTTGGTTAAAAATAGAAAATCACTAAGTTGTTCCTTTCTATGATCTTTGGAATAATCTCATCTTCCTTGAGTTGGATAAGACCATACTTTGCGATGAGAATATGATGAATAATTCAATAAAGTAATAATTTAAAATTGTCCTCTAAATCGAATGAAAATTGGTGAGATCATCTTCGCTCTGGATGGGATAGAGTGTCGAACTTGAACCCCTGGATAGGAGTTGAGGATGAAATTGGAATTGGATTGGGTGGGATACCACTAAGAGTATCAAAAGAATATGAGGCCCAAGGGATGAGATAATTTTTTTCTTGAATTATGGAAGCACCCATAAAAGGGTTGGTGGTGTTGTATTTGTACATGTTTTTTTTTCTAAGTATATTGGTCCATGTCTATTTAATTAGTCTAAGGCATATTAGTAAATGGATTTGAAAATCCTTATTTCACATGCTAAGAGTTGTGAGTTCTAAATCTCTTGTTCATAAGATTTAACATCTAAAGAAAGTGTTAACAAGGTTGTTATATACCGTGTTTTCTTTTTTAAAGATGAAACAAAGTGCGATATGTACTTGTTGAGCGGGAGCGCAAAATCTAAGAGGAATGGAGAAGGTAATAGGGCATGTAGGCTGATCCAAGCAGAGGCCCCTGTAGCGGCCCAAAAATTCACAAACACGAACAACACGGTGAAATACAGGATAACTTTTTTTTTTTGACTTGCTTGACACATAACATGATGAAACATGTCGTCACCGAGGATACTGACTAACTCGTGAACAACTCGATACAAGGATGGCCATAAAGCAGCATGGAATCGTTCACACCTATCAAGGACAATATACTTTTCTTTGTTTCTTTTTATAGAACAACATAGAAGCCCAACCACATGACACTCTTACAAATTTAGGGCAAGCCACGGTAAGAAATGATTGGAGGTTATTTATTTTGA
This sequence comes from Taxus wallichiana var. yunnanensis, assembly GCA_018340775.1. NCBI lineage: Eukaryota > Viridiplantae > Streptophyta > Pinopsida > Cupressales > Taxaceae > Taxus > Taxus wallichiana. Next base: position 694,234,475 of record CM031236.1, on the reverse strand, counting down.
TAAGACACCCTTTACTCATGACTTAAGTTTTTAGAAGGATTCAATATATGATTCGCACAAATTCATCTTACCAACTGAGTTATGTTCTTATACTGCTTTGTAGAGTAGTTCGCTTAAAGTCTTCTCCTTTATAACCATTATTTGTTTTATATATTTATTTGATAAAGATGGTAATTTAATTCCATAAGGCCATCTATTCACACTTACATTACTAGAACTCGTTCATGCCCTTATGACAACATCGGTTCACGTTCAACAAACTTAAGAGAAAATTACAAGGTACCCTGGTTAAAGTTAAAGGAAGAAGGTCAAATGAGTTCACCCTTAAGACGTCATTAGTTCTTACTAAGGTTTAATTGAAGCTTGAGGTTTTATACGTAGTTAAATAGTGCTCTTACTTAGGCTTCACCGAAAGAGCTTATCAAGAGGAAGCTACTTACTTTTAAATAGGCTGAGAGATAAATTGAGTGGTTTCAAAAAAATTTCTCTTACTTGTTAAATCTTATTAGAAACTAACCATTGTTTTCCTTTAATCTTGTCTTTAGCGCTCACCAAAAGAGTAGTGTTTACAAGTTCGATTAGCGATAACACGTTATATAAAATCACTTTGCGCAAGGATGGTCTCACTCTTGATTACTTAAGGCATTGTTTATTTACAAGGGATCTAAACCACAACATATTTCTTTGAATAAAACTTTTAGGTAACTTCTGTAAGGAAAAGCCACTCCATTAAAGCTTACATATAACCCATCAATACAAAGTCTTAGAAAGATTTAAATTAACACTTAATTCTCAAGATCAAAGTTTTACAATGCTTATGCCAGTGAAGAGATTGAATATTATTTCTCACTAAGAAGAGTTACCAGCCAAAATACAAAAAAGGACAAAACTACTACTTCACGTAATTCTCCGAACAATTCCAGGCAAGAGGTCATATAAACTCTCTTTATAAGCAATGTTACACAATTTACAACACATTGGACATTTTTACAAGGAACTTCATAAATTGTACAAATGAACCTTTAACACTCTTTTCCTCTAGTCTACTCGCATAATCCATCTGCACAAATATTAACTAGAGTCAGTTCGCTAGAACTGAGCATGTTAAGACTACCCATTGCAACAGTAAGCTAACATTTTATAATATCATGAAAGTAAAATTCTAAACTCAAGAATGGATCAAATCACAAACCACTAATCAATATGTTTCACAAGATGAAGAGATTTATATCAGCCAACAAGGTGGAATCCCAATATTCAAGTGAGAGAGATATTCCCAAGACAAACAAGGTGAGACCTTATTGGTGAAGACAACAAGGCTGAGAGTATTGAGATTTCAGTCATGTAATCCTATGGATTACATGATTGAAATCTAACACCCAAACATCATTCTATTATTATTAACCAAAAGGATAAAGATCGGTCGGATGACTTAGCATATTCAAAATCGCTTGGTAATAAGACTGCATTACACACACATCCTTGTTTTAGGAAGAATATAGTTTTAGATTACTTCACTAGGATTATTATCCTCTTGTTTTAGCATGCTAGTAGATATCATTGACATGGGAATGTTATTGATTTGATCTTTATATGATGCATATGGTTTACTGGTGGACATTTGATGATGATATTTGTATACTTTTGACAGGGATATTTATCTTAATTCTGACATGGGATATATTTAATCATATTGAGTAGAACTTGATAATTTGACTAATGTGATGATCGTTTTGATATAAATGAAATGTGGAATAAGAATGTGCTAGAAAGTGTTAAGTGATATCGTACTTGCATAGATGATAGTAAATCAGGTGTTGATTATTTTAGATTATATTGTATATTTGGCATGAATGTTTTAATGCGGCCAACAGGCCGAAGGAGGTATTTTCTGTTCTGCAGGTATATTATATTCACAACAATATTGGGGAGTGGAGACCAACCACATCGGAATTTGAGAAGAATCCAGCTAAGGTCACCATGGCAACAAGTAATTGTGTGTGTGTTAGAATTATCTGGTAAAGGGAAAATTGTGACCTAGGGATCATGTGTTGTTTTGTTTAATTTTTTCCTTTTTACTATGTTAGTATGTGTTGCTCTTAGTAAGTGAAATTTTTACTTATGTTATTATTCATATTTCTTGGATTGGAGTTTACCCCTTTGTTAGCCATGGGTTGTAGTGGGTTAATTAAGTTAATTTGAGATTTTCCTAAACTAATTAAAAGATGTGACCTAAGAGAGTTCATTTATTAACCTTGATTTACTTTGGATTTTGTGTGGATTGATGTGTGTTTGAGTTTGAGTGTAACACACTCTACCCCACATGGGAAACTGAATTTGGCCTTTGAGGCCAAATTTCAAAGCTTCATGGGACAAGTCAAACTTGTCCCACACCTCTTAAAACCCCATGCCAACCCTACCTATGGGTTGGAAGGCCAAATTTAGGGTCTTTTAGGTGTTTTGGGGGGATAAAAGGGTAAAAATATTAATTGCACTTTCTTTCAAATTTAATTTTGTCCTTTGAGGGAGTGGGCTTAGTTGGAGTGTGCAAGTTGCTTGCCTTTCTTTCAACCACTTATTAATGGTGCATTGGAATTTGATGTTGACCAAATGATGTGGAGTGGAGGGAAAAGGAGGTGGCATCCTACTTGGAGCCACATCATCCCTCCCTCTCTTTTCTCTATTTATTTGAGCCTCTTGTTTGTTTTGGGGGTTGGAAGTTTTCATGTTTTAGTCTTTTTGTATTTTGGAGAGGAGAGGATTTGGAAGGAGCTTGTGAATTTTTGGAGCTTGTGGATACTTGTGAGAACTTTGTTGGAGCTTGTGGATGCTTGCTTGATCCTTGGAGGGATTTGAGACTTCATATTTGGAGCAAACTCTACCATGGAAAGGTAGGAGCTTCCCCTTTGTTGCATTATGTTTCTTTTGTCATATGAATGTATTTTTATGTTGTGTTGAATGTTGTTGTTTGAAATGCTTGTTGGGAATGGGTAGAATGCCTAAGTTGGGAGTGAGAGGAGACTATGGGGAGCTTAATTGAGGGAGGCATAAGAGATCATGTGCTTGAGGAGGGAGCTTGGGTTGGGTGTCCACCTTGTAAGAGAAATGCTTGCATTTCTTCTTGTTTTACTTTGAGGGAGCCATAAGAGTTGAGGGAGGCATAAGAGTGAATGGAGGGATAAGGGGTACTTGAGGGAGGCATAAGAGTTGTTAGGGGTATTGTGTTTGCATTGGAGGCTTTTAGGTGGCACCCATTCCCATTGGGAGGCATAAGTGGCTTCCCCATATGTCTTACTCTTGTGGCTTTCTTGGTAAGCCTTGTGACTAGTTGTTGTGATTGTTTTCCCTCTTGTTGTGATTATTGATTCTCTTGTTTTGAAGGAATATGGAATGCATGTGAAATGTTATGTTTAGTTATGTGGAAGCTTGTAGTTGCCATGAGTTGGATTCTCTCCCATTGTGATGTGGTTGGGGCTCGGGGGCCAATGGAGAGGATGGCTTCTCTTCTCCATTGGGTATTTGGTTGGGAGGAGAGCGTTGCCTCTCCCCTTATTTTGTTGTGAATCAAGCAAACTATGGAGGAGCCACCTTGTTGATATTTGGAGCACAAGAACCTTGTTGTTGACAATGTAAAAACACCATGTATTTACCCACCTTGAGTGGAGGAAAAATGTAATATTGCTTTGCTTTCTTTAGCTTCCATTATTGTAAATTTGTTTCCACATGAAGTAGGATATGTTGTAACAAGATTTTGAAGGAAAGTTGCATTGAAATGATAGTATTTCTTACTCTAAAATTTATTGGAAATGTTGTTGAATTATTTTGTGGAATGTTGGAAAGAAATTACAAAAGAAAATATATTAAAATTTTGTTTGAGTACTTGAAAGTGATGTGTTGAAAAGGTTGGAAAAATAGTGCATTATCCCTTCTTTTATACTTGATGGAAAGACTTAAGTTTTCAAATGGCTTTTAGTATGACAATGAAACATTTTAAGCTCTAGTTCTTTATGTCTTTCTTTATTTATGGATCCATTGTAAAATTATTGGCAAGTATAGAAGGAAATGAAATCAACTTACTAAAAACCCCATGCAATGTCTATTAAAGATGGATAGAAACAAATGTTGATACAAATTAAAAAAAACTTATCAAGACCATTCACACATGTCCTCAACGTTTAAAGAGGAAACCAATATTGTAAATATTTTCCATATGCAAGTATTATTTAGACTAATGGTTTTACTATTACTAGATTTTATTAATCACAACATACTATTAATATCCCCTTAGTAATTATAAGGTATATTATTGTAAACCACGGCCAATAATAATATCAACGAAATATGAGATTAAACATACTAATGTATAGTTCATCCCTGCGCCTCTCACGGTGTCCGCGTGCCCATTTAATTGAATCAAAGCATATTAAACCAAGATTATTTCTTTCCTTGAAGATTTCGATCTAAAAAGATCCACCTCTGATATGTATTTCCCTTTTAAGTATTAACTACACCAATGGACCAATTAAAACATCCTCGGTGGGAAAATCATTGTGATTCATTGTTATTAATCGCCATTTTACACTCTTTCTGTCCCCCAATCAAATTTGAAACATTCTCACCGTCCCTAATAATCGATAAGATGATTTTTGTGCGCCTTTCACTGCAACTCTCCACCGATTTTGATAAAAATAACTTGAAGTGAACCCCAAATTGTAGATGTATTCAACATGAAACCGATAATAACAACTTATATGGACAATCTACTTGCTTAAAGCGCTAAATTAAATAAAAAAAGAGAGAAAGGAAGGGACTGTGGTGGTCGGCGCGGCCTGGACACCACACCTCTCGCCGTAGCTCCATTTACAACCTCCATGGAGGTTCACGCGACCAGGGCGGTTAAAAGTGGTAAAAGTTGAATAGCTGCTACATACGCTCGTAGCTTCATTTTCGACCTCCATGTTGTCTTCCTACGGCGTTGTTGTACAGGCGAACAAAGGGCCGATTCAATGCCCTCACGCCTTTCCTCGTCCTCCGTGGCTACTGTAAGATCCACATTAAACCACCTAAGGTCTTCACGCGCGGGGTGTAGAAATCTGTTTAGTCACGAGCTTGGGCGTGGATTTGCAAAATCTAAATGATTAAATGTGAAAATGGCTTCTGGTATTCTCCACACTCCTACCCACGCCAAGGAGAGGAAGTCTTAAATTTTAGGTGGTCAGTTGAGAGTACCCAGATCCAACAAAATCTAAAAGCACGGTTTGAAATGCTCTTTCCCACCCGAATTGATTCTTGTTCCTTTAATTTCAAATTTCAATGTATGGTATAAGCATATAGATTTATTTGAGTATAAATTTTGATAATATATCTATATATATAGCTATATATCACTTAAATTAAAAGTATTTAATCCCTTTAAAGAGATATCTAAGAACATATATTAAAAAACTTTCTAAAAGTCATAAAATATAAATATATGTGTTATGTATATCTAAACATATCTCTAAATATATATTAAAATATAAAAAAAAAAAACATCAATAAAATTATAATACATACATTTACCTTAGTCACCTATATCCTCTTATAAAATGGTTATAAAGTGAAAATAGGTCAATGGTCAAATACCATTTGCAATCTAGTATCACCATGTATTGAACTCGAAATTATCCGTAATTTAAAAGAGATGAATAAAACAAATATTGAAGTAATCTAGAGTGTAGAATTGTCAAAATAAATTATGTAGTAATCTAGTATCGAAATATTTTGGAATACATATAAAAGATTGAAGATTTATAATTATCTTGGTCAGGAAATGCATCAGATAAAAAAATCAAACTCTTTGACCTCGAGGCATTACGTGAACAAGACCATGGCTCGAACTAAAAAAAAAATTGTCACATTTTCGGGTTGTATGTTTGTTTGTGACAAAAGTTCTTCGTCGTCATCATCGTTGTCTTGAGCGTGGCGTCGTCTTTTTGCGGCGTTACATTTTGGTATCAGAGCCAGGGGTTCGAAGCTGGGACCCTTGGGCACACGCAGAGAACACAAAACAGGAACATTTAACTTAGTACAGAGATGATTCTTTTAAAATATAAAACCATAATGTTGATAATTATAGTAAACAACAAATTTAGAAAACGACACAAGACCTAGAACGATGAACTAACTCTCGCCTTGATCTGTGCAGGAGGCACGGATTGGGCGAGGGGTCTCTTCATATAGACCTAGACATACCACCGCCAGAGCAGGCCGTAGCAGCCCTTCTACCTCAGATCTTGCAGACACTCCAGGATGTCAATGCCGCTATACGCGGAGAGCCCTTGGGAGGACGACTTGCTAGACATAGTTTGGAGCCATCAGTAGATGCTCAGGCATCCCCTCGACACAACGAGGAGCACAGGGCAGAGAACTTCCGTGCGGAGTCGGCTAGGGCAGAGTCACCACAGAGAGGACATGGGGACAGGATCTCAGGACATAGGGACAGGTCTCGGAGCCCTAGACAGAGGGAGGAGCATACAAAGAGATCTAGGATTCGTCATACGTCAGCTGCAGACCATATCAGGGAGATCCTGAAGCTACGACCATCTCACTATTCGGGTGATACATGTGGTTTTCAGGCAGAGGCTTGGTTGGTGAGCTTGAGCGGATGCTTCAAGCTCGCTTTGTACTAGAACACGAAAGCTCGTGTTGCAATCCATCTTCTGAAGGATGGAGCAGGAGTCTGGTGGAGGACCGAGGAGCAGAAGCTCCATGTTGACTCAGAGACGATTACCTGGGAGTTGTTTGAGGAGCATTTCAGGAGCAGGTATTTACCCAGGAGATTTATTCAGCAGCGGATAGATGAGTTTCATGACCTCTCGTCGCAGCATCGATGTGAGAGATGAGTATGAGAGTCGATTTCTGGACCTACTCCAGTACGTCGACTATATGCAGGATGAGCAGGTATGGATTCACAGGTTCATCCGGGGCCTGAACTTGGATTTAGGTGGCGCAGTGTGCATTCACTGCCCACAGACATTAGCAGAGGCCGTGGAGAAGGCCTATATTGCAGAGGAGACACGGGGAAAGACACAACAGGCTAGAGACAGAGTTCGGAGCCGTATCCAGCAGATGCAGGATAGTAGGTCGAAGGGGTCAGTTCCTCCTCCACGGGGTGGACAGAGTTCAGGGAAAGCTTCATTCAAAGCCACCACAGCAAAAGAAGCAGCTGAGCAGCAGAGACCCACCCACCTTACCGACCTCCTCGAGATTTGATGCATGAGAGGACGTAGTATGGGGCCTCCTCCTAGGGGTCCCATCAGACACGGGTGGTGCACCGAGAGCTCCGCAGGAGCTCGTCGCAGAGACCTCAGCAATCCATAGCCGGATCGCAAGATCGTATCTCGGCTCATCTAGAGTACCACCTGAGCCGCTTCCCACCGGAGAGGACCAGCAAATGTTTGTTATGGTTGTGGTGTTGTTGGACATCATTAGAGAGATTTCCCACATAACCCTAACAAGGGTAAGATGCAGAGCTCGTGAGCCTACCGTTGGAGATATGGCACGGAGTCATCGGATCTACGCAGCTGGTCGAGAACCGCCAGCCGAGCATCGAGTACCGTGATTGAGACGACAGTAGTATTGGTGGTATTTCCACCTCTATATTATTTGATTCTGGTTCTTCGATTCTTTTATTGCACCATCCTTAGTAGAGCGTCAGAGGTGGGTGGCGGTTAGGCAAGGCCGTAGTTGGGACGTTGAGATGGCTTCGAGCCAAAATTTCGTAGACTCCTTAGTTAAGGAGTGTGTAGTGGATTTGGGACCCTTCACCACTACTTCGATCTTCTGGATCCTTCCATTAGGATCTTATGGCATCATTTTAGGCATGGATTGGTTGTCACTCACAGAGCTAGAGTGGATTGTTACCATAAGACTATTTTGCATAGATGATCTTGGAGTAGAGTCAGTGATATCAAGAGTTAGGAGGGCCGTATCCATTCGCACCATCTCTCCGCTATGCAGCTTAAGCGGTGTGCGCGCGACGGGGTTGTCGATGTTTGCTATTACGGTCAATGTGATGATCGAGGATGAGTCGAGAGGACCTTCCTCGATGATCATCCCATCTTATCGAGTTTCATCGATGTGTTCCTAGGGGAGCTACCGGGATTACCTCCCCCACGTGAGATCGACTTCCATATAGATCTAGTTCCGGGCGCAGAGCCTATCTCACGAGCACCCTATCGGATGACTACTCCTGAGTTATGTGAGCTCAAGTTGCAGCTTGAGGACCTTCTGGAGAAAGGACTAATCCATCCTAGCGTATCCCCTGGGGTGCACCAGTTGATCTTCGTGAAGAAGAAGGATGGATCTCTTTGGTTGTGTATTGATCACCGTCATTTGAATAAAGTAACGATCAAGAATCGTTACCCCTTCCACGCATTGATGATTTATTTGATCAGATGAAGGGGGCTACAATTTTCTCTAAGATAGATCTTAAGTCAGGATACCATCACTCGGGATTGCGGAGACAAGATATTCACAAGACAACTTTCCATATGAGATATGGCCACTACGAGTTCACAATGGTACCTTTCGGTTTGACGAATGCCCCCGTAGTGTTTATGAGTTTGATGAATGGGGTATTCAGGACCTTCCTTGATCGCTTCATGCTCATCTTCCTTGATGACATTCTAGTTTACTCACGCACACGTGAGGAGCACGAGGAGCACCTTCGCCAGTTCTTCAAAGTTGTCTTCGAATGCGAACAACGCCTTTATGAGAACTTGGAGAAGTGTGCGTTCTTTCAGCCTGAGGTGCAGTATTTGGGCCACATCATTTCTAGGGAAGGTATCGTAGTCGATCCTTCCAAGATTTGAGCCATCATGGATTGGCCAACACCCACTAGTGTGACCGAGGTGCGTAGTTTCATGGGTCTAGCAGGGTATTACAGAGGTTTGTTCAGACTTCTCTCGGATTGCACCCTATCACTTCCCTTCAGTGGAAAGGGAAGAAGTTTTTATGGTCAGATAGATGTGAGCAAGCCTTCAATACATTGAAGGAATGCCTCATGAGAGCACCTATTCTTGCAAAGTGCCAGATCCTCATGGAGAGTTCTACGTTTGCACATATGCTTCCTGGCGGTGACTGGAGGTGTGTTAATGCAGGAGGGTAGAGTAGTTTCCTTTGAGTCTCACAAACTCAAAGATTATGAGCTCAATTATCCGACCCATGACCTTGAGCTTGCAGCAGTTGTACATGCCTTAGTGTGGTGGAGACATTTTCTTCTTGGCCGGAGATTTACACTCAGGACTGATCACTTGAGTCTTCGCCACCTCTTCACGCAGCCCAATCTCAACGCTCGTCAGCGGCGTTGGATGGAGTTACTCTGTGAGTATGACATGGAGATAGAGCATGTGAAAGGGAAGGAGAATGTGGTTGCAGATGCCTTGAGTAGGTGGAGACATGTGGCTATGGCCACCTCAGTGGGCACAGATTTGCGAGGAGTAGATCTTGCAAAGCAACTTCCTCAGATAGTTTCTACCTTGTAGCCAGAGCAGAGATTGAGTCTCAGAGACCCCTTGAGGGGAGATTTGATGGATTTTCATTAGAGGAAGATGGTCTTCTCAGACACAGAGGTCGGATATATGTTCCTAGAGATGGAGGCTTGAGACATGACATTTTGACAGAGGCTCATCGTGCACCTTATTCAGCCCATCCCGGGGTGAAGAAGATGCACGCCACCCTGAGACAGTTGTATTTTTGGAGAGGACTTCGGAGAGACATAGCTTCATTTGTATCCCACTGTTTAGAGTGCCAGAGGGTGAAGGCCGAGCATCAGCATCCAGCTGGCCTTCTCTATCCTCACGCCATACCGGAGTGGAAGTGGGACACCATTTCCATGGACTTCATCGTTGGGATTACCTACGTCGAGATACCATCACGACGCCATCATGGTCACGGTGGATAAATTGACGAAGGTAGCTCATTTTTCTCCAGTAAAGACCACCTATACAGCAAGTGCTATGGCACGAGTATACCTTGATGAGATTGTCAGATTACATGGGATTCCGCGGAAGATCATTTGCGACCGCGACCCTTTGTACACCTCCCATTTCTGGACCACCATGCAGTATGCCCTCGGGACGAGGATTAATTTCAGCACAGCTTATCACCCTGAGACAGATGGACAGACAGAGAGGGTGAATCAGATTTTGGAGGATATGCTCAGGATGTACGTGATGGATCATCAGTCGAGATGGGAGGAGTATCTGTATTTGGTGGAGTTTGCCTACAATAATAGTTTTCAAAGTTCTATAGGCATGGCTCCTTTTCAGGCATTATATGGTAGAGAGTGCAGGACACCTCTTAGTTGGGACAGATTGAGGACAGGGTTTCTCTTGGACCAGCATTATTACAGGACATGGAGCAGCAGGTTACATTGATCAGGCAGAGATTACAGGAGGCGCAGGATAGACATAAGAAGTATGCAGACCAACATAGGACTGATCGCAACTTTGAGGTAGGCACGAAGGTGTTTCTTCGTGTCAGACCGCATAAGAGCCCTATCCATTATGGAAAAGGTTCTAAGCTTGCTCCTAGGTTTGTGGGTCCCTTTGAGATCTTGGAGCGCCTCGGTCCCTGGCCTATCATCTAGCATTCGCCACCTAGCTTATCACGTCCATGATGTGTTTCACGTTTTTCGTGCTTAGGAGATATATTTCTGATCCTTCTCATGTGCTAGATTGGACCGCATTGCAGGTGCAGGATCAGGGGCAGGTGATGGTGGAGCCCGTGTGCATTATAGATCACAGGACCCTGGGCCTTCGCGGCAGAGAGATTGATCAGGTTCGGGTCCAATGGGATAGGTATGATGAGACTGCAGCTACTTGGGAGGATGCTACTTTTTCGAGGATAGTTTCCACACCTTTTCCAAAGTGACTTCGGGAGGAAGTCGAGTCTAAGGGAGGGGATGTAGTGCCCACTTCCCTTGACTTCATTTTGTTTTGTTGTTTTTTAGACCGATTACTTCACTATGGATTATTATGACCTCTTGTTTTAGCATGCTAGTAGATATCATGACATGGGACTCGTTATTGATTTGATCTTTATATGATGCATATGGTTTCTTGGTGGACATTTGATGATGATATTTGTATATTTTGACAGGATATTTATCTTAATTATCGACATGGGATATATTTAATCATATTGAGTAGAACTTGATAATTTGACTAATGTGATGATCGTTTTGATATAAATGAAATGTGGAATAAGAATGTGCTAGAAAGTGTTAAGTGATATCGTACTTGCATAGATGATAGTAAATCAGGTGTTGATTATTTTAGATTATATTGTATATTTGGCATGAATGTTTTAATGTGGCCAACAGTCGAAGGAGGTAGGTATTTTCTGCTCAGTAGGTATATTATATTCACAACAATATTGGGAGTGGAGACCAACCACATCGGAATTCGAGAAGAATCCAGCTAAGGTCACCATGGCAACAAGTAATTGTGTGTGTGTTAGAATTATCTGGTAAAGGGAAAATTGTGACCTAGGGATCATGTGTTGTTTTGTTTAATTTTTCCCTTTTTACTATGTTAGTATGTGTTGCTCTTAGTAAGTGAAATTTTTACTTATGTTATTATTCATATTTCTTGGATTGGAGTTTACCCCTTTGTTAGCCATGGGTTGTAGTGGGTTAATTAAGTTAATTTGAGATTTTCCTAAACTAATTAAAAGATGTGACCTAAGAGAGTTCATTTATTAACCTTGATTTACTTTGGATTTTGTGTGGATTGATGTGTGTTTGAGTTTGAGTGTAACACACTCTACCCCACATGGGAAACTCGAATTTGGCCTTTGAGGCCAAATTTCAAAGCTTGTGGGACAAGTCAAACTTGTCCCACACCTCTTAAAACCCCATGCCAACCCTACCTATGGGTTGGAAGGCCAAATTTAGGGTCTTTTAGGTGTTTTGGGGGGATAAAAGGGTAAAAATATTAATTGCACTTTCTTTCAAATTTAATTTTGTCCTTTGAGGGAGTGGGCTTAGTTGGAGTGTGCAAGTTGCTTGCCTTTCTTTCAACCACTTATTAATGGTGCATTGGAATTTGATGTTGACCAAATGATGTGGAGTGGAGGGAAAAGGAGGTGGCATCCTACTTGGAGCCACATCATCCCTCCCTCTCTTTTCTCTATTTATTTGAGCCTCTTGTTTGTTTTGGGGGTTGGAAGTTTTCATGTTTTAGTCTTTTTGTATTTTGGAGAGGAGAGGATTTGGAAGGAGCTTGTGAATTTTTGGAGCTTGTGGATACTTGTGAGAACTTTGTTGGAGCTTGTGGATGCTTGCTTGATCCTTGGAGGGATTTGAGACTTCATATTTGGAGCAAACTCTACCATGGAAAGGTAGGAGCTTCCCCTTTGTTGCATTATGTTTCTTTTGTCATATGAATGTATTTTTATGTTGTGTTGAATGTTGTTGTTTGAAATGCTTGTTGGGAATGGGTAGAATGCCTAAGTTGGGAGTGAGAGGAGACTATGGGGAGCTTAATTGAGGGAGGCATAAGAGATCATGTGCTTGAGGAGGGAGCTTGGGTTGGGTGTCCACCTTGTAAGAGAAATGCTTGCATTTCTTCTTGTTTTACTTTGAGGGAGCCATAAGAGTTGAGGGAGGCATAAGAGTGAATGGAGGGATAAGGGGTACTTGAGGGAGGCATAAGAGTTGTTAGGGGTATTGTGTTTGCATTGGAGGCTTTTAGGTGGCACCCATTCCCATTGGGAGGCATAAGTGGCTTCCCCATATGTCTTACTCTTATGGCTTTCTTGGTAAGCCTTGTGACTTATTGTTGTGATTGTTTTCCCTCTTGTTGTGATTGTTGATTCTCTTGTTTTGAAGGAATATGGAATGCATGTGAAATGTTATGTTTAGTTATGTGGAAGCTTGTAGTTGCCATGAGTTGGATTCTCTCCCATTGTGATGTGGTTGGGGCTCGGGGGCCAATGGAGAGGATGGCTTCTCTTCTCCATTGGGTATTTGGTTGGGAGGAGAGCGTTGCCTCTCCCCTTATTTTGTTGTGAATCAAGCAAACTATGGAGGAGCCACCTTGTTGATATTTGGAGCACAAGAACCTTGTTGTTGACAATGTAAAAACACCATGTATTTACCCACCTTGAGTGGAGGAAAAATGTAATATTGCTTTGTTTTTAGCTTCCATTATTGTAAATTTGTTTCCACATGAAGTAGGATATGTTGTCAGAACAAGATTTTGAAGGAAATTTGTTTTTGATTGAAATGATAGTATTTCTTACTCTAAAATTTATTGGAAATGTTGTTGAATTATTTTGTGGAATGTTGGAAAGAAATTACAAAAGAAAATATATTAAAATTTTGTTTGAGTACTTGAAAGTGATGTGTTGAAAAGTTAATGAAAAATAGTGCATTATCCCTTTTTTATACTTGATGGAAAGAATTAAGTTTTCAAATGGTTTTTTAGTATGACAATGAAACATTTTAAAGTCTAGCTCTCTTATGAATTTCTTTATTTATGGATCCATTGTAAAATTATTGGCAAGTATAGAAGGAAATGAAATCAACTTACTAAAAACCCCATGCAATGTCTATTAATGATGGATAGAAACAAATGTTGATACAAATTCTTAAAAACTTATCAAGACCATTCACACATGTCCTCAACGTTTAAAGAGGAAACCAATATTGTAAATATTTTCCATATGCAAGTATTATTTAGACTAATGGTTTTACTATTATTAGATTTTATTAATCACAAAATACTATTAAATACTCCCCTTAGTAATTATAAGGTATATTATTGTAAACCACGGCCAATAATAATATCAACGAAATATGAAATTAAACATACTAATGTATAGTTCATCTCTGCGCCTCTCATGGTGTCCGCGTGCCCATTTAATTGCAAAGCAAACTGTATTTTATTTCCCTTGAAGATTCTGATCTAAAACAGATCGACTCTCTGTGTGGTTCCCTCCACAGACTACACCGCCAATGAAAACGTCCTCAGTGGGAAAATCATTGTGATTCATTGTTCAGGTCATTATTTAACACTCTTTCTATCCCCCAATCAAATTTGAAACTTTCTCACTGTCCCTTAATCGATTCACCAAAGATTTTTGTGTGCCTTTCACAAACCCACCGCCGATTTTGATAAAAATAACTTGAAAAACAAATTGTAGATGTATTCAATACTGAATGATAACAACGTTTATGGACAATCTACTTGCTTAAAGCACTCCGTGTAAATTAAACGAGAGAAAGAATCAACGAGTGGTTTCATCGTGTCCCCTGGACACCACATTTTCGTAGCTCAATCATTTTGATAAAACCTCATGGAAGGAGAACCCAGGGCGGTTAAAAGAGTGGTAAAAAGCCTGTCAACATACGACAACACCGCTGTTTGTCATTCATCGAGGGCCTCCATGTTGCTGCCTGGGCATTGCTGTACAGGCCAGGGCCGATTCAATCAAACCTCACGCCCTCCTCCGGCCGTAATCCGTGGCTCCATTTTAAACCACCATAAGGTATTCACGTGCGCTGGGACAATAGAGAAATGTCAAGGTGATTTAGCAGATGTGGATTTGCAAAATCTAAGGGAGTAAATGTATTTGCGGCCGGTTGGGAGGAGTCTACACGCCAAGGAGAGGAAGTCTTAAATTGTGGTAGGTGGTTGTTGAGACACCCACCGCCCCCATCCAAACAAATTTAAGCACGGTTTGAAATGCTCTTTCCCACCCCGATTTGACTCTTGTTCCTTTAATTTCAAATTTCAAATGTATGTATAAGCATATAGACTTATTTGAGTATAAATTTTGATAATATATCTATTTATACCACTTAAATTAAAAGTATCTAATCCCTTTAAAGAGATATCTAAGAACATATATTAAAAGATTTCTAAAAGTCAACAAAATAGCAATATATGTGTTATCCTTGTAACATATCTCTACAAATATATATTAAAATATATAAAAAAAAACATCAATAAAATTATAATCCATGCATTTACCTTGGTCACCTATATCCTCTTATAAAATGGTTCATAAAGTGAAAACGAGGTCAATGGTCAAATACCCTTATGCAATCTAGTATCACCATGCTTGAAACTCGAAATTATCCGCTAAGGAAGAGACGAATACAACAAATATTGAAGTAGATCTCGAGTGTGCAGAATTGTGAAAATCATGTAGTTCTAGTATTGCGTTTGGAATACAAAGTAAAAGATTGAAGCTTTATAATTATTTTTGCGGCATTACATAACCATTCTATTTTCATACATGCCTCTCGGTAACACTTACTCGAAAGTCCCTACCCGAATTATTCAAGGTTTCATAAGCTACATAATGGATTTAATAGAAACCCATTTCATTTGATACTTGAATTTAAACAAGCAAGGGATAGTCTATTGAAAATATAAGTGAATCGACACAAGATCCTCTCCGTGACCCAACTCGAGTCACCAATCACAGGTTAACACAATCGGCAAGGAGGAGAATACAAAGAAAAATACTCTTCCTACGAACTATGCCTTCTCTTCCATCTCTAAAACAACATATGAATAGTTTGGGCATACCCATCTATTTCACGATAGTCTACTCGACCTATCCTCATAGTCGCCCAAAGAAAACATCTCGCTACTACAGAGTTCGATTGAACTCTTTTATCTTCTGATACGCTGACTCACGTCACGGGATCTGTATTGAAAGCGATCAATATTTCACTCACATAGGCCTCTAAGAAAACATCGTGCTCACTATGCGAGGTCTACATACACGATTCAGCCCAAGAAAATCTCTTACCAAGACAAAAACAACACTTAGCCTAAAATCTGCCATGAGTCGAAAAATCTACAAATATCCACTAATGTTATTCATGGCTCAAGTTTATATCACTCTGCTGGTTTAGAAATCAAACTCAATGGCCATTGTTCACTATTGTCTCTAAACGTCACCCAAATTGAATAATTAAGTAGGAAACACCCGTGTTAAAGATCTAACACCCACAAAGTATAAAACATCAACCATTATTTTGCTATCACATGGTAGTTACTCTTTTATTTCGAAAAGAAAAAATGAGGCGTAAAGGAGTGTATACATCTATCATGCTATTCTTTGCACGAGGGTATGAAAAAAACAAACAACTCCCAATAGTCCTTCCATTCCTTGATTTGGGTCGATTCACAAGGAAAAGCGTAAGCCCATTCTAAATGCCATAACGGATAAAAAACAAAAAGAATGACATTGATTCATGACATAATAAAAGGGTAGCAAAAGATTGCGAGGAAGGGTAGGTTTAACATGCCGGTTTAAAACGCCATCTCCATATGCATATGATTGTTTGATGCCACCACTTGCCCTTAACCCAAAGTGCTCTGCATGAGCTAGAGCTAGCGCCACATTCACGTGGTGAAAAATAGATACAAACCCAACCCCATGATTTGAAGCTCGGACACAAGACATAAAGATTACATCACGCTCCTGGCTCAAAGGCATCTACCATAATGATAAATAACCTTTTCCTCCACCAGGTTTGAGGACAACATCAAACTCTCGGTGCAAACATTTCATCTATAGCTTGTAAGGTGTGATAATTCCAACAGAAAACTTTATGCCTGCCAACTTGGTGACTCATTGAAGAAGCTCATATAATAGCAAAGCAAATTGTGTTTCATGAATATCCTGATATGAAACAGATCGGCCTCTATGAGGTTCTCTTCCATGGGTTACATTGTACAACAAGTAAGATCTCAATAGAGAATCTTTGTAAATAAATTTCATCGGGTCTGCTGGTAACACCCTCACTATCACATAATCGATTTTGAAGAAACAAACTCAGTACATATTACGGATCTCGAAAAAAACCCTGCTACCTTCATCTCCCAAGACATTTTCTCCAACATGCATGGATCTCACGTGCCGTGGGTGTGATGTGATCTCACCTTGAAGGAAAATCCTCGAATTTGAGGATGCAATCGATCTTTGAATAGATAACAACGAAGTTGGACCACTTGCTTGTTGGAGTGCTCAAAAAGGCTTCTACTTATCCGCATGACATGCCTCTTTACGCTTCTGCTAATTACTATTGCGGCGATTCTTTGTAGATCCCAACAAGAACACACCTTAAAGACACCAAAGAAAGTGGAGGTAACACGCCTACTTCCCTAGCTTGTAGCTTCATCTATAGCCACCATATCAAACCCATGGGCTAGGCGCTGGAATAACTTCGGTCGATCTTAAACAAGCTTGATGGTGAACGAAATCTCACCTCACTTTCAAAACTTGCCTCAAGATTTGATCGAGCTTCTTCCATGTTAAATTCACCACACAGGGGAAGCGACTTTCCAAAATGAAAAGGCAAGACACTCAACTAAAAATTTATCTCGTTATTCTACTATAGCTGCAAGATTTTGCAACAACCGATCATGAGCGTGGTCGCGTGCAAACTTGAGACATCGGGATCAACACCAACGGTTCCTTGGGATCACCCTGCGGCATTTTGTTGCCTTAACTCTCTCTGGAGGCCACTAATTTTCGAGATAAGTTTACTTCTCTACCCCGTAGCATTGCTTCATATTGCAATTACTTCCTCACGGCACTTTCTAGAGAATTTCAGTTCTACGCTCCATCGATCTTGCTGTCCATGCAAAAGACGATTTTGAGAACCCACACCCACCCTCGCAACATCGAGGCAATAGACCTTCATTTCACCATCAATGAATCCACTATCCGAACACGCTTGTGGCAATTCATCTATTGCAGCATTTGATGGAGCGCAAAGCAAGCATTCGTGGTTTAGGGCAAAGAAAACAACAGTAGACCACGTGGAGACAATAGACAGTAAGTCAACATTTTAATAAATGGG
>CM031236.1:694169796-694216500 GCA_018340775.1 Taxus wallichiana var. yunnanensis | reverse complement strand
ACCTTCCATCTATACCGAGACAGTGTCATCCTCATCTGTTTCATCATCGGACATTCTTTCAATACTCGAGGCAATCACATCCCTTCGAGTTTCCACTACGACACATCCACTTCGTTGCTCCCATTCCCGCTGCAACTATGCCCTTGGTAAATGTACCCATAATTGTGCCAACTTCGACGGAAGTGTCTTCGATCTTGACCCTTCCTATCTCTTTTCCTACTACATCAGAAGTTCTCCCTCCGCAAGGCACTCCTTCTTCATCACTCCCTTCTTCCATCACCAATGTTACTTCACCTATTCAGGAAAAATCAAAAGAAGTAACACCAACACTGCACACTCGATTCTCAACCTAAACCGCGACAACCAAAATCTAACATTACACCATCAGTATCTCCTCATTTGCTTCCCCAAAAAGGTTACAATCACCTTATGACGTTGAAGTCGTCACCATCCTGAAAAGGAAAACCCATATTTCGAACCATTAAGACCCTTGGTGCTCTTCCACAAAAATCTCTCTCTACGCCTCATAAACGATTGGATTTGCCCACTTTGAGAAGGCGTCTTCTTCTACACATCCATCGAAGCCATCATCTTCTTCTTCATCAATACCCTAAAAATAGACTTACCTACCAAAAAGATGCCACCTCTTCTATCGGGATCATCATCTTCATTACCAAAACCAAAGCACCCTATATTCCTCCTATTACACCTACCTTGAGGACTTCTTCCTCATCTAAATCAACATTATCTAAATCATCCGTAAATCCGACTAAGCAACCCCCTTTGTCTCCAAAGACCACAAAATCTGTCACATCTCCATCCTCCTCAAAATCTATCTTAGGGGCTCCCCCTCCACCAAAGTCAATCATGTCTCATTTACTCCCATCCCACGCACCCAAGACTGCTCCTCCAAATGTCCAAACAAATAAGAGGATCCCTAATAAAACTGTTAAACCTAACATGCAAGTTCTTTTACCTCGGCAGTCGATTAAGGTAAAAGAACCATCTTCATCATCTCTATCCTCCTCTTCGTCTACCGGATTCTATACCGAAATCCTTCATCAACTCATCCAATCTTCATCCATAACCCTTCCTCTCGATTAAACCTTATAATCCTAAAGGAGTGAAACCTACTTGGTTTAACTCGATCTAATTTGTGCTTACCACTGCGTACTCCCGGGTCATGACACTCAGGGGTGTAAAGCTCTTCAAGCCGTTATCAAGAACCTTCTGGAAGAAAGTGACCTTTTGCTGGAGGAGGAGGAACAAGTACCTCCTGTCACCTTAGCCCCATCCAAACCTCAACCATCCACTCAGACCTCTAGTGGTTCCATCCACTTGATCTTCCACCTTCCCAAATTGACACAATCCATATCGCCACTAGAACCCAACACTATGATAACCCATCTTCATCTTCAGCATCTCGACCACGGGTTGTCATTTCTGTAGCCCCTAAAGACATTTCTCCTTCCTCATCAGCCCCATGACCTAGGGTCTCTATTCATGCTGCACCTCGGGCTCAAGTTCCCGTGTCTGTTGAGGAGAGTGTTATGAAACAACTCACCCAGGCTCCGGTCAAAATGTCTCTTTTTGACCTCATCCAATCCTCTCCACAACATCGCCAAGCTTTGATTGATAATCTGCGTCGCATCGCAGTGAATTCCGATGAGCCCCAGCCCTTCGAGTTGGTTGTTGGACTGAATGGACCATCAACCGCCATTTCTTTCGAGGATTCGGAAATTCCTTCTCTTTCTTCCGAAGATTTGGAGGCTCCCCTCTTCATCACAGTCCAAATCAATAACACTACCTTAAAACGTGTTATGATCGATAGTGGAGCTGCACTCAACGTCATCTCCTCGCACACATTCGAACAACTTAAGTTACCAAAGAATGTGGTGTCACCCCCACCCTTCGCCCTTCGATCATTTAACGATCAGCTAGCAGTCACTCTAGGAACTGTGGTCTTACCCATCCGAGTAGGTAAGAAGCTGCTCCATGAACTCTTCTATATTGTCGAAGGAAAATTCCACTATAACATGATCCTGACGCTCCCGGATTCGCGCAATGCATGTGTCCCATCCACCCTCCATCGATGCCTAAAATATCAATATGAGGGCAAAATATATACTCATCTAGGAGATCCTTTTCCTTCCGCACAATGTGACATGACCACAAGATCTGCCCTTTAAAAGAAAATCCATGTTCTCTGACGTGGCCTCATCTTCTTCCATACTGCAACCAAACTACCGGATTTACAAAATTTGGAAGAGACATTGCAGCGTTTCTCACTAGGAGCTTCCTCTCTTTTCTTTCGATGCCCATCTCAAACCCAATGAGTATGGTAGACCGGATAAACAACACGAATATCAACCAGGTCTCTTGGCCGCATCGTCACCATTGGTTTTCCCAATCAACAGACCAATTTCATCTACGGTGGTCTTGATACGCCTCATTATCGCCCGGATTCTCCTCCTAGAGCCAAACCTTACCTAACAGGGTTTGATTATCTACAGAATCCCACGTTTGCAAAAACTTATCTATATCGATGCGTGTGGAAAGGTTTTGGCCTTGGAAAATATGAACAAGGTATACATGATCTCAAATCCATTCCTACTCTCATGCCACATCAAAAATTTGGGTTAGGATTTAAACCCCTTTCAGAGGCCACCGTCACTATTCTTGATGAACCTCTTCCTACTAAGGAACCATCTTCTCCCACTAAATCAGAAGCATCACTTGATGTGGACGATGACATTTCCATCCCACCAAACGTTTTTTTTTCAATACCATTTCCTTAGGGCCGTTGGTCTATGAGACTAACAATCGGTCCGCTTCTATACCATTAATCTTCCCTGGGAAATAGTTGGAGACGACTCTCCTACTATCAACACTATCCACTTGTGTGGATGATGATTCTGTCCTCACCTATCTAGGGAAGAGGATTCTTATCTTCCCAAGACTATTCCTTCGACACGTCTACCCTTCTTAACGAAGCCACTATCGACCTTAATATAGGGACTTCTGAAGACCCTCGCATCATTAAGGTTGGCCAATCCCTTAATCCACAGGAATTAGGGGACTTTACCACTTTTCTTTCCAAACATCATCAAGCCTTTGCTTGGTCATATGAGGATATGCCAGGGCTCGATCCGATATTGTGGTCCACAATATCGTTACCCTTCCCAACATCAAACCGATCAAGCAAAAATTACGTAAAATGCACCTAGAATAGCCCTTCTTGTTAAAGAGGAATTACAACGCTTGCTCTCGGCTAGTTTCATCCAACCCATCGATTATCCGCAATGGGTGTCAATGTAGTCCCAAGAATTAAGGCTACTGGGAAGGTTCAATTTGTACCGACTTAGGGATCTTAATCTTGCTGTCAAAGGATGATTTTCCTCTTCCTAATATCGACCAACTCGTAGATTTAACTGCGGGTCATGAGATGCTTTCTCTTATGGATGGTTTCTCTGGATATAATCAAATCCTCATCGCACCAGAAGACCAACATAAGACCTCCTTCATAACCCCTTGGGGGACCTTTTGCTATCGTGTCATGCCTTTTGGCCTTAAGAACGCAGGGGCAACCTATCAACGAGCAATGACATACATCTTCCATGACCTCTTACACAAAACTGTAGAGGATTATGTTGACGACCTCCTCGGCAAGTCCAAACGCCGTCAGGATCATCTTTTCATCCTTGCACCTCTCTTTGAGAGGCTTATCCGCTTTTGTCTTCGTCTAAATCCAGCTAAGTGCGTGTTTGGCGTTCTCACTGGTAAACTTTTAGGTTTTATCATTTCCATCAGGGGCATTGAAGTCGACCCCGCAAAAATAAAAGCTATCCTTGAGATGCCTCCCCCTTCTAACTTAAAGCAACTCGCAGCTCTCCAAGGACGTCTTGATCAACAAGGCGTCGTTTTATCTCCCAATTGTCGGACCGTTGTCAACCTTTTCACCATCTTCTCCGTAAGAATGTTCATTTCGAATGGGATGAGCATTGCCAAAAGGCCTTTGATGATCTCAAAGCTTATCTTCTTTCTCCACCTGTGCTTACACCTCCACGCGAGGGGGAGCCTTTCTATCTTTATATCTCTGTGACTGACCATGCTCTGGGAGCCATGATCTCGCATCGGGACACTTGTGGTAAAGAACAAGCTATCTATTACATCAGTCGCACCCTCCATGAGTATGAGACACGTTACTCCGGAGCTGAAAAACTATGTTGCGCTCTCTTCTTTGCAACTTCTAAGCTTCGTCATTATCTCCTTAATCATAAAACTTACATTGTCACAAGTGTCAATCCACTTAAGACAATCCATGCAAAGCCTTATCACAATGATCGTATCACCCGTTGGCTTATGCTCATGACAGAGTTTGACCTCGAGTTTATCCCGCAAAAGGCTATCAAGGGTCAGGTTATTGCAGATCAATTAGCTGATGCTCCTCTTCCGGACACTCGTGACCCCCTTGCTCAATTCCCCGATGAATACATCCAACAAATTGATTTTGGTCTATCTCCATTTAAAGTAAAGCTCTTCTTTGATGGATCCAAATGCCAGCAAGGGGGAGGTGCGGGTTTTGTGATGATTCCTCCTTGGGGTACGCCCATCCCAGTTGCACACAAATTGAATTTTGAGTGCACCAATAATATGGCTGAGTACGAAGCTCTTGTCTTAGGTCTTCAAAATGCCATTAATCTCGGTGCTCGTCATATTGACATCTTTGGTGATTCTGAACTCATCGTTAACCAGGTCACGGGTGTCTATCAATGCAAGAATGATATCCTTCAAAAATATCGCGACATCGTTCTTGCCCAACTCCAATCTTTCGATAACTTCACTATCCAAGCCATTCCTCGTACTGCAAATCGATTCGCGGATACCATGGCTTCTTTAGCCTCCCTTATCCCGCCTTTTACCGAAGACTCGCGTCTTTATGTGGCTGTGCAACGATTAGATCAACCATCTCATCTTGGGCAACTAACGCCAATCAATGTTGTCACAACCCATACTCAGGATGAGTGGTATCAACAGATAGTTGATTATCTATCTCATTCGGTCCTTCCTCCAGATTTGTCTCCCAATGGTAGAAGGTCTTTTGTCCAACGCGCCAACCGCTATACTATTCTAGGCGGCCTTCTTTACAAACGCGGCTTTGATGGTATTTTGCTTCGATGCCTCAAAACCCATGAATCATCTAAAGCTATTCAGGAGGTCCATGACGGTATTTGTGGTGGACATTTTAGTGGTTTAGCTGTAGCCAAGCGCATCTTACGTTTGGGATATTATTGGCCTTCTCTTAATCGAGATTGTTGTGAATACACCAAGAAGTGCGTCAAGTGTCAGCAACATTCCAATCTCACGCACGTCCCTAGTCAGGCTTTGCAACCTGCGGCGGATTTGTGGCCTTTTTCGCAGTGGGGTCTTGATCTTATTGGTCTCATCAATCCCGTTCTTCACAACGTCATCATTCTATCATTACCGCCACTGAGTACTTTACTAAGTGGGTAGAAGTTATCCCCTTTCTTTAACAAAGGCTAAACCCATAGTTGATTTTGTCTATCAACACATCATTTGTCGCTTTGGCGTTCACACAAGCTAATCACAGATAATGGTAAGTCTTTCAAAAACGCTGATTTACAGAATCTCTGCAATGCTTTCAATATCAAGCTCAGTTTTTCTTCTCCATACTACCCTCAAGCTAATGGTCAAGCCGAAGCTTCCAATAAAACTTTGCGTAATATCCTCGCAAAGGTAACTAGTATTTGGTAGGGATTGGCATCTACATATCCCTTTTGCTCTCTGGGCTTATCGGACTAGCATTCGTACTCCTACTGGTGCTACTCCCTTCTCTCTCGTCTATGGGTCTGAGGCTGTCCTTCCTTTGGAAGTCCAAATCCCATCTCTCCGTGTTTCTCTCAGAGAATTTGTCTCCGATGAGGATTATCATCAAAATCGTCTAGCACAACTTGAACTATTGGATGAGCGGCGTCTTAACGCTCTTGATCATCATCAGGTCTATCTCGAGCGTGTCAAACGTGCTTATAACAAGCACTTGCAACACCGTGACTTCAAAATTGGTGATCTTGTTCTTAAGGAAAATCAAAATGTCACTACACTCGAAAGAAGTCAACGTGGTAAGTTTGCTCCCAACTGGATGGGCCCCTACATTATCACTCATAAATATGGGTCTGGGGCTTATCGTTTATCTTCCATGGATGGTATCCCTGAAGCGGAACCTCTTAATGCCTTGTATTTACGGCCCTTCTACTGTTAAAATCTATCTTATACGAATCTAGTCGCAACTCAGATCTTCCATCCGTCCTAATAACCAGTCATCTACTTTCGTGGTGATTTGAAATTGTGTGGTTCTCCGCCTATTGCCTCGTCTACCTTAAATATGAGTATCGCGGCTCTACTCATTGCACGTTTCTTTTGGATATGTTCCTCCTCATGGTAGGAATACCTTAATCACCACTTCATCTGTCCCAAGTACTTATCTTCATCGGATCTACTCGGGTCATGAGTGCATGTTCTTCTATGTTCTCTTCCCCTCCATCTGATCTATCTAGGTCTGAACTCAGCTTCTTCCAAAAAGTTTCCAAAAAAAAAAAAAAAAAAAAAAAAAAAAAAGAGAAGATGCTATCCAAAAGATAGACTGATCCCTTGAAGGACAGCTATCCATACATTATCAAGTGAATCAAAAAGAAAATAGACCATACCCTCGAAGGATGGCTATCATTAAAATTCACAATACAAATCTGCTCCTCTTGAAGGACGACTACTGTTTCTCAAAGAAAAATTCAAGGCTTCTTGTAATTAATCGGCCTTCCAGTCAGTTTATAGCATCACTGAAAGACTTCCCGCATCGATCAGTCTTTCCATATCAAGCAAACTTCCCGCATTGATCAGTTTGCCTATCTGTCAAAGTCATGAAGCTGAGATTTAGGACCTTTTGTCGATCATATGGAGAATCCTATTTCCCCACTATGGACATGTATTCTGTCCCTTGTAGGTTCCGACAAGATACTTACTTACTTTTCTTTCCGTTTCTATCCTAGATCTGGTTTGCGACTAGTTAGTGTCAGATTTATTTTAATCTTATATAGGGCCTTGTATGCTTGGTCTTTTGGTTCCCTTTCTGGATTTTATCTATGGTCGGTTGGAAGTCCAACTTATCATTTTTCTTCTTCTCCGAGTATCTTCTCTTCTAAGTCACGGTTGTTTCCGCTTTCATCTTTGGCTCTTGTAAGGAGTATTCCCCATTTCTTTGTCTTGCATCCTGTTAAATTGGCATTTCACATGTTAATTCAATCAAAATTTATCTTCTATCAAAATTCATCTTATCTATCAAAACTCCTATCTGTATTCATTTCTCCTTATAATTACATCCATATATCCAACACATTTATCTATCTATCCATCAAAACATCGAAAATACGTATACATCTCGTGTACATGACATCTATTTATATCTAATCCATACATCAAGTACATCTCAGTATATCTATCCATCAAAATATTTAAAAGCTATGTCAATCCAAGATACATCACATCTATCTATCAAAATTAAATCAATCTATCTAATCACATCCATCTATCATCTATCCATCTATATCTATCCAATCGCATCTATTTTATCCACATTTCAATCTATCTAATCACATCTATTTCCATCATCCATCGGCCTATATCTCTCTAATCACATCTATTTTTCTATATCTATCTATCCATGTATATCAAAATCAAAAAGGCATGAAGTACAATCATATGACCAATAACATGATGAATCTATATATATACATGTGTGTTTTTACAAAAAAAAAAAAATGGGTGGCTTCCAATCGAGCCATCTATACAATGCCTTCCAATCGAGGCTACATCACTATACAAATACACAATCTACCAAGTCTCTATATGGTGAAATCAGAAGCGTGGAGGACACTGTCCCCTCCACCCTCCTCTGCACCCGGCTGTCCCTCCTGACCGCCGCCTATCGAGCTCGAAGCACCTGCTGCTGGAGGTCTCGGCCCACCTCGGTCCCTCCCAGTGCTCCCTCCGCCTGAGGCTCCGCTCGCTGTAGCTGTCGCTCCTCTCCTCCTCGCCCCGTACCGAGGCACATCTGGGGCATGCTGCGCTAGAGCATCCTCATAATATCTCACCTCAGCAAGGAGAGACTGGTATGTGCTCAGGCTCACCATACCCGGTGCTCGTAAAGGTGCTGCTGGTGCTGCTGGCGCTGCTGGTGGTGCCCCACCTAGAGCCGTGCCCTGTGTCCCAGACTCTGATGTGGCACTAGTCTCTCCGTATTTGGCCCTAAGGGCCTCCCTGTGCCGAAGGTAGCGATCCCTCTGCTGGATCGCTGTATCACGCTCCTGACGGGCGGTGTCTCTCTCCACAATCAGGGAATCTCTCTCCTCTGTCAAGGCCCTGATCTCCTCCAGAGCTACCTGATGCGTCTGTACCAGTGTGGCATGCTCTCCCTCTAATGCGTCTAGTGTCGCAGCTTATGTCCTCCTCATCAAGCATCTATCAAGGGCGGGAGATGTCGTGGAAGCTCGTGTCATACCACGCTGCATAGCCCTCATCCACCCCGCGTCATCATACCGCCCGTGGAGGGTGGAGCCTCTCTCAATGGGTCTGCCGGGATCAAAATCGCAAATCTGTCTCTCTGCTTATCCGCCTATATGGCGTATATGTGGCAGTCTTTATGTCTGTACTAGACCAAAGCGCCTCAAGATCCGCATGAATGGGACTCGCTCCCACATATCTGGTCTGCGACCTCTGACCACTCGGCTCCGTCTCAATGCTACCAAGTGGGCATCCTGACCAACCCATATCGGAAATGCCCGATATGGTCTCCAGATAACCTGATCTGGTGTAAGCGTCCTGAAACGCTCCGAGTACCACTCGGCTGATCTACTGTGTCTCCTGCGGCCATGTCAGCCCGCCATCTCCGAAATCCATAGTCCACACCCTCATCGCTTCTGGCATCCACGGGGCCGGATGGCCTGTAATCACCGCTATGTGCTCATACGCCAAAGCAATGGAGCACAAAGCTAACGCGTCAATCCTCGTCCTCCGAGGCCGGTGGTGTACATCCATAGCTCATAGTAAATTCGAGCTATCGGGGCATCGGCTAAGGTAAAACTGCTCAGACTTCGCAAGATGTCGCACACGCATCTAGCAAAAGAGTAGCAATGGGAATCTCCCACCTCCCGAGTCTGGCAAGGCAAAATAAGATATAGCCATCTGAATCAGGGCTATCCGCCTGCTCCGAGGGCTATCTTGTCTCGTTTGTGAGGCTATCCTCACGCCCCGAGATACTATCTCTCGAGTCATCTCGATCTGTCTCTATACATCGCACCAGGCCCTCTCTCGCTTTGCTCTCGGGTGTGATCTCAATCGGGTCCCCTGCAATCGGTAATCGGAGGATCTGATACATCCTCATGGGTGATAGTCATCTCACCCGTCCTAAACCAAAATGTGCACGTGTGGCTGTCCCACCGTCGCACTAATGCCCGCATGAGCTCCACATCCCGTGGCACTCGTCTGTAATATCTAAAACCCCCGAGCCCGGCTAGCTCTAAATGCTGCCAGTCTGCATCGGTCACGTCAGGAAGGATCGTCTCCAATAACTCAGGGATGGCATCCCTCATATGAAGAGCCTCTCGTGCCTGCATCCACGACATCAAAAGCATAATCAGTCTCTCTGTTCTATAAATCACATCTTCCAAAACCATAACATCCAAAACTAGAAGGAAATGCTAAACATCTTTCAATCGGCGTCGATTTGGTCAAATCGGCGTCGTTCATTATAGTCGGCGCCGATTACTACCAATCGACGCCGATCCAAAACAATCGACGCCGATTCTACCAATCGGCGCCGATCGCAAAGCCAGCGTAAACTGGACACTCGCTGCCATACGCATGAAAACTCAAACAAAAAATAAAATAAATAAATAACGACAAATGGGTTCACCAGTGACTACTTACCCTGTGTCGTGTCCTCTCAAGCGCTTCGTCCGCTTCCGAAGCTTCCATTGTGTTCAAATCTCAAATCTATCTCTCTCTGAATCAATCGTCACGTTGCAAATAAATCGTTTACGTTTTCCGTTCGCATATGTATATGCGTCTGGATTGGTCGGCGCCGATTTTTTGGGTCGACGCCGATTGTCTTGGTCGGCGCCGATTAGTTTGATCACCGCCGATTTTTCATTCATGTCTGTTTGCCATAGTGTTGATACTTGGCTTTCTCATCTATCTGATCATTGTTGTGTGCTGAATCTTGCCTTTTGGCACATCTTTTAGATGTCATTGTCTATTTCGGGTTTGTTCCCTTTGCGTGGGACACTCGTATCTTTCGGCAGCTTAGAGTTAAACGGGTCTGTAGGCACTAACGTCGTCTCATGAGGAGACCGTCTAGTTGTCCCTACCAATGTGTCTCTCTTCAGATGCTGGCTTTTTTTGTAGTTCTCCTTGCACTCATGGGTCTCAGAGGCACTAACGTCGTCTCATCGAGAGGACCGGCTAGTTTTCCCCACCAATGTGAGTTCCTTAGGTTGTTGCCTTTTTATTTATTTATTAATGCGTCCTCAATGATCAGTTCTACTCCAGCTATCCGACTGGGGCATCCTGCATTTTTCATCTACCTCTTTCAAACTTGGGATCGTTTGTTCTATCATCCATCCCATCCCTAGTTTGAGGGGGATCGCATCATCACTCATTCTTCCCTTCTTCCATCTCCTTGTTTTTGTCTCATAACCTTGCTTATCGCAAGTTACTTGACAAAAAGGGGCAAAATGTAGACACTTAAAATTGGTTATCCAATTTAGTGTCCCTCACATTCGTTTTTCCTACTTAGGTAACCTGGGGCACGTTTACGTCACCAACTATCCCCTTGGGATAGTTTTCCAATTTGTGATTTAATCACTTACTCTAAATTTAATTCATCACATCACATCTTACCCATGAGTAATTAAATATTAAATATTTAATTACGCTTCTTCCCATGCATCTTAATCACTTATCTACCCCAAATTTATTCTATCTATGCATCACATCCATTTTTAATCTTCCCTAAGCGGGATATTTCCCGTGGTCGGGATAAGTCTTGTCTTTCTCGAATCGATCAATTTGGCCATCTCGGGAGTCTTCTCCGCGATCGGCGCCGACCCATATGGTCGGCACCGATTTTATAGGAGCGGCGCCGATTATAAAAGCAGGTCCATAGCTCAGTTCGAAGGACCGAAAAAGAGACTAACGAGCGAAAGAAAGCACTTACGCACGAACAGAGAGCGAGAAAGATACAGGTTGCAAGAAGGAGAGATCTTTTTAGCATCATTTGTCTCAGTTAGGGCAGATCCTGTCCTAATCAATCCCTGAGAGGAGCACCGTTACTCTGCCCGTATCATATCAACATCACACACCACCGTCTATCATCTGGTGACTCTGTTCCAGTGTCTCTCCATCTTCGGCACATCCTGCAGACTACATTCACCTTCCAATCCCCGAATCTCATCGCACAGTCCCTGATTGGTCAGTCTGCCTTCAGTTGACACTGATCTTATCGATCGGCGACGCGATCAGTCCCTCGATGCCGATCACATCGATCGCCGCCGATTATACCGATCGGCGACGCCGATTTCATGCGAGAGGTAAAAGGTCACACAGGTAACACAAATCCAAAGCATTATTTCGCAGCTTCCTCGCATTTTCTCGTATTTTCGCATGCTGCTATTCGTTTTGTTTTATTCGCAATAGAAAATCTAGTCTTTATTTACATCTTTTATCATGTATGCTTCTTTTCTTTATTGAAAACGTGGACTGACATCCGCCAAGGAAGCTTATCGCTTCCCGGACCCGCTTCTCGGGCAGTCCACCCAAATATCTTCTAATGCCATCTTTTTCTCACCGGTGTTTTGCAGTTACTCGGATCTATTGTGCAAATTGCTCGTGTGCGCCCGTCTTGTCTACATCGGCTTCCTCATCTGTCTACATCTTCATCAGGTATCGATTTCATTGGAGTTTTTCAGGGTTTTTGTGTTTAGTTTGGTGCATTAACTTGGACAGGTAACAAGCGCAAAATTCTTGATCTACACCATTCCCGAATCACTCGTCCAACAAGAACGTGAACCAAGATATCTTAGCCGAGGAGAGTGTTCATGAGATCCATGTAGTCTTCGATTCTCAGCCAAAAGCCTCTATTGAAAAATTTTTAAATCAAGCCTCTCCACCAACACAGGAGTTTGAACCTCCTTCACCACCATCAAGCCAAAGTGAAATCATTCCTTTACCCATAGAAGAGTTAACTGCCTGGACTTCTCTTCTCATCGACGAGTCTTCTTACACCACATCCCTACAAGACTGTGAGCGGATGCTATCTAATTTATCTATTTCCCAAACGTCCCCTTCTACCACTCTTGCTACACAAGAGGAAGGCTCGCCACTCCTTTTGACATCCTTAGACGAGAAATCTCTTACACTAACATCACCACATTCTTTAAACGTGACAGATCCCCTCGAACACACCCTCCTACCTATTAGTCCCTCATCGCCTAAATCTTTTCAACGACCGGTTGACCTCTTAACATCTATTGATACAGTGCCTCATCTACCTCCTGTGTCACACCCGCAGTGGACTGGAATTACAACCCACCTTTCTTCCGTACAAAAATTACAAATCACACGGAGACTGTCATTCCACGAAGATGACACAGGCCCTATGGGAACGTTTGAGTACCCCTTTTTCTACTCAAATGCAAATGACTGATCCTGATGTCTCCACCATATACCCGAAGTGCTTACAGAAGCTTAAAATGCCCCTGTTCTCACCTTCACCCCCCTCACCTCTACCAAATGCCCCGTCCACTTCTATCAACTTAACCAGATCTTCCCCTACGCTTGGGACCTCACCAATGCCCAGTCTAACGCACCCGCCTAAGCGACTCGATCTATCCAAAAATAAATCCGCTCCGCCACCTAGGAGACAAACTCAATCCGTGCCCCTATCAAAATCAAAACCATCATCGTCATACCTACCTTCCATATTGGGACCCCATCCCTCTACCTTACATCAATATATCATACCTCCTACGTTTTCTTCAAAACAACCTACGCCTTCCGCACCTATACAGAAATTCCAGGGTATAGCAACACCTTCACTCCGCATATCCGTCCACCTATCAACCCTAAACAAATTCCATCATCAAAAGATTTGTTTTGATCTACTCCTATTTCCCCGTGGTTGTTTTCTGATACCACATCATCTACGGCCTCATCATCCAACATAGCTTCTGCGCCAAAGAAATCACGTTTAGTAAAAACCATGTATCAACACCCCTCGGCTAAACCACCACCCGTGCGAACCAATCATGCCCAAACATTACCAAAACCCGCACAACCAATACCCTCATCCTCTTCCGATTTTGACCCACTCAAAGGATCTTACGCCAAAATCCTTGCTATGTTGGTGGAGAATGCGACCATTTCCCTACCTCCACTTAGACCTTATGACCCATCTAAACCCCGACCTATGGGTTACGATGAGTCTAAAATCTGCGCTTATCACCGCACACCAGGACATGATGTGGAGGGATGCAAAGCTCTAAAAACCATCCTTCGTCAGTCACCTCTCCCGGATAGAAAGATTAAGAAAGACAACTTACGAAGGGAGAGACCTTTAGTTTCCATTCCCTCTCCTATACCATCTGTCCCCGCCTCACCAAGATCTATCATTATTACAACCCCACCTCTTGAAGACCATGAGTTATCCCAACCATCTTCCTCATCTCGTGTCTATGAGATTAATATGATTAGTGTCATACTGCTACTCGAGGCGTAAAAACAATGGGAAAGAAAAAGAAAACACACTGCAAAGATCTCTTTCTCCGCCAAACATCCCGATTGCACCACCACCTAAAGTGGTCATTCGTGGACCCGCCTATCCGTCTCTAATGGCATTGCCCACTCGAAATATGATTAAACGGCTTCACCAATCGCAGTAAAATGACACCTTTGTATGATCTCATTCAGACTTGAATCTCATCGACAAGCTCTCGTTGAGATCCTTCAAGGATAGAGGTTTTACCTAATGAAACCCACGTTGTTGCCTCCATTCTAACACCCAATCACGTTGCTTCTCTCACCAAACAACCCACTGCCCCAACCACTTCTGTCTCTGTACAACAAGCTGCTGCAGTCAGTTTCTCTGAAGATGAAATTGTCGACTTTGGTACAGAAGACCCGACCCTGCCCTTTTCATCTCCGCTTACGTCCGGGACATTCGAGTACATCGGGTTATGATTGATGGGGGCGCTAGCCTAAACATCATCTCTTCAAAAGCCTTCCAACTGATGAACATCCCTTCTAGTTGCATGTGTGCCAACCCCATCATGTTGCGGTCATTCAATGACGCTATTACTTCTACCTTAGGCACCATGATCCTCAACATTCACGTAGGACCACGTACTTTACCCGAACTCTTCTATGTCTTGGAGGGAGAGTTCCAATATAATATATTGCTTTGGGTCGTCCTTGGATCCGAGCCATGGGATGCGTTCCTCAACATTACATAGATGTATAAAATTTGAGTACGAGGAAGTCTTACACCGTAAAAGCTGACCCTCCCCCTTTAAAACCTCGCAATATGTTATACCGCCCTAACGATGTGCTTATACCAATCAAGACACCCATACATTCAACCCAACCATCCTCCTCAAATGTACCTCAACCATCCACCTCAACCGCGCCTACGCCTTCAATTGATGAAACCACCATCGCAAAAACCACTTCCCTTCCGCAGCCTAACATTCCAACCTCCGACCCTTAGTAGATGTTTTTCAGCGCCTTACGCCGGGGAGTACCACCTATATAACGTTAGTTCTTTCCCTACCCCGCAGGAGTACGGACAATTACATGCACATCCCACCTACGACCGTCGCGTGGGGGAGATAATCTCTTACGGGACCACCCCATTGCCGCACTAACCTAACGTATGGGGGTGTTGACGCATCCTCCATTACCCCTGAACCTCCTCTTGGTGTGGTTCCTTTCCAATCCGATTTTCAATACTTGACAAATCGTCGTTTCGCCCTCACCTTCTTGACTCGTTGTGCTTGGAAAGGCTTTGGTTTTGGTCTTTACGAACAAGGCCGACATACACTCATTCCCGTGACTACCCGTAAACACAATGATCGCAGTGGTCTCGGTTTTCCTGAAACACCTACACAGGAGACACCTCCTGTCAGCTGTATCCTGGAAGAAGAAGACGTCGCCCCTACCAAACCATCATCACCCACTTTGCCATCATCACCCGCAGAATCTATAGACCCTGAATCCATCCCTCCTAACTTTTTTTTTTCATAAATGCTATCTTCATAGGTCCTCTCACTTATCAACGCGATAATGACGACCCATCTTCTTTGCCCCTTCTTTATCCAGACATGATCGAAGAGGATTCGCCTTTGATTAATGTTGTTGAATGCCAGGATGACGACTCCATCCTCACTTACCTTGGCGCGGATGATTCTTATATTCAACGAGCCTTACCATCTGAAACCCAAACTATGCTGAACGAATCTACCATAGAAATCAATATCCACACGGAGGAGGATCCTCACATTGTGAAGATTGGACAATCCCTTAACACATCAGAACAAGCCGCCTTTACTACCTTTCTCCGTGCTCGCAACCAAGCTTTCGCGTGGTCTTACGCTGACATGCCAGGAATTGATCCTACCATCGCTGTCCATAACATCACCCTAAACCCCGATTCCAAACCAGCCAAACAGAAATTGAGAAAAATGCATCCACGCATTGCTCTCTTGGTCAAAGAGGATCTCCAATGACTCCTTTCTGTTTCCTTCATCTTGCCTATTGACTATCCTCAATGGATTTCTAACATCGCACTGTCACTAAAGCGACAGGGGGACTTGATATGCTGATTTCCGGGATCTTAACCTCGCTTGCCCTAAGGATGACTTCCCCTTACCTAGCATTGACCAACTTGTTGATCTAACTGCAGGTCATGAGATGCTCTCTCTCATGGATGGCTTTTCAGGATACAACCAAATTTTGGTTGCCCCTGCCGATCAACACAAAACTGCCTTCATAACTCCTTGGGGAACCTTCTGTTATCGTGTCATGCCATTTGGCCTTAAGAATGCTGGTGCTACCTATCAGCGGGCTATGACCTACATTTTTCATGACATTATGCACACTATCCTTGAAGACTATGTCGACGATCTTCTCGGCAAGTCTAAACATCGTAGTGAACATCTCGATGTTTTAACCATTATTTTTGATCGCCTGTTACAATATTCTATCCGCCTTCAACCGAAGAAATGTGTCTTTGGTGTTCTTTCGGGAAAACTTCTTGGCTTTATCGTCTCTTTGCGTGGCATTGAGGTCGATCCATCTAAAGTCAAAGCTATCCTAGAAATGCCCCCACCCAAAAATCTCAAACAATTGCGTAGTTTACAAGGTAAGCTTCAATCTATCCGACGTTTCATCTCCCAACTCTCGGATCGGTGTCAACCTTTCCATCACCTCCTTAAAAAGGATATTGCATTCCAATGGAGCGAAGAATGTCACCAAGCCTTCGAAGCTCTCAAATCCTATCTCTTGCAGCCACCCGTGCTTATCCCACCCCAAGACGACCGCCCTTTCTACCTTTACCTTTCCGCCACCGACCACGTTGTAGGAGCCATGCTTGCACATCGTGACTCTGAGAATCACGAACAAGCCATTTATTATATAAGTCATAATTTGGTGGACTATGAGACTAGGTACACACATGTAGAAAAATTGTGCGTTGCCCTATCATTCGTGGCCACCAAACTCCGACACTACCTTCTAAATCACAAGACTTTCGTCATCACCAATCTGAGACCCCATCCATTACATGTATGCCAAACCTCATCTCGAACCAACGCATTGCTAGATGGCTCATGCTTCTCGCCGACCTCGACCTTGAGTTTGTCCACGAGAAATCAATCAAAGGACAAACCATCACAGACGAACTCATCGCTACTCTTTCCCTCACGGAGGAGTCGTACCCAATAACCCTCTTCTTCGATGGATCTAAATGCCAGCGCGGTGGAGGAGCCGGTGTTGTTCTCATTCCTCTCAACGCTGAACCTATGCCTCTTTCATTCCGACTTGATTTCCCTTGCACTAATAATACAGCGGAATACGAGGCCCTTGTTCTGGGTCTCCAAGTTGCGTTACACTTAGGTATCAAATCTATCAACATTTTTGGCGACTCTCAATTGGTAGTCAATCAAGTTATGGGTGTCTACCAATGCAAAAACGAGGAACTTCAAAAATACAAACACTACGTGGATTCACTTCTAGCCTTATTTACCCACTATTCTATACAAACCATTCCCCGCTCCACTAACAAATTTGCGGATACTATGGCTTGCTTAGCCTCGCAAATTCCGCCGCATATTGACTCGAATTATTCGTCGTGGTCCAACATCTTTTTGCCCCATCCTATTCAACCCCAGTAGTTTGTATGATAAATACTGTGTCTACTAATTCACAGGATACCTGGTACCACCAATTTCACGATTATCTTACAATCTCTTTCCTCCCACCTGACCTTACTAGTAACGGCAAACGTGCTTTTCTTAAAAGTGTTTCGCGTTATGTTGTCATGGGGGGACTCCTCTATAAACGTGGCTTTGATGGCATCCTCCTTCACTGTCTAACTGGCGCGGAGGCCACTCATACCATCCAACAGGTCCATGACGGTATTTGTGGTGGACATTTTAGCGGCCTTGCCGTGGCCAAATGAATCCTTCGCCTTGGTTATTATTGGCCTACTCTCAATAACGACTGCTACGAATATGTTAAGCGTTGTGTTATGTGTCAGCAACATGCCAACCTTCAACATACTCCTAGCC
This sequence comes from Taxus wallichiana var. yunnanensis, assembly GCA_018340775.1. Classification (NCBI taxonomy): domain Eukaryota; kingdom Viridiplantae; phylum Streptophyta; class Pinopsida; order Cupressales; family Taxaceae; genus Taxus; species Taxus wallichiana. The sequence goes on along the minus strand of CM031236.1, from coordinate 694,198,588 downwards.
ACCCGCTCCGAGATCGCTCGAGATCTTTGGCCGTTCTCTGATGGGGTGTAGACCTTATTGGTGAGATTCACCCAACCTCTTCACAACGTCACCGTTGGATAATCACAATGACCGAATATTACGCAAAATGGGTGGAGGCTATTCCACTCATTTCAATCAAAAAAGAAAAAATTGTCGAGTTCATTAACCACCACATTATCTGTCGTTTTGGTGTTCCTCATCGCCTGATAACAGATAATGGAAAATCTTTCAAAAACAAGTTGTTGCAAGACCTTTGCGACAACTTTGGTATCAAACTTAGTTTCTCATCACCCTACTATCCACAAGCCAATGGGCAAGCCGAGTCCTCTAATAAAACACTAACCAAAATCCTCATGAAATTTGTCAATGAATCAGGAAGAAATTGGCACGATCACATCCCCTTTCCCCTTTGGGCTTATCGTACTAGCATTCGTACCTCTACTAATGCCACAACTTTTTCTTTGGTATACTGATGCAGAGGCTATTTTGCCTCTCGAAATACAAATACCCTCCCTTAGAATATCTCTTCAGGATATTCTCACCAACGATGATTTCCGCCAAGAGCGGTTAGCCCAATTGGAGCTTCTTGACGAACGCCGTCTTACAGCTCTTGATCACCTTCAAATCTATCAAAAACGCATTAAACGTGCTTATGATAAGCGACTTCATGAGCGTACCTTTAAGGTTGGTGATCTTGTCCTCAAAGAGAATCAACATGTAACCAAACTAGAAAAGAGCAAACATGGAAAATTTGCTCCCAATTGGATTGGGCCTTATATAATCACTCACACCTATGGATCTGGTACTTATCGTTTAGCTTCGCTTAATGGTAAACCTGAGCCTGAACCCCTTAATGCCTTGCATCTTCGACCATTCTACTATTGAAATTAGTGTTATATCACTTCTTATCTACCTGCCGCTCGTCCCTTGAGCTCACTTACCACTACATACACTCTGTTTCCTACACCTCATAATAACAATCAAGCTCACATAGTTTGATTCTCACCTCCCCTTGATGATGCCTTCCCCTTTTTAGTCTAGTCCATGACTTCAAAGTATTAAAATAAGCCGTATTCTTATGGGATTTTCTTGAGTCAAACTTCCTACTAAACTAGATGCTTCACGCCAAATGAACATCTAGTCATCTAAATTAAATATAGACTGCTCCCTCGAAGGACAGCTATATGCCGAACTATTGCTGCTATTATATATAGACTGCTCCCCCGAAGGACAGCTATGCATTAAAATCATATCTGCTACTATAAATAGACTGCTCCCTCGAAGGACAGCTATACACAGTCAGCCTTTATCAGAAGCTTCTCGCATTGATCAGCTTCGTGAAGACCTCAAGAATAATACAATCAATATCCCTTGTAGACTTCCCGCATCGATCAGTCTACATTCAATAAAAGAAAAGCCTCATTCAAAAGGACTTTTGAGTCATGGACTTGTCTATTTAGGGTAGGTTCTCTTTCGTCAGAACACTCACTTTGTAATAAGTTCTCCGTACCTCAGCTATATCATCCACCTCACCTCACCATTTGTTTCAACTCAAGGGACGTAATGTACGCTCGATATATTGTGATCACACAACTCTTTTCACCTATTGACTTCTCGTCTATGCACGGTACCTAGGGCTCCAAGCTCGTTCTACGTGGTGTGGTTTGTTTAGCTCTCTTCATCTACGGAGCACTCTTTCTGCTTTGCCTCGCATCTAGGATTGTGTGTTGACCTTAATCAGGACCCGATTCCCTACTACTTGGGTAGGCTAACTTTCGCTTCCCTCATACCTTTTACAGCATCACCAATTCATTACCAACACCATCCACCTTACCTTTACTAATCTTAATATTTTTACCAACCAACCAATTACCTAAACCGTACCCAATTGCCTGAATTCACCTCTCCCTGATCCTAAGGGAGAACTACATCGGTCTGAGGCCCCTCCTTGCTTTGTGCAATGGGCTATGTAGGCAGCACTTCGGAGACATGGGGTCTCCCAAGGTTAGCTCGACCATCCCCTACCATAACCTATCCTGTGTGGTGAATATAAATATTTTTGTGTATTTCTATTTAATCACAGTCCTCTTTATCCTTTTTCAAAACACCGAAAATCAAAACACAAACAATCTTATTATTATCGTAACTCAAATCAACATACATATTCAGTTTTATTTAGATGTTAAACAAATACATCTTCTCTATCATCGACACGCAGGTCGGCATCCTTATTTATTCTTATACCTTGCTAACATTTACTCAGACCCTCACGCCTCATCCCGAACTAGGTGATGATCGTGATCGTCGACCCCTCTCGCCGGGCCTCTCTGTCCTCAAAGGTACCACGGCTATTGGTACCACCCACTGATCTGCCAATCTCTCCTGTAACATATGAATACGCCCTCTCGCATGGAGGACTCCAGCCTCTAGTCTCCCCACCCGTGACTCCGCAACCACTAACAATCCTCTTGTCTCATTCACCTACGTTTGGAGCTGCTGAACCAAAGCGCTGTAGAGCGATCCTCTCTGCTTGCTGTAATCACCGCTATGTCAGGGCGCTCACGTACACCTCGCAGTTCTGCTACCCACCATAATCTATAGGCCTCTGTCATTCCCGCATCCATTACCCTGCGATTGGCTGCTACCTCTTCAGGCCCTTCTGGAGGTGTTGGCCGGGGAGGTGAGAATCTTTGCCTCGGCGTTGATCCTCATATATGGTCTATAAGCCAGGGGTATATCCTACACAAATCCAAATTGTCGCCGCACGTGATCTATACGAATCCTCTCATACTCACCCGGCTTGTGCCCTGCGATCCACCTCAATCGCTCTACACCCCTCAACTCCTCAGCTATGTTCTCTGTTACCATATAGTTTCCATATGGCCTCCAACAGATATCCGCAACCATCACTCTCTCCCATACCTGCCTGTAATACTCAATATCACCCGTCACGGCCTGGGATCTGGCCTCTTGTTCTGTCTGGACCCATCGTCTGAATCCCAACCTCTGCACTCCGGTTTCTCCTGACCTGGATGGGTCGGCCTATTGGTCGCACACAAACAATGTGCTCATAGGCCCAACAGTGTAATAAGTATGAACTATCCAGTGTCGTCTGTGATTTCACCTACAAGCCCATAAACCCTGTATAGCTCACGCCAAATATGCGGGTGCCCATGTAAAAGTCACGTTCCTTTCTATCATCTCCCAAATAACACACATCAATGCCTTTGGAAATCTTCCCTTCCTTAGCCCTCGTGCATATATAATACCTACCGCTATCATTAATATCTTTTGCTTAACCTTGTCTCCTCGGGGTGTGCTGCATACATTACCCCATATGTAAAAGATAAACCTCGTTGTGTCAAATCTCGTGTGTATGAACCAAATCTGCTGTTTGTTATCGCTCCCGTGCCGCTAGGTAGTGCTGATATCTTGGTTCTCCTGTAATAGGGAGTCTCAAAATACGAAACACATCTTCCGATATTCTGTCATCTCCCCTGTTGGCGGATAAAGGTATTTGTCTCAAAGGATTCCATCTCTCAATCAATGCTCGCAACATAGCATGATTACGTGCAATTCGTGAATAATAGCGGATTCCACTTAACCCCAAACGATTTATCAATGTCCATTGGTGGTGTTACATCCGCTCGGATTCGTGACAATGGTACTGCACACTATCATTCATCCTCAATCCGCCTCTGCTGCATACACCAAAACAACAAACAACCATTCAATCCGTCGAGGGTTTTTCAAACATTACGGAAATTCCTCGATGCAAGAATCGGTATCGGTTATACATAACCGATATCGGTTGAGTAACCGAAATCTTGGTTCTTTCTAACCACTACGGTCCTTTCATCAATTACATACATCTTGCCTAAAACAACCACCTACGACAATAAATTGCTCGTTTATTCCTCTCTGTATACGGACATACCCGAAACCCGTGATTACCTACCACATAACACTTACCTCACCTATAACCCTTGCTATCATGTTTTCTTCTTCATATCTACCCACTTAATCTCTTATTCATAACACATGCAAAAATCAAATCACAACCAAAACATTTACCTCTGGGGTTGCAGTAGCTTGAGGTGGCCCTTGTCTTCCCTCTTGTCCCTGCCTGCTGGATGTTTCTCCTCGTCCTGCCATTATCACCACTCTTTTCAAATTCGCCTTTCTACTTTCTGAATCTCCGATCGCATTCACCTTCCTGTCTCTCTTCTCCTTATCACTCAAATCTCTCATGCAAATACCTGTCTCAGTCGTCAAAAAGCGTCGCGTTCGCGTATTTAACCTCTTGCATGGCTCTAAAATTAAAACTTAAGTTGCCACCCTAGCTTTTCTATTTTTAGAAAAGCTCATACCTAAATAACCGGTATCGGTTACTTAACCGATATCGGTCTATCAGCTACCGATATCGGTTCCCTAACCGATATCGGTTACACACCTATCTTTTCTCAACAGCGTTCTTTTCTTCATTTCTCACCTAAATTTTTGTCGCATACCGCCTCTTTTCTGCATAAACAACACAATTTACCACATTTGTTCATCCACCACACATAGCATTACAATTTCATTAACAACATTTATTTTATACAAATACACAAACCATCAACTACGGATATCAAGAAACTATCAATCTATACATCATTTGGATCCGGCTCATCGATTACATATATCACAATGTCACAAAACCACCAATTTATCACATAAACGACATTCATATATACGTGAAAAACAAAAACATCAACATCATCCATCTATCAACATGTCAACTAAAACTTATCATACATTATATATTACCAACCATTAACAAAATATTTAAACACATTTTGAACACTGCACGTGGATCAAAACATCGTCTCTATATATATACAAATTTTCAAAAATACAATGTGCCCTACATCGGGGCCTCTGTGATCTCATAATCCACCAAAGCCGGCACGCAGGCCGCAATAACTGTCAAAAAATCTCGACTCGGCTCGCAGGCCGGTCCCTCGTATCAAAAATAGATATATACTCGGCTCGCAGGCCGGTATCCACTATACAACCCCTACTCGGCTCGCAGGCCGGTATACAATAAATGAATAAATGAATACATGAATAATACATAGGCACGCAGGCCTCTATCAATACACCCGGTTCGCAGACCGGTGCCCATCTATCAATACACCATGTCTGGGATCTCTCAGCTCTCCCCACCGCCCTCGGCACCTCTCCCCGCTGGTCCCTGTGGTGCCTCTCGCCTCCTGCCTGTGACGGACCCACCAGCTGTGGCTGCACCTCCCTGAGACCTCTGGCTCCGAGAGGTCTCTGCTCTATGTGCCGCATAGGGCTGATAATCAGCCCCGGTACCATCAAGAATATCCTGATAGTATCGGGCCTCCGCTCTAGCCTCCATGTAACGCTCTCGAGCCACCGTAGGTACTGGGGCTGGTCCTCGACACCTCTTACCGGTGCCCCTGTGCTGTCTTTGGTGCGGTTTGGTGGAGCTGTGGGTAATGTGGTACTGCACTGCATGCACGTGCTGGGCCGTGGCTGTATTTGTACCCTTCTTTGGTGGTGGTCTTTGTACTGTACTGTCTTGCTTTGCTGCACTGAACTGCACTGTGGCTATGGTCTTGGTGGTGGTGCTACTCGTGCTCGAGCTGGGCTAGCTGCCCCTGTAAAACACCTATTTGTGCTGTCTTTATAGCTAGCTACCCTGTAAGAGCGCATCGACCCGAGCTGATCTCTCTCTCCTATCACTGCAGCCAAGTCTGGCTGTGCAGGCGGTACTATCCTGGCTGCTCTCTGCCCAGCCCACCACACCCTGTATGCTCCCGTGCACCCAGCATCATCTATACCCTCACCTGCTGGCCTCTCTGCTACCCAATCTGGATCCAAAGGCTATGGTGCAGGCAGTGGGGCCTCTACATCATCTCTCCTATACTGAGGAACGGGAGGTGGCTCGTCCTGTCGCAGCCCCATCTGCCTGCGTACCCTCTCCAGGGGTATCTGCTCGTACTCTCTCGGCCTCCCGAATCTGCTTTATCCGAATGTGTCTTGGATTAGGCGCAACTGTAAGCGGGCTCCTCTACCAGGATGGTGACCTCTGTAGGGTCTCCATACAATGTCTACTGCTGTAAGGCCCTCTAGTAGATGTCTATAGTATGCCACATCCCGACCTGCCATAAGCTTGCTCATGGTGGCCCACGACCCCCAACCACCTCTGAAAGCCATATCGGTATATGACCTGTGGCCCTGGCTGCTGGGGTAACCCTACTGGCCTGATGCATACGATGTGCTCGTATGCCCAACAATGCAACAAAAATGTAGAACAAATACCAAATCACCTCCTCCGGTGATAGCCCCATAGCTCCCTGTATAATTACACCAGATATACTGGTGCCCAGGCGTAACAGGTGTGCTCCTCCACCATCTCCAGCAGTACCCCCATCAATGCTCGTGGGAAGCGGCCTCCCTCTGAGTCCGGGAGGGCGAAGCAGGTGATCCCAACCATCATCAACACAGCCAGTCGTGTCTCGTGACGATGCGCACGGTACATGTCACCGTACCCGATACTCGCGCTATGGTAGGTCGCAGCATGGCATTTGCATCCCCAAAAACATGTAGTATGCTTTGTCCATCGTAGTCTCGAATCTACGGAAGATCGCCTCTCCTCGATAGGTAGCAGAAGGATGCGATACACATCCTCCAATGTGACGGTCATCTCCCCAGTCGGGAGATGGAACACATTGGTCGCCGGATCCCATCTCTCGATGAGGGCGACCATCAGGCTGTGATCTCTCTCTATCGCTCTGTACCTCTGGACTCCACCGAGTCCCACCTCATGCATGATGGCCCAATGAGCCGCAGATACGTGTGGCCTCATCCGCACCAACAGCGGGGGCATCCTATCCCGCATCGTCAACTGCTGACGTGCCTGCAAAACCAACCCACATCCTTAGACCTACTCTTTATTACAACATCTACTTTGTCATCTAAACACCCCTTTTTATCCCCCCGACCATACCCTGACTCTCTACCGCCCCCCTCTAACAACCTACCACCCCCACACACCCACACCAAACCCAACCCAACCCAAAAACCCAAAACCTAACCCCACACCTAACCCTTCTCCACCCCTAACCCAACCCCCACACCAACCCACAACCCAACCCAAAACCCAAACCCAACCCAACCCAAAAACCCAAAACCTAACCCCACACCTAACCCTTCTCAGACCCATGCAACCCAACCCCACACCGACCCGCAACCCAACCCAACCAAAAACCCAAAACCTAACCCCACACCTAACCCTTCTCCACCCCTAACCCAACCCCCACACCGACCCGCAACCCAACCCAAAACCCAAAACCTAACCCCACACCTAACCCTTCTCCACCCCTAACCCAACCCCCACTCCCACCCACAACCCAACCCAACAACCCAAAACAACCAACCCAACCCCACTCCCACTCCCACCCACAACCCAAAACAACCAACCCAACCCCACACCCACCCCCAACCCAACCCAACCCCTACATAAACCCACAACCGACGCCGGCCGATACATGACCGACGCCGGTCACCAACAACCCTCCCTTTCCCTAAAATTGTGCGACCGATGCCGGTCGCTTAGTGACCGACATCGGTCATTGTCCTCTCGTGAGCCGACCCCCATGGCCCCCAAAACCCATTTTTACCTATTTCTACCCATCTACCCACCCAAAACCCTAAAAACTTACCCACCTACCCCCTTAGCCTATCTAACCTATCTACCCTCTCCCTTTTTCAAAATATTTCCATTTTCTCATTATTTCCTAAAAAAGGTTAATTCCTACCCAAACCCCCAATTTAGCATAATACAACCAAATCACCAAATTAAAGAGTTTCGAATCTACCCGAACGATGACATGCCGTCGTGGTGGGATGGGTGGTGGCGGTCCACCGGTCCAGTCCCGCCCTCTCCAGCCTCCTCCTACACGTGCCATGGCTCCAATCACGATCTGCTGGGTCCGCCGATCAATCTTGCACGCCTCCTCCTTAATCGGGCCCACTATCAACTCTCTCCGCCAATACAATAGCTCCACCTCACTCAATCCAGCCTCTAATCCCAAGTCTCCACGTCAGACAAGTCGATTTGGATTGCAAATAACAAAAGTGACAATGACAAGCCGTATTTTTCTTTTTATAGGTTTTTCGCCTTTCACCGATATCGGTTTCATTTTGCCCTAAGGAACCGGTATCGGTCCCTTAACCGATATCGGTCATGCAGAATCGACATCGGTTCGCTACCCAACTTTCACCCCATTCTTTGCCCTTATTTACTCCTTGCCTCTTTTTCACCAATATCGCCTCTATCCACCTTTGCTGCACAACATTTGTTCACTTGTCCAGCCTGACCTACGGCCTCAACCTACCATTCGGCTCGACCTAAGGCCTCAACCTACCTATTCGGCCCGACCTAAGGCCTCAACCTACCAATTGGCCCGACCCAAGGCCTCGCCCTAACCTATTTGGCCCGACCTAAGGCCTCGCCCTACCTATTTGGCCCGACCCAAGGCCTCGCCTAACCTATTTGGCCCGACCTAAGGCCTCGCCCTACTGTTGCCCGAGCCAAGGCCTCGGCCTACCTATTTGGCCCGACCCAAGGCCTCTCCCTACCTATTCGGCCCAACCCAAGGCCTCGCCTAACCATTAGGCCCGACCCAAGGCCTCAACCTACCCATCCGGCCGACCCAAGGCCTCGCCCTACCCATTTGGCCCGACCCAAGGCCTCAACCTACCATTCAGCCCGACCTAAGGCCTCAACCTACCAATTGGCCCGACCCAAGGCCTCAACCTACCTATTCGGCCCGACCCACGGCCTCGCCTACTAACAATTTGACCGACCCAAGGCCTCAACCTACCCATCTAACTCCGACCCAAGGCCTCGCCCCAACAACTTGGCCCGACCCACGACCGCATCACTTCAATACCATACCCACAATCAACATTTTATTTTATCCATCCATCATGTACCTTTTTGTGCAATCGAGCTCACTGTTCGTGTTTTAGCATGATTAGGGTCCTTGACTTGATACGTCGACCAACTTTGCCTAGACACTAGACCGTGACATTTATCTCAACCAAACCAACCATTTGTACTTTGCCGAACATGCCTAAACGTTCTGTACCTCACCAGTTATATACCCTGGAGCTACTTCTATGCCTTAGATACCGGGATTATATCACCCTTGTTTGGATAAACTATCGACCTTTGCCTACACATTGCTGGTTTGCTTGTCACATCATGTACCCTCGCGTCGTCTATTGCATTTCAACATGCGTCTCGCTTCTTGGACCTACCCCACCACCTTACCATCCTCTCTACAACATATACCCTTTATCAACCCTATCCCACGATTTCCCGTTCACTCAATCTGCGATAGATTTGAGGGGATTACCTACATCTTTAACATGAGAAACCACTTCATATTATTGTCCACGCAGCTTTACAGAACAAGCTACACGACAATAAGGGGCTAATGTAGACACCAAATTTGTGTCTTACGACCCCTTGTGACCCGCATCCCATTTCGCAACCTAACCTCATCACCTAAACCTTACACAATTATTTACTAATTACCTTATAATTGATAAATCCACATCACCTTACCCGCCACCTCACTTTGCCACCTCATCATGACCTAGCCCTAACCCTAAACTAACCTAATTAGGACCCATGACTTGGTTTAGACTCACATCCATAACTAATGCCTCCTTACTCGCACCCAAAGCCAACCTTCTAGCCACTTGACCAAGCCCCGCAACTCGATCTCTCGGGAGAAAGCAGGGAAGGTGGGCTATTTTACTAAAAATAGCCTACTTTTTCCTTACCGATGCCGGTTCCTACTCGACCGACCGTCGGTTACGCAACCGCCATCGGTTCCCTGTAAATGGGCTCCCCAAACCAAAACAATGGATCGGAATTTCATTTTAGAGATCAGTCAAAGGATTTCTGGATCAACAGAGAGCATTACGAGCGAGGAACAGAGTCCAGATCTTCACTTGACAGAGCAGAGACGAGTAAAGAAACCAGAAGTGTTTACAACCAAGGAGATCAACTTGCATCTTGGTCAAAACCAGTAAGTCACATCTTGCATGTCCTCTGTTATAACATTTCTTATGCTTCTTGAATCTCAGTCCTCCTAAATCCATTTCTGAATCCACTACCCAACGTGCCATTGCATCTAACTGTCATTCTTTTATCCCTCATCATCCCATTTCCTAATATCATCCATAAACCAGCCTTACAAAACACCATAGCTACCAAGAAGATCCCAGAACCTACCGGTATCGGTTATTAGTAACCGGCATCGGTTATCAGTAACCGGCATCGGTTCCTGTCATCAAAACTAGAAAACCAGCCTTTCCCCTACCCAGTTTAACGAAACAATTTAATTGATATTTTGCAGTCTTTTGTGTTAATTCATATTAGCAGGGGAACTGACCACCTTCGAAAGGAAGTTTTATATTTCCAGGCCTAAGGCGATTTCCTCATTTATTGTTTAATTAAAATCTTTTGGTCTTGTGTTCTTATTTGCGAGGTAGTCCTTCCAAGACAAAAAGGAATTCTCCGATCGGCTGATCTTTCTACGGCATGTGCGCACACCATCTCGACATTCAACAGGTATTCCTCCTAACCCTAACCTCATCTGTTTCTAAAAGGAATGAAAGGATAGAAGCAACTCTATTCCCAGAAGCCGAAACATTCCGAGCGAAACAGGTGGGGAGGACCATAAGGGAAAATGTCATTGATGTGGATGTTGTAGCTGGGGTGTTGATGCAGATTTCCCATACTCTTGTGGGGTGAGGAAGGTATCAATATTGTATAGGCGGTATTCCCCCAGAGTGAGGTGTTGAAAAACACCTTCTAAGGGATCAGTAGTTGGTATGTGTGTAGTGGGTATATATGGCTCACAAGATGTTGGGGAAACAAGTGCGTCGGTGGTAGAGGTTATATCTATAGTGGGGATAGGAAGGCTAGATGCATTAAAATTAATGGCACTTTTGGTGGATGGGTTCGTGGGTAAAGTGAAGTGGTGATAGTGGCGAGATGCCTTGACTAGAATAAGCACATCATTGGGCCAATATAGCATGTTACAGGTCTTGAGAGGTGATAGGTCGAAGGGATGGTGTAATTATGTTCTTGTTGGTTAAATTTGAGGCATCAATTCAAATTTGAAGGGACACAACCCATTGCATGGATCTAAGGTCGATTGAGCAGCAAGTTATATTGGAACTCTCCTTCTAGAACATAGAAAAGTTTTGGGACAGTGTGGGGGCCCACGTGGATATGGAGAACAATGGTACCCAAGGTAGAGGTCATGGCGTCATTGAAGGAACACATCATAACTAGGTTACCATGTGTGCAATTTGTAGGTATCCACATTTGGTCGTATGCATGGGAGGAGATGATATTAATTATAGCACCATCATCGATCATAACACGTTGTATGTGTCTATTATAAATAAAGACGAGAGATGAAAAGAGTGGGGTTGGGGTCATCGGACTTGAAGGGAGCAAGCAATCTCTCCATCTAAAAAGTGAGGGCTATCACTTGATGAGTAGGTGGAGGTGTAGGGGAAGGCAAAGACCTAGTGAGAGAGGCTACATGGTGAGGGGTAATGATGGAGGTGACGGGTGTGGGGTCATTTGGTAAGACTTCAATAGATTAAAGGACCTCCATAAGGGCTTGATGATGTGACTCCAAGGTTTGGACGAGGTCATATAAAGACATTTTGAGGGGGGATTGGTGTAGTTGTTTTAGCATTGTGTGATGTGTGACCCCATCGAAAATAGGATATGCAAGACCTCGAATGATGACTTTGGGTATGGGTGCGGATGGTATGTTTGGTACGGGGTTTGTTGATGGGCCAATTGCCTTGTCCTTGCCCTTGTCTTTTTGAGCACGGGTGGCAATGTTGATCATGTTAATCTGAGGGGAGGTGGATGAAGAGGGTGTTTCATGGAAGGTATAGTAGCATCGGGAAAAAACCCTAGTGTGGGATATGATCCTTGTGAAATGAGTAAGGCGCATTGGCATTTTGGTGGTGGTTTGGCCAACTCTCTTATACGAACCATGTTGATCTTGAATCTCAAGGGTGGATCAAAGAGTTGTGGGGGTGGAGATTTTGGTCACTGAGTAGGTAACGGGAGAAGATCTATGGAAATTGGTGAAGGAAAAATGGGGTCCTCGTCAAGAAGATCGTCGTCATCAAAGTTTTCTTCGGGAGGACATAATTGGAAAAGAGTGGTTTTAAAGCCTTACAATTCTCTACATCATGTCTTGGCACACGATGGTAGACACAAATTTTAGTTTTATCAAATCCTTTTGGTTTGGGTTTGAGTGGGTCGTAAGGTATAAGAGGTGGTAATGTGATGATAGAAGTTTTGAGGAGATTGGTTAGGATTTTGGCGTAGGACCCTACTAATGGATCACAATGGGAGGTGAATGTGGGTTTGGGTACAGGTGCGGCTGATTATGGAGGAAGAGTCTTTACAAGAGGGGGAGTACATTGGTCTACTATTTTGGTGTGTGGTGTGGTATCGGGTGTTTGTTATATCTGCTTGGGTAGGGGCATGGTAGAAGAATTGGCGATGGAAGGTTTGGTTGGTTTAACTACCTTATTGGAGGGTAGCATATTTTTAGCTTTAGGTTGCATCCTTTTGGGTAAAGGTGATACGGGTGTACAAGATGTGGAGGGAAAAGCTGATGGTGGAAGAGGCGGGTTACCCAAGGGGGTGACCAAGGTCTTTGTGGAGGTAGGTGGTGTTGGTTGGGTAGGAGGCGTGAGTGAAAGGGAAGATAATGTGATGGGTAGTGAGGAAGTTATTGACGATAGTGGAGGTATGAGTGGTAAGAAGGTCACGGGTGAGGGTGGAAGTTATGTGAGTTTCTTAGGTTTATTAGAGGTTTATGATGGGGAAATGGGTTGTTGCATTCTTGGTTTATCGGTGGATGGGGATTTCTTGGCCGAGGGACGAGGAGTGAGGTCGTAAGATGGATGGAAGGGGTGACAGTGATAAGGGCATGGTAGGTGAGGTTGGTGTATGAGGTCTAGGAGATTGGATCTTCTTTTTAGGGGCTGGGTTAAGTTTAGTGTTAGTTTTGGAAGATGTGGCTAAATCTAATTTGATGGGTGGGTGAGTAAGGCTAGCTATTGGTATGACCCCTAAGGTAGTGATAGGTTTAGGTAAGGGAGATGATATAGGCATGGGTAAGTGTTTGGGTGTAGATGTATGTTGGGCTATGGGTAGAGGTGTGAGTTGGGCCATGGGTGGTGATGTGGAAGGTATTGCAATAGTTGTGGTTGTGTTTGGTTTGGTCACTTGAAACACTTTTGGATAGATAGTGGAGGTGTCAGCAAGTGACAATTACATTTGTTGAAACAGGAAGTAGAAGGTGTCCCCAAAGTAAGGCTCTATCGACATAATCCAGGTGATTGGCCAAGCGTGAAAATGGTCTTGTTGTAAGTGGGGCTGATGTGGATCGAGTGGCAATCCCCATAAAATGTGTTTGAGATACGGGAAATGGCTAGCCTCAGACTCTGTGGGTAAGAGAGACGAAAGTAGGTCAACGAGGCTCTTGAAGGTCGATGGCGAGTTATCATATAAATGAACTGGTACTTCTATATAATCCTCCATGGGTAGAGGAGAGGATGGGCTAGATGAAGTGGACTCTCCTTGTATCGGTGTAGGTGCTAAACCTACATATTCTATGAGTAGGAGAGGTTCCATTGACAATTGTTCCAAAATTTGAGGGGTAAAAGGTGGCGTGCTAATTATAGGATCTTCCACAAGTGAAGAAGGAAGTGAAGGTGGTTCCTCTATGGGTAGAGGAGTAGATGAAAAATTCTCTTGTGTAGGTAGGGGAGCTCGGGCTAAGATTTCATCTATGGAAGGCACATGAGGAAATTGGGAAGCAACTGGTATGTCATCAAAAATAACGTGGACCTCACGGACATTGCTATCATTGTTTGAGGTGTCACCAACTTGGTTGGAAGATGGGGCATGATTAGGGAATGGCTTCTTGAAGATGTGTAGGTTTTGGTTAGCGGGTGCATTCGGGCTATCCAAGACTAGATCTCCATTGTCTAACATTTCTTGGATGATATTCTTGAAGGTGATGTAGTTATTGTCACTATGACCTTTGACATGATGATAGTTGCAAAATTCATGTTCCTTATACCATGTGGGCATGGGTCACTCAGGGTCAAAATTAGTATGTGGTTTTATAGGTGGAAGGGTAATGGTGTAATGGATTGGTCATGACTTATTACTATGATGACTTCCAATTTTGACATTACAAATGTTGACATGTGATTTGTCTTAGGAAGGTGTATTCTTTTGACGTTGAAAATCATGTTTGTAATGGATAAGTTATTATTGTTCAGAATTCATGCTAGTTGTAATTTGTTTACTTGGAAGTGAAACCATTATGCTATGTGAAATATAGGTTGTAAATCTATACTGTTGTTTCACATTTTCCATATGCTAACAGCACACCTTGAATCAATTCCATTGATCCAAGGTATGCTTCGGTTCTTCTTTATTGTCATCTTGTTAATTGACATGTTGAATGAAACATATTATGGAACTCGAGCAATATTTTGTTATAAATTGTGAAGGACCTAGCTTCAGGTGTCCTTACTCGGCATCATGCTGCAAACTGTAAATTTGGACCTCCTTTATTAATGTTTTGTAACACTGATCAACATGAGGAGATTAAGGATCTATTGTGGGCTAATAAGGAAAATTCCTTAACCTTGGTCAGAATGTGTGCTGTTATTTGGATCTGACCCAAACTATAATGTTGCCCTATTGGATTTTTGACCTAAGGTAATAATACTTACCTAGGACCTATTACTAAACTATTTTGGTTGATGCCAAAAACTAGGTTGTGGTTCCTACCTTATATAAATTCTAATCTAAGAGGTGATAACCTAACCTAAGGAGGTATGTTATAAGGCTAGGAGTCTTGAACTAACCTAAGAACTAAGGTGGAAAAACCTAACCAATGCTAATGTAACCTAAACTATTACTAAGATGAAAAGGGGACCTAAGGGTCACTTGGAAAATGGAAGGTTGGTGGTGGTGGTTTCTAAGTTATTAATGTGAATTGATTTCATTCCTTACATCTTAAATTCACCAAGATTGGCGGAGGCATAAGAAGATGGTGGGACGCCTAGCTGGCATCATTGCTAAATTTAAAATGAATGGAGTTCTTGAATTTTGTTTCACCAAATTTGAAGTGGCGGTGGCATAAGGAAAGAGGGGAAATGGAATTCAATGCATTTAATGCATTCAATACATTCAATAGCCTCGAGCTTAGTGGAGGAAACTCGCCTAGGAGTTAGGCAGGAGGAATTGGAGAAAGTTGTTGGTCATTTGGATCTTTCTAGTTTTTCTCTGCATGAGAGTTTAGGTTCTTCAAACCAGCAAGCTTGTTTTTGACCCATTGGAATCATGGGTATCTTTGAGTTGTTTCGAACTGTGGAAACGTAGAGGAAGTTGGGAGATTTGACTGTTGACGTTGGTTGAAAAGAAGAGATTCTTGAGAAGCTTGGCTGGAGATCTTCTGCAAATCAACAAGAAATTTTATCAGGCATGATAGGCTCTTCTTGTTAAATAGTTCTACTTTTTATTAAGCGTCTTCATTAAAAGAACTCTGCTCTTAGAAATGAATGGTTTTGTGGAAATTCCTTGGTGTATTTTTTCTGAGATCTTCTACTTGAGTTTATTGTTTGGAAAAGATTCAAAATGGGTATTTTTCTTGATGCATGTTGAGTAAATCGTGTTTTTTTATTTGAAACTAGAAGGTTGCTTAAGTCGTGTGGACTTCGAACTCCTGTGCTAAAATGGTTTAAGGAAAAATAATGATTGGTTTAAAAATTTGATCAGGAATATCTTCCTTTGTTAGGAGAAGGTAAGAAAAATTGATGTTTCAGTTAAAATCTGAAGTGGCTTCGAATTTTATCACTGCTGTTAAGTTATGTTGAAATGGGTCTTGATTCATTGTTTTCTTGTGGATTCAAACTTGTTTTAAAGAAACAGTGATATGTTGACACCTTCTGAGCTTAATACGTTTTGAATTTATGAAATTTTGGAACTGTTAAGAGAGGATTTTGTTTGGTTTTATTCTTCCTTGCTCGAAATCTGGTAAATTACGATTTAACTTCTTCTCTTGGGACTGTGCGAGGATATTGATGTTTCTCTCTCTCCTCCATGTATGAATTAGTTTGTGAATAATATTTTGATGTACATCTATAGAAGTTGTTGAAAGAATGGATTAATTCTGTTTTAGTTAATTGAAGTATATGAGTTAGAAGGGTTCGATTTTACTCTTCTCCTTCTTTTGGGTTCGATTTTGAGAACCGACTTGGGGTTGAACCTCCCTTTGAATTGCCTTCATCTTGTTTGAATCTGGGATGGAGCCCTTTCTTTCTTACGTATGGACTATTTCTTTGATTCCTGTTAAGTGGGTACATGGATGGCTTGGCTGTATCTTGTATTCATTTTTCTTGAGTACATAGGAATACCTTGTAGGTTTCTCTCTATTTGGGAAATGAGGAAACGTCTAGACTGAGGCTATCTTCACTGAAATGAAGCTAAGGAATTAGTTGTTAAGCTTGTTGCCTTGGAAACTTGTATCAATTTTGTGTTGTTGTGACTATTCTCTTTACTTGACGAGAAGCCCTCTCTTCGACCCTACCTTGTTTGATTCTATATGTTGTTAGGTAAGGATTGGTCCAGTCTTCTTGGGATGTTGATTGTGTTTAACCTTTTAATAGGATGGATTATTGGGATCTTCTCTCTATTTTTGAGCTAGGTATGCATCACTATTTTTCTTCAAATGTAAGAAGGATTTACATTCGGTTCTTTCTCTTCTCTGAATTGTTAAATACCATGTTGTTCATTGAACACTGAAGGATGACTTAAGTTGTTTACTTTTCAACTGTTGTTGTCTTTCCTCTATATTAACCATGTTGAGGCTGAATGGGTAATTAGGCGGGATCCTGCACTTCTTATTTCCTTGAATCGATAAATTGGAATTGGATTGATATTGATTCAATGTTGGAAAGAAGGGAATTCTTGTGTAGAATATTAATTGGTTCATCCTAATTCCATCCTTTTTATAGAATGAATTTGGCTTCTGATATTGTATGAAGAGTTATGTTAGTGTTGTGGATTATGATTAATTACTTCTTTAAAATAGTTCAGTTCTGAGAACTATAGGGTGGTACCCTTCTTGAACACTTGTTTGAATCAAGAAATAATTACATGCATCTATAGTATGATTTCGATAAGTAATTGAGATGTATTATCACTTATCTGTTGTAATCCTTCTTGGGAAATTACTGGTTGAAGAGTCTTTGCTTTGATCATGATACTTACATAATGTATTGTGGATTTCTTATTCTGACCTTCTTGTTAGGATCCTCATTCCTTTATGAGATATCTATCTGAATTGCTAAATGTTTCATAAAATCAAAGTTCTTTTTATGAGACAGTTAGTTGAAAGCACATCATTTTAACATTTAGTGCTTATCATGCTTAGTTCGATGAAGAACTGACCCATGCTAGCAATTTTTGCAGATGGATTCTGTAAGTGACAAAAGAAGACAAGTTATTTTATGATGCCTCTTGTGTTTACCTAAAGGCTGCATCTTTTATGAGGAATTATTATTCTTATTGTAATATAATTGAAAAAGGGAAAAGTTGTATTCTTGTTTGAGTTTATCAATGTAGATTGGCAGGAATGAAGTCTGAATGTTTAGACTTGTAAAATGTATAATTTACTTGAGGAATGGGAAAAAGGATTGATTGTTGTTTGTATTTGATGTATTATTCACTTTGGGTTACTGTAAAGGAAATTTTGTAAACTTGTCATTACTCTCTAGTGAACCTATCTATTTTGAATCATTTCAGTTGAACTCAAATGAAATTGATAGGAAGGGAATTGATATTTTATTCCTTTATCGAATGCAACTTCTAAGTTGGCACAAATAGATGGAAACATAACTAGATCATGAAGGTTTACTAGATGACGTAAATAAGAGGGAAATCTATTTATAATTCTTGTATAAAGTAAATGGCAGCAATGAACCCTAAAAGAATATAAAGATAAAAGAAAGGCAATTATTCTAAGGGGATAAGCATTTGTTAATACCTTTTGAGAAAACATACTCCCTCTGGTTAAATCAAATCAGAATATGGAAACCAAAATGAAATAAATACATACGTAATGAATAGACTTCATCTTAATGAAGTCTATTAACAAGGAACCAGAATCTAAAATTAATCATGCTTAAACTTGGTTAAGCAACGTAAGATAATCTTATTGTGGTATATTAATTCTGTTATGAGCTTGAATCTTATGATAAGATACTGTGGAATGAAATACAAACCTTTGGGAAGAGGGATTGATCACGATTTATCTGCATGGTAACTATCAATCATTAATGGTTAGCAACCTTAATGAACAAAGAAATTAAGGATTCAGCAGGGTTGCTGAAATTGAATCTTAATTAAGAAGATAAGTAAGTGTTTAACTTCTTAACTGGATATGTACTTCTAGATGAGGTGATTCCGTAGGATGTTGGTACACGCCAACTGTAGTATTGTGACATCATGAAGACTGGGGTCTTCATAATGGCATAGTGTTGCAGCTGACACGTCACAACACCCTTCCGAATTGGATCATCTAGATCTACATAAACTTGGACTTGACCTTAGTTTTACCTTAGGTCAGGTTAGGGACATGCCTTCATATAGGGGGAAACTCACGATGACTAAAGGTAACTAGACACACGCAATCGACTTGGGTCGACTGAGTATGTCTATGTACCCTTAGTCACTGCGAGTGATGCTCTATACCTTTTATGTTACTAATTTGGGTTATGGTAAGCCTTGGACAAGAGGAATGATAGGAGTCAGTGAAGACCATTCTAGATAACAGATGAAGTGGGGGTGAAGGATGTATTCCGTTGATGAGTATGTTGTCTAGGAATATGATCATGCAAGGCATGTGAAAATCTTTGGCCAAAGTATCACAAGCTGCTGGTTACGTTGTCCTATATCACCTAGTTTAAGAAGCAAGATTTCAGATGAATATTGGTAACAAATATTCAGATAGGCCTCTTAAACAGAACACTTCAATACCTTGAAAAGGGTAAGAGAACCAAACATACTTAGTATACAATACATTGAGTCAACATGAAGGATCGGTAAGAAACCGAGTCATGAAATGAGAGATTGATGAAACTTCGAGTCATGAAATGAGAGATCGGTAGTTCATCAAGTCATTACAACTGCATATGGTTATCTGTTATGAGATTGATTGGCATGGAATGTGTGTTCTAAATCATGATCATTTAGAACAGAGAACATTATTTAAAAAATTGAAACATGTGTTCTAAATTATGATAATTTAGAACAGAGAATGTTATTCAAAAATAATAATAATAATTTCCCTCATTTCTAAAGCTTTAAAATGGAATGTTACATCTTGGTATCGAGTGAAGGTTGCAGCTCTCGGATCTATTGTGTCCATAATCGATAAAAACTTAATTTTGAAAATGGTTAGAATAAGAGGAAATGTTGCAAACAACCCGCGCCTTTGGGTGGCAAAGTAAAGCTACTACCCAAAAACTTGATGAGATCCTTGCTACCCTGTTGGACACGAGGATCATCTGGATGTATTAGAACAACAAGTAATGGGAAATGAGGAGGAGGAAGAAGATGCGATAATGATAATCAACCACCTCTGTGGACAACACCAATGGGGGAAATCCGGGTGTTGATAATAGTAATGTAAACATACCTAATCAACCTGAAAATAAAAAGGAAAGATTAGTAGCAGAACTCACCAATGATATAAAAATAATAAGTCCTCCTAAGTTTTATGGAACTACACTTGGGGATGGGGTTGAGAACTGGCTTAGTGAAATGGAGAAGTACTTTTCTATAAGAAACTTCTATGAGGAAAAAAAAGCAATATGGGGAGCGTATCAGCTTTCTCATGAGGCATCTTCGTGGTGGGATAGCCGTAAGGCTGAGTTGAATATGGTCGAAGCAGACATAACTTGGGATCAATTTAAAAGTTACTTTAGGCAATGGTGGCTGCCTCAACTTTTCTATGATCAGAAAATGACTGAATTTCAGAACTTATCTCAAGGAAAGTTAACTGTGACAGAGTATTGGGAAAGGTTTACTAAACTCCTTAAGTACGTGCCTCAGTATCAAATTGACGAGAAGTTCAGGATACAAAAATTTATTATGGGATTAAATCCCATTATAGGAGGCGAGGTGGATGTTCACAGTCTAACCACTATGGAAGGGGTTGTTGAAAAATCCATAAGGCAAGAACAAAAATTAAGAGCAATCTCTGCTCATAGAGAGGAAATTAGAAAGAAGGTTCCAAACTCTTCTTCATCTCTTGCACCTAAAAAGGGACCCTGGAAGAGGTTTGGCATGAAAAAAAAATTCTTGATAATAATAAGAGAACAACAATAAACAAACATGTTGCTAGTATGCGAATTTTTTTGTCAAGAACAATAATAATGGAGAAGTCCTACAAAAGCCAAAATGATAACTTCAAGGCTAGAAATAAATTTGAGCCTAGGAAGGGGCCTATTGGAGGTTGTTTTAATTGTGGCAAGGATCTGTAACACCACGGCTGTTGTTACTTCCTCCTGAGCATACAAGTGTTGATATGTGATTTCTTTGTAAAAAGGATGTGTTCCTTTGATTGAGAAGTCATGCTTGATATGTAGTGTATCTTCCTTGCAGTTGCGAGATCTTTGGTAGTCGGAATATGATTGGACTCTTTAATTTCTTTCATTTTACACACGAGTTTAATCGACCTCGAAATGAATTATGGAGTTATCCATCTATAAGACATAGCCTTGGATCAGTGGTATTGATCCAAGTGATGCTTTAAGTTTATTCGTGATGAATTAAAATTATAGACCTTACGCAGGTTGCAAGGTCTGGATTCATTGAATAAGCTAGTCCGGAGTATAACTCGGGCTGATCGTGTTAAATGGATTGGTTTCGATATCGTAATATATACGGAAGGTCTTGATCGTGGACCAGGTAATAATTCAGTTACATATAATTCTGTAGCCTAATGGCAGTACAGGAGTGAACCCTGTTCGAGAATGTATGTTGTAGGTTCTTTTTCTGAGCATATGAAATGTTAGACCTAACTGGAATTATTAATGTTAGTAACCTAAAACTAAAATTAACCTAGGGGTTAGATTAGTGTTAATCTAACCTAGACCTAGGCTAAGAGCTAATGTTCTAAGTTAGTATGTATGCGCTAAGAGGTTAGACTAGGTGTTATCCTAAATCCTAACCTAAGTTACTAACCTAACTATTGAACAAGAAAGAAAAGGGGACATATGGAAAGGTGCGAACCATGGGCGGCAGTTTCTATGTTATTGAATGCATGGATAAGCATGAGGGACAGGTAAGTTGGTGGAGGTTTTTAAAACGGCTAACTTGAGCCGACGTGGTAGGTCGCCAAAGTTGGATATGGTCTTTAGTGTGCATTTTCCATCGCCAACTATGGCGATCGGTGGCGATGGAGATTGAGTAGGAAATTGGGAGTAAATGCCATTTATGGACTCGGTCTTGAGCTCGGATTTCATGGGGAAGCATGCAAAATGGAAAGTTATTAGTTTATTGGGTTTTGCATGCGCTCCGGTTTTCCTTACATGCATTCACTTTGGTTCTTCGCACTTTTGATCTTCTTGGTGTTGCATGGCAAGTATGAGCGTAACTAGTTCTTTCCTCTGGCAAGGTAAATATATAAGTCATGGAAATAGCAAATTTCTTTTGGTCGATCTAACTTGGAAAAGAAGGAGAAGGCTCAAGCTCTTTCGGTGAGTACCTTGAAATTTTAAGCAAATATCCGGGCATGTTATGCCTAACCTTTAAAAATCTTTCTCTCTTTCAAATGATTTCATTAGAACAACTCTGTTCGAGATGATTTTTGGAATTAGATGATTTATATGGTAGCCTTGTGTGGTTTTGTCACTTGTATCTTCTTGCTGGTTCGATTTTTCAATTTAAACCTTGATGGGTGTATTTTATTTTTCAAAGCATTTTGCAATATTTTTGGTGTTTTTATTCCGGCTTTATTTTGCGAAATATATATGCGAGAATGTGTCTTGGGCTTGCTCTGTGAGAGCCCATGAATTTTTCTCTTGATGGGTACAAAGTTCTTGTTGATACTTGTTGTCAATGTTTATCGCCTATACTTGTTGTTAATGCTTCTTGTTGCTCTATCTTGTTGGGTTTTGCATTTTGGTTAGAATTGAAGAAATGCTTTCTAGGAAAAATACGAATTCGGCTTGTGGGAGTTCATGCATTGTTTTCTTGTTTGATTGATCGATACCTTGTTTTTCACTTGTTGAGACAGAATCATTGAAACTCTTGAAGGTGCATGATATACCAACTTCTGTATATTGTATGTCGTGGGTATTATACGTTATTGATGCTGTTGAACTTCATTAAACAAAATTACGTCTCGTTTTCTGAGGAAGTACAGTTGCGAATGCATCTTGTTATTGAATACTTGAGTTGATAGTATTTTGACTTCTGAAGGAGTTTCTGATGGAGAATATTACTTGGGTTCGGCTTATTTTAAACCATAGATGCATATGATATGTTTTCCTCTCTGTGTAACTTAGAGCGGACATTGTTTTTGTGGGCTCAGTTGGAATCCTTGTTACTTAACCAGTATTTTGCTTCTGTATAGGCCTGAACAGTGAATATTATCATTTAAATGCATTCATTTTGTATAAGCGCTTACGTAGAAGTTTATTTGTAAAATATCACATGGGTAAGACCTTTTTTTATCTTGGAGGTGTATATTATGATTTCCTTTGAATTTTCTCGGTTGTGAATCATTTTGTTGTGAAATTCTTGAGTCGTGGTCTCATGAAATCAATTTCAGTATAAACTGTTTAGAGCATTAGTGGTATGGATACGGTTAGAGAATTGAAATGATGTGAAGCGGCTTGATTTTTGATTTAACCTTCACTATACATGTATAACATTCGGACACTTATTTTAATTTCTCGTGTTCATACATCATTATTGGGGAAAGTAAAGGAAGAGTTTTCTTTTCATAACTTACTTGGTTGAGACCTTGTTGAAATTGTTTCTGAAAAAGACTCCTTGTTAGTCATGGTTGTGTTATTTTAAATTGTTCCGAGTTTTGAGGTTGTGCATGTTGTGTGGATTTAGTATGAATATCACTACATAGGCATAGGGAAAACATCATTTGTTTTAATGTTGTTGAGCCTCTTGGTTAAATGTGATAAAAGGTTGTTTTGATTACGGCCCTGGAAACTAAGTCCTCACAGAGTTTTAGTTGGGATGAGATTGAGTTGTACATTCTTGGGTGGATTTGTAGTCATGCTTGTGTGAATTACGTCTTCTAATATTATGAATATCCAATCTTGAGCTTGGTGAACTAAGAGCCATCATTTGCACCTCAACGGGTGATGTGGTGAATATCTTCTTGTTTGCCGCTTCATGTGGAAGGTCTTGTGGAGTCTGTTTGGTAGATAGTCATCACTGTTGGCGTGATAGCTACTGTACAGAAGTTTTGTTATATTTGATGTTAACAAAACAGTGGTTCTTCTTGTGGCTCGTCTGACTTATTCGTATGCATGTAAGGTGAATGTTTTCCATTTGAGGAGATGGTACAGTCATGAACTTGTTGAAGGGAAATATGAATGACTTGTTTTCTTTCTCTTCTGTTATGAAAATATATGTCGATATTTTTATCTAACCGTTGGAACTGTTTTTAACCTATTTATGGAATCATGATTTGTTATGATATTCCTTTTACTGTTGAATGAAATGATCTGTTTGAAGTTTGTTGTTTTTGGAATTCAGATGGATAGATGATTTGGATACTTTCGTTCCTCTTGATTTCTAATATTTTGATGAAATATTTGGGAAGTATTTAGGACTATTCGGTAACGATAATAGAGTTACCCATTTGTAGTCATTTTTGTATTACAAAAGCATAGTCTGAAACATGTATACTTGTTTGGTAAATTGATCTCATTTAAACGGGGTGTTTAATGAAAACAATTGATGGATTGCAATTGTTTTAAGAGTTAGTGCTTATCATGCTCGGTTTATCGAACTAACCCATGTTGACAATTTTTGCAGATGGATGCCGTAAGTGGTAAAAGCACGCGCAGATCGATAGGATGATCAGATTGTTTAGTTTGATTTTAAGTTGAATTACTGCTTGATTTTCTAAATGTACTATAAGAGGAAGGATGTTCTTCTTCCGTTGAGTATTGTATCAAGTATCTTTGAATGCATAAAATGTATTTGATTAGTTCGAAAGGAATGGAAATTGATATTTGTTACTTATGTGTTGGTATTCTTATCTTGATAGTTTGACCTTCTTGGTTCAAATACCTTGAGAGCATTGTTATTATTGTTTATATTTGGAGACTTTTGTGATTGTCAATATAAGCTTGCAAGAATATGAGATCGAATTCTTATGATTGTTTAGCGGTTCACCTGTATGTTCTATCAAGCTAAATTGAAATTTAGGTAACTTGTCTTTACGAAAGATAGGGTTAAAATAAACCTAAGCGAACGCTAAACAAGCTAAATTAAATTATTAATCCTAGTCTTGATTAAGCGAGGACAACATTTAATTGGATTCTTAATCATTATATCTTGATACTAATAAGTACGATATAAATTGAGTTATGAGAACTAATATAAACCTAAATGGGGTTTAGATGGCATTCTCATGTGAAGTTTATGAGTTATTGTCAATTTCGTTGATTAAGAATTATGTATATTCTACGAACTCCTTGATGAGACCTTGGCCTTAATAACTTCTCTATGTAGTGATTTTTATTGAGAAAGGTCATTCGAGATGAGGAATCCGAGAGATCGGGAAAGGCTAACCTTAGGGGAAACATATTTTAATATAATTTAACTCTATGTGCGTAACGCTTTTTATTAAGTAGATCTTTTCGAGGCAGATTTAAAGGTTGACGGCATAAGACAACTGCAGGGTTGTACCTTCAAGAAGATTAGGATCTTCTCAAAGATACCACAATGCAGGTGACTTATGACGACACCCTTTGCATTGATCGTTAAGATTTACACCTTTAACTCGAACAAGTTACTCTGGGACCGATTAGGAATGTGGTTACATTATAAGGCTGCCTAGGAGACTCGGGGTATCTTGACACACTGGTTTAACTAGGGTTGACCCAGTATGTCATCTTATCCCTAGTCCTCGGGAGCATCCCTATAACGTAGTCACCTTATTAATCCGTTCTCGAGTGATTAACTTGGGATAATAGGGACTGACAGAAGTCGGTATAAGACATTCTACATAACATAAGAATGGGGTGAAGGGCGTATTCAGATTGCGAGTATGTTGTTAAGGAATACGAGACATAAGCGATATGTTTCAAATATTTGGCCAAAGTATCGCAAGCTCTTGATTGCGTTGTCGAAGTCACTTGGTCTAAGGGATGAATGCCAATGAATAATGGTAACAATTATTCGATTAGGTTCCTTGGACCAGAGCATTCTGAATCCCGAGAATAGGGAAGAGAACCGCAAAGTGATGTGTTAAATAAAAACGCCAACTCTTATTACTCATGAATAGATCGGTAGATTACCGAGTCATGGAATGAATAGATCGGAGGTACTACGAGTCATTACATTGCAGTGCATATGGTTATTTGATTTGTGAGTTCTAAATTATGTATTTAGAACTAGGAAGCATTTATAAAAAAAAAATAAAAAAATTGACTTGTTCTATTGTCTAAAATGAGGATGTTACATCTTGGTATCGGAGTGAAGGTTGCGGCTCTTGGGCCTATAGTGTCCATAATCGAAAAAAACTGAATTTTCTTTGTGAGAAAATTGTTAGAACAAGGGGAGGCGTTGCGAATAATGCTCCACACGAAGGAGGGGTGGCAACAACCTAGAAACTTGATGAGATCCTTGCTTCCCTGTTGGACACAAGAGATCGTTTAGCTGTACTTGAAACGAGTGGCGATGGGGAATGAGGAGGATGAAGAAGGTGGTAATGAAAATCAGCCACCTCCCGAGGACAACCCCAATATGGGTGTTGATGTTAATGCTGGAAATGCACTGTCCAACCGAGAAAATAAAAAGGCCGGGTTGGCGGTGGAACTCACTAATGATATAAAAGGATAAGCCCACCTAAGTATGATGGCACCACATTAGGAGATGGAGTGAGAACTAGCTCGGTGAAATGGAGAAGTACTTTGCAATAAGGAACTTCTTAGAGGAAACCAAAGCTATTTGGGAGCCTATCACTTTCCCACGAAGCATCTTCGTGGTGGGATAACCGTAAAGCTGAACTAAATATTGATGAGACCAATATTACTTGGGATCAATTTAAAGGATATTTTAGGCAACGTTGGCTGCCACAACTTTTTATGATCAGAAAATGACGGAATTCCGAACTTAGCTCAAGGAAGCTAACGGTAATGGCCGAATTACGGGAGTGGTTTACAAAACTCCTCAAGTATGTACATGATATCAAGCGACGAGAAGTTCGAATACGGAAATTCATCATGGGATTGAATCCCGTGATAGGGGAAGCTCGATGTTCATAGTCCAACCACTATGGAAGGAGTTGTTGAAAAGGCCATAAGGCAAGAAGCAGAAATTAAAGGCTATTTACGCTCATAAAGAGGAAGTGCGGAAGAAGGCGCCAAATCCTTCTTGACCTCTCTTGCACCCGAGAAAGGGACCATGGAAAATTTTGGAAACAAGAGTAAGTTTCCGAGGAGATATGAAGAAAGCGGTAGTAAATAAACTGCTTTGAAGCGTAAGGGATAATTTTGCCAAAAATTATAACAATGGGCGAAGCCCTATGGAGGACAACGTGACAATTACAAGGTGTAGGCAATTCTAAGCCTAAAAGGGACTTGTAGGAGGTCTGCTACAATTGTGGCAAAGACCACTACGCAAATCGAGTGCCCTTTAAAGAAGGATGATCATAATCGGCTGACATAAGATACATCTTGATGCGATTGAACAAGCAAGATGAAAAGCAAGTGACACCTATAGAAGTTAGGGTAAGTTATTTGGCATACTGTCACTATTCTTTTTGATACGAGAGCTCTTGAATGTTTTATTTCTAATAAACTTGCTTCTAAACTTAAAAGAAAAGATGGATAAATGGATAAATCTTGGGACCATGCAGTATGGTAATAACTCTGTTCATACGGTGAGTATGTGTCTTTTTGGGCAGTCCTTGACTTACCTAATTTCTCCACGGAAGTTGACCTCTATGTTACACCTTTAGGATCGTATGACATTATCATCGGTGTCGATTGGTTAGCTGACCATAAAGCAAAGGTAGATTGCTATGAAAAGAACATAAAATTTTTGGATGATCATTTGGAAAGCAGAGAGATTCAAGGTGTGAAACGGGAAATTTCAGTTAGAAAAGCGCCATCGACTATGCATCTTAAAAGGCTAAGAATAAAGGATGTACCCTTTATGCGGTAAATATATCGAATCTTGAGAAGAAGATGGTGAGTGCATGAAACAATTTCCTCTGTTACAAAGTTTGAGGATGTTTTCCCGAGGAATTACAGTTACCACCTAAAAGGGAATTTGACTTCACCATCGAAATCAAACCGGGAGAACAGAACCTATTTCAAAGCACCATATAGGATGACTACTACAAAGTTAGTCGAGCTTAAGGCACGATTGCAAGAACTTTTGACTAAAGGTTTGATTAGACCAAGTGTTTCACCTTGGGAGTGCTGTGATATTTGTGAAAAAGAAGGATGGAACACTTACATTTTGTGTATTGATTATCGGATGTTGAACAAGGAAACAATCAAGAACAGATATCCACTTCAAGGATCGATGATCTATTTGATCGGATCGTGGAGCAGCGATTTATTCTAAGATAGATCTTGATCTGGCTATCATCGATTAAGGATTAGAGAGGAAGATATTCTTAAAAAGCTTTCCAAACAAGGTACGGACATTATGAATTCACGGTTCTACCCTTTTGACTAACTAATGCACCCTGACCTTTATAAACTTAATGAACAATATTTTTCAAGAATATTTGTACAAGTTTGTACTTGTATTCTTGGATGATATTCTCATTTATTCTACAAACATTGAGGAGCACAATGAGCTTTTAAAGATAGTTTTGGGAATTTTGAGAAAAATAAAGTTGTATGGTAAGTTATCCAAATGTTCTTTCTTTGATTAAGAATTTCACTATTTGGGTCATGTCATAAGTAAGGAAGGAATTGCTGTAGATCCCTCAAAAATAGTGGCGATAAGCGAGTGGCTGCACCAAAGAATGTGCACGCAGTAAGAAGCTTCATGGGTCTTGCAAAGTTACTTATAGAAAATTTGTTAAGGATTTTTCTAAAAAGTAGCTGCCCTAATAACTTCATTGCAAAAGAAGGATAAGAAATTCATATGGAATGATAAGTGAGAAGCGGCTTTCAAAAGTCGAAAGACCGGTTGACTTCTACACCTATTTTAGCTATACCGGACCTTAATGGGAGTTTCTTTGTTGTAACGGATGCTTCGGGAAGGCCTTGGAGGTGTTTTGCTACAAAATGATCAAGTCATTGCATATGAAAGTAGAAAACTCAAGTTACATGAGCTGAATTATGCCCCTCATGATTTGGAACTTGCTGCCATTATTCATGCACT